>JABCMI010000105.1:0-600000 GCA_026261945.1 Hirschfeldia incana
TTGACCAAACCGAAGAGTTTGAAGGCTCAGAGCGAGTGTTGGGACTTCCCCAGAGAAACTCTGACCCGGACAGCGTCTCGATGCCGCCTCCGTTGGAGATCAAAGGACCAGAGGGAGATAGGTTTCCAGTGTACTTGTTGTTATCCGGCTTTGGCTCTTGGAACAGATGAGAAGACTGTTGGAGGACGCTGCTGTTGTGATTGGACTCCTACCGATGGGTGCAAGCTTGGAGCTCGGTCCTTGTGAGTTTAGAGCAGAAGCTAAACCAGACAAGTGGCTGTTCCTTGTAGGACTTACTCCGAAAACAGGTGACCTGCTCAGGACACTCTGAAGCGGACTACCCTCAACGGGACTGTTCATCTGCAGCCAGTTACCTGCCAGAACAACAAAACAGTGTTCAACATTACAAGTTTTGTTTGAAGAGAAGCATGTTGTTAAATAGATATAGACTCACTTGGAGGAGAGTTTGCCATGGGTGAACCAAGCAGAGGTAGGTAGTGCAAATCATCGTTCTCAAGTTCTTGGTTAAGTTGCAGCATCAAGCTAGAAAGATCAAATGGTTGGTTAGATGTAAAGAAAACACAATAAATTTCATTATTGAAACATGGCGATACAAACCTTCTACGAGCTCCACCAGGGCGACTAGGTTCGACTTTAATACGTTTTCCAGCAATCTCACACCTATTCAAAGCCTTTAACGCAGCTTCAGCAGCTCTAACATCATAAAACTCCACGAATTTGTGATGCCTCTTATGCGGCGTTTCCCTTATCTGCTTAGTAAAACAACAGCACTTAATATAAGATTACTTCTTTCTTCCAAATAAGATCAAATACACAATATGAATGATGAATCACCTCTTTGATCTCGCCATGAGCACCGAATATTCCATGCAAGTCATCGTTAGTTATGGAAGGATCCAGGTTAAAAACCACTAACGTCCCCTGATTCATATCCTTCTCAGATGGATTATCCTACAGAGGGAACATCCACATTAGATATTTATACTAAGGCAGTAACAAGAAACAGAACCACTAGCAAATACCTTAGGAATAGAGAAGTGAATATCCAACTTCCTCCTTCTCAACGGCTTGTTCTGCAAAGACCTCATAGCCATACGAGCAGCACGAATATCATAATAAGATATCATAACAAACCCTCTATGCTTACAAGTAGTATAGAGCGTTCTTATGTCACCATATTGCTGCCACCAAAAAAACATATAAACCCATCAGTGTCTGTAGTAGAGTTAAGCTTTTGTTATAAAACAAACCAGAAGTTATACCTCAAAGAGAGTCTTGAGCTCAGAGTCCTCTACATTGCTGTTAATATTCCTCACAAACAACGTCCTCGAGGGATGTTCACCATAAGGATGCTCCCCAGCAACAACCGTTCCAGCAGCACCGTTCTGAACAACATTAAACTGCGGAGGAGCTCCATTCCCACCACCGAGACTCAGCCTTGGAGGAGGACCACCACCACCACTCATGCTCAAGCCGTCACCACGAAAGTCAGCGTCTAGCTCCATGCCTCCTCCACTGCCGAAGAGATCGTAATCATCAGCGTCTGGTGGTAACTCAGTGAGGTCAATATCGTCCATCATCCCAGTCAGAAGATCGTCTTCATCAGGGAGCATAATGGAATGAGACTCAATGTGAGAAGCAGCCGCGTCGTCTAGGAATGGGAAACCATCTCTGCTGCTGTTGTCACTTGATTGCACTGCAAAGAGAAAGCAAAAAACTTGTAAGCAAAGAGAGATAACATAACATAACATAGCATAGATGATGATTAAGGAGACTTGCGTTTTCCATGGGGGAGAACAGGTAAAGAAGCGGAGAAGAGAGTGGCATCATTGGGAATGAGATGACGGTGGCGACTTAATCCAGAGGGGATCCCCCAAGCTCCAGCTACGTCTTGTGGAATATCCATTCTTCTTTGATCTACACAGGTTGGATATAATTTATTAAAAAAAAAAAATCAAAGGTACAAGAGTGGATCATACATTTGAAATCTCAAGTCATGTGTTCAAAAATTAACATGCAAGCAAAGAAAGATTGATTTAAGGAATAAACCAAAACCACAAACATTGATCAATGTTCAAACCAAACAATAAACTCTGTAAAAGCTCAAAAGTATTTGATCAAATTAAAAAAAAAAACTTTAACTTTACATTCAAAGGGGGTATGAAAGTCATCTCTTTTATTTACTGTTGAAGAAAGTCTTAAATTGACTAATTGACTAACAAAACTGTTAATTGGTTATATCTATGAAATGAGAATCAAAAACAAGAAGATCGTTGAGACAAACACACTCAAACAAACTCAGATGATTGGTGAAACAAAACTAACCCAGTTTGCTTGTCTTAATCCGGATCATGAAAAAGCTAAAACCTTTCAGACACAATACTGATCAATATCGCCGACACAAAACAATAAATAAAAGTTTCAGCTTTTTTAAAATCTAAGAAAGGGTTTAAACAAAAACACAGAAGAAGAAAAAAACATTCAGTTGGCGAAGAAAACAAGATAAGTAGAAAATCAGAAATTTGTTGCGAGAAAAAAGGGGGAAAATCGGAAAGTGATGAGGTAAAAAAAAGAGTTAATTAAATTACCTGTAAAAAGGTGCAGTTACCAAACAGCGACGATGATCACGATAACAGAGAGAGCACGAAGCGAAAGAGATGAATCTCTCTCTCTCTACCACCAACCAAGAAAAAAAAAGAGGAGAGAAGGAGAAGAGGGGAATAATGGAGGAAAAATATCAGAACGAGACAAAGAAAGGATGAGAATGATTGATGGGCTTAAGGAGGTTTTTCTTAACTCCATTTAAATACATTTTTTGCGTCCGATTTTGACATTTTTTTAACTTATGATTTTGACACTTCCCTATTTTTTTATTTATCTCCTGCTATTATCTTTTAATATCTTCGGATTTTATCAGATCCTTAATTAATTTTTCTTTTAAAAAAAAATATCACTAACTAAATTTTCCTTACCACGCATAACATCCGAATGCATTTTCAACAAATACTCCATTATCTCCTACATTTACTACCCATTAATTGTTGGAATAATTAAAGGTATCTATTTACAATTATTTACTCCCCTTCTGTTTCATAATAATTATTATCCTAACTATTTTTTTGTTATATAAAAAATGTCATTTTACAATATTAATGCAAATTAGATAAACTAAATGATAATTCGCGTTCTGCGTGGAGTGAATTTTTTAAAATATGTTGTATTTAAATATTAGAATTAAAATGTATTTTTTATCAATAATTGTTTTTTACGATTTGAAGTGGACTTTCACATACAATTTGATTCGGTTTGATTTGGTTTGATTATGTTTCGATTTTTTGTGAATTCGATCCGGTTTGGATTTGCATATTCGGTTTGGGTGTAGACTCAAATAATTCATAATTCATTTATTTAAAAAAAAAATAAACTAAAATTTATATATACTTTAAATTTCTCAAAATATATAAAAAATTATAACATATAAATGTGTATAAGGTAAGCTAAAATACTTAAACTTAACATAAAATTTGGTTTAACTTCAATATTCGAATAAAAATTCAATAGATATTTGAAATATTAGTATTTTGAGTATCATTTGACTATTTTAAACATGTATTTTTAACTATTTTCATATATTTCTAAGTATTTTGGACAACTTAATAAAATCTTATATATTTTGTATATTTCTTTAGATATTAAATTTCAAAAATAATTAATAAATTTAAGTATATAAATCTCGTTTGAATATATTTGATACCCGAAATATTTCGTTTCGGATCCGGTTCCGTTCTAAAAATAACATCTTACTATTTTTCGTAATTTATAGACTTTTTTAAAAAATAAAAAATATAACATAAAATCTAATTTTTAATATATGCGTAATGTGATTTTTAATTTTTTTTAAATATAAAATTAAAAAAAAAAATATAGAGGAATTTTTTATATCAAATATGTATGATTTATAATCATTAATTGTCATATATACGTTAATTATATTAGATAATTTCGTAGCTTTTATTTAAAGATAGAAACTTATGTAGCTTTTATTTAAGGAAATAATTTAATACTATAATTAGTTTAATAAAAAGTATAGTATATATTTGTATGGAACAACTTATTTTTCTAAGAATTTCTAAGAATTATTATAGTGATGATACATGACTACAAAATATGTTTTAATGTTTAAAGATTAATATATAGGGGATTATATTTACTTCAGCTAAAAATGGTAACTAATAACAACTTACATGTGGAAGCTTCCTTGGTCCAGTGATTTGACTAAGGTTTCATTAATGTTTTTACATCCGGAGGTATGAAGTTCAAACCCAGAAAAATTATAATTATGCATATTATGGAGAAACATGTTACAAGAGATCTTCAGCTTGGTGCAGGGCGTACCATCGAACATGGATCTCATTGGACGGTTCAGAGCGGTACAATCATGCGTGAATTCATATGATGGTATAATTGTCGGCTGTATAATCGTCTATGTAATATTTTCATCATTGTAATAGCATAATTAATCAGACTTTAAAAAAATAACAACTTATATATATTTCAATATAATATTTTTAATCTGTGTAAAAAATATCAAAGCGACACTTATTCAGAAACGAGCGAAGTATTTTGGAAAGCATCCATGTTTTGAATCTTTTTTGTTTTCAGTTTACATGAATGTTTCTAATTTGTTTCTTTATCCATGAGGTCACAAAAAAAAATTACTGTAAAATAAAATATAATTAAATTACATTTGATGACAAAAAAAATTGCATTTGATGACAAAAATATAATTAAATTGAATTAAATAACTGTAAAGTAAAATATAATTAAATTGCATTTGATGACAAAAAAAAAATAAATTGCATTAAAATGTTAGAAGTAGATCAGATACTTTAATCTTGTTGTTTTGTAAGAGCTCATATTTTATGATTTGAACATCTTTTCACGTAAGTTTTGCATTGGATTACAAATTCATGTATCCATGAAAGGCTGATTACGAATGAAAGTTATGTCAGCTGTATGCCATTATATGTACGTTGAAGTTTTACAAGTGATATCATTTTGGGAAAAGGCATTTTGTTATATGGTCATTCAGTCTAGGCTTAAAACTTCTGAGTAAATAGAGAGAATATTATTTCAAATAAAAAAACGTAAATATTCATGAAATCATTCCCTAGATTAAAAAAAAAACTGAAAGGGAGGGGATATTAACATCAGTTAGATACCTGAGTAATTAAAAATCACCTAGCAACAGTGTTTTTGTCAAACCGGATAGATAACTAAACCAGATTTTTTTGGGTCATAAGATAATATGGTTAGATCGAAATTAAGCATGTTCAACTGAATTAGGTTTTCAGTTACATAATAAAAATCAAATGAAAGTTAAATAATTTGTTAGTAATCTTCAATAAAGTTTACAAACATAATTAAATTTAGTTATTAAATTTTACTGTAAATAATTATGAAATAAAATTTAACTACAAAACAAACAAAAATCAAATTAAAAATTAATATTTGAATCCAAATACGAAATTTCTTTTTTGACTAAAAATCTTTATTGTTGTGAGTAATGAAAATTCTAAAAATTGAATAAAATAAAAATAACAAAGTTTTTATTTGTATGACTAAAAATAATCAGAATATTTTTTTACTTTTGATAATAAATTACAAAAGACTCCAGTTTTATTCATTCGACTCGGATATGTTTCTAGTTTATGGTTTAACCTAACTTGACCGTAGATTTGATCCGGATATATAGACACAGTTTAACAAACTAGCATTATTAGCAGTACAGTTTTTACAGCTACTAGCAACAAGTTTTAGCACAATAATTTTTGGTATTTTTTCAAGAGTTTGAGTTTCGAAAAAAATCGTTTTCAACAGTTCTAGTTCTCAGAAATTAAATTAGATGTATTTTTGTATGATAACTAAAACATAAAGTTATCAGTCATCGAATTGTAATATGACTCATGACATCATTTTTATATGCCAAATTAGGTTTCAACGATCTTTTGGATTATAAATAATTGATAAGGCTTTTCCAATCAAATACAAACGACTGGTAGTATGATCCAGTTGTATATTTAGTTAGGTGTATAACTATATGTTATAGTCCAAAACCGAAAACATCAACTAATAAACACAATAACTCGGCATTGATTCTACATACCCAATCACCAAATAGACCTGCATTTGACCAAGAATGCAGCACCTCTAAGATGTTAGTTGGTGGTAAGACGATTTTATTTTAGTCATCAATACGAGACATGACAATAAGATAGACTATAAACATAGAATGCGAATATAATATACATATGGTAAAGTATATCCTAGGGGGCTGGAAATTTTTAAAATGAGGTGCCGAAGTGAGCGTTATTAAATAATGTTGGATAATGCATCCCTATAATATTTTAACATACTTCTTATCCCATAATCAATTGAGATGTCAAGTCATCTTCCACGAAAGAACATCGGAGATTTCTAATTATCCATACTTGGGGGATCCGTAAATTAAAATGAACTTGGATTATGAAGAAATTTACTTGCTAATTTGTTGATTTGATGTCACGAATTTATGCAATTGTTTTGTTGGGAAGTTAAATTATGATGTTTAATTAAGGTATATGTTTCTTCATCCTGAATGGGATGACCCGTTCATAAATACATCACGAATATTTATGAAGACATTCTTTTATTTGAAACTTTTTTTTACAAATTTAGAAGAAGTTCTTCCTAACTTTTTTAAAAGAAAATTCATTTTTAATAATTATACTTAAAAATGATTAAAAACTTAAAGAAAAATTTGACAAAAATATATTTTGATTTTATTATTTCAATTATTTGTAATATCTATTTATTTTTATAAATTTAATAAACAATAAGTTAAACTTATAAAAATATCATTTAATCTCCTACTAAAACATATTTTGGATATTTTGACTAGGCTTAGACAAAGAAACTTGAACCTAAGATTCAAACTGGAACCAATCAAAATATCTAAAACTGAAATCGGATCAAAATTTTCAAATATCCAAATGTTTCATATATTTATATATCCAAACAGAAAACCGAGTATGAACCAAACCAAAAACCAAACCGATACCCTAATATATAAAAATACTAATTATATATACATATAAACATAACTAAAAAATCTATTTATAATTTTAAAATTCTATAAAAAATATCCAAAAATGTTTGATGAAAATTAAATTGTTATCAATTTTCCTAATTACTTGAGATTATTCGAAAGAGTTCGGATATTTTTATCAAAAATACTCAAAGTAATTTGAAATATCTGAGATTTTTATCTGGATTATTTTAATTATTTGATATTTTACCAAAATATCTGATTAACTTAAGCTACTCAAATGACCCAAAATAACCAAATCGGAATCAGAACTAAATGAGAACCGATTTTTTTTTGCAGGTTTCTCAAAAATTTATGAATAGAAAATTGTATTTTTCTACTAAAAATGCTTGCGAATGACAAAAATGGTTGAAATCGTATTATAGAATCATTCGGAACCCTTTAGTTATTGAACCATCACCACTTGATTAAACTGTTTAGTTGATGATAAAAAATGGGATTTAATATATTTTAAGCATGTTTACAGAAATAAAATATAAATATATCAGTCACCAAAGAATCTATATACATAATTGTAGAGACTTTGAAATAATGAGTAGGACCGCGTAAGGATAATTAAACATAAATTAACTCCTTATAATACATAGTTATGTACCACACTACATCATATAACTGGACCCACTAGTTTTTTTTTTTGGAGTTTCATTTCTTCACGCTAGAGCTATAATATGAGAGTAATACATAAATAAAAATAATTAAGGGTTTACAATCATAGTGGACTCACTTGGGTTAACATCATAGGCTTACTTTTATATTTTAAGTAAATATCCGATTCACAATTTAGTCTTATTGCTTTACGGCTTGGGTAATGTTAAAAATAAGATATTGCGAAGCCACATCAGGATAATCTTGAAGCATATGCCAGAATGTCTCCATGGATATTCCTTTTCATTTACCCAGTTAGTATATAATTCTGTGGTAAAAGTATATTGTAGTAACTATTGATGAATATTTAGCAAATTCGTGGTTATTCTTTTGGGTTAAGTAGCCAAGACGAGAGACTTTTGACGAAGTACCCGGTCAGAAAATCTTAAACTTATAAAGCCAAAACAGTGTTGAAAAGTATACAATATAGTAGAAAACTATAAAAGTTTTTTCTCTGACTCGTTCATTATTATCATAAATTGCATATTATGAATCCATTCAATCCCCTTTTCAATAGTATTCACTAACTTTGAATTGATCGTTTAGATATCTTTATTACCATGTAACTGGAACATAAGCAATTATGTGAATGTATAAAGTAAATTTAGTCTGACATGGATGGAAAAAAATATTATAGCATCAACTTGAGATCCAGGGTTAATTTGCTGAATACTGAAAAAAAATATATTAGTGTTTGCAGTAAGAGGGTAGAAATAGATAAGAAGAGAAAGGAGAAGAGAGGGGGTGATATCGTTAGTTGGCATTAAATCTAATTTTCCCTAAATTCTAATGGTTGGAGGTAATAAGTAAAAGTCCGTCTCTAATATATGACATATGCATTTGGACATGACTGTCCGATTTAGTTTTCTATCTGCCAGAATGCTGCATATCTGATTTGACTTTTATTGAATGCTATATTTTTTTTCTTGAAACACGAATGCTATATATTTACAACAATTGTTAAGGTAAGAAGATGTACAAGTAGGCATGGTCTTTTATATCAGGTGTAGTTTAGATCCGTGATTTTATAAACATAAGCTACCAAAATAGAGACTTGTTCAAACAGTATAAAAGATTTGCGAGTTGCAAATGGAGGTAGTTTCGATAGAAAAAAAAATTATGAAAGGGACTTGTTCAACTGATGTAGCTTCAAAACGAGCTCTGTCTAATTCTATTCATTATTAGTTTTGGTTTGCTTATTGTAGTTTTCCTTCAGGCCGTCTGTGAAGTTTAGCATGTACATTTGGCTATATGACATCACTAGTTATCATAGAGATCGAAAGAGCTAGTCGTGTGATCCTAATTGATGGATTTAACACAATTCTTATATGCGTAAATGTTGTTCCAGTCTGTCTCAAACTTGATCGGTGATTTAAAGATAAAGGTGACACTGTCTTCGAAGGTTACAGTGATTATAAGTTACCTTAAAACGTTATTGTTTAACGATAACATATAACTGATTTTCAAATCTGATATCGACAGTAGCACAAGTTGTGAACTGGTGGTAGGAAGCAAATCCATACTCTATATCCAAATAATTGCATAACGAATAAAGTGATCCACTTTTTTGTTTGTTGTGAATATTAGTGATTGCATATATCAGGAATCCATTCAGTCAAAATTTGGCATTATCGTTTAGATTCTACAATTTTCACGTGGTTAAAAGCATTTTCTTTAATAGAAAATACATATAAAACTTGGTGTAACACATGTAAAGCTTGGAAGAGTTTGTATGTTTCTCTACAAAAAAAACTCGGTATGAACGATATACAGTATTTTTAATTTTTTTTTTTAAAAAAAGGAAAATTGGATTCAGAAATAAAAAAAAAAACCAACAAAAACTAGTATATAATGTATTTTTTTTTTGGTTTGATGATGCAAAAATAAAAGAGGGTTGGTGGTATAAAAAAGAGTCACTGTCGTAAGGATGTCGAGTGTAAAGGTGAAAGACCTCCTCCGTTCGTTTGCTTTGCGTCATGGAATACAATTCGTGCGATGTATGTTTCTCCTTTTTCTTAGCGTTCAAATTGATTACGCAAACTATTATACATCACATGTACTTAAAATAGTAGAGTATATATTAACCCAACACTTTTGACAAGTGGGACTAAGAAGAAGCAAGAAATCAAGAAACCGTATCAGAAGAACGAGGTCAATAAAAGAGAAGACATTCTTTGTCCTTTTCCTATAGAAATCGAACGTCAAATACAAAACATCCCAACTTGATCACATCAAACACCCGATGGATGCAGAGTCTCCTTCCAAAATACATATTATTTAAACGTGTTTATTGTAATGTAACTTGCTTATAGATTTTCTATTCGTGCTAAACCGAAATCAAGTGATACAACACAAACGTAGAAGTATCCTTATTGTTTAGTTAGAATCTCCAACAATGTTTTCGAATAATGGGCCATTTTTGTTGGGCTTTTGGATATTAGATTAGTCATCGTTACATCCATAATAAAGGCTTTTGAAGACGGTAGATTAGAAAGCCTAGCAAGGCCCACGAAAAGCGAGGCGGGAGAGAGAAACCCTAATCAGTCGTCTGCTTATATATAAAGCGAAAACATTTGATAGTTGATACTCTTACATACACCAAAGATAAAGACGGTTTTAAAAACGCTGATTTCATTGTAGCAATCTCTGTTTATATCTTGCTTGGATTATTGTTCTGTCTAGGAATATTATTTAGTTAAGTTTGTGTGTTTGATGTCCTGTTTGGTTACTTGCTGGAGAAAGTGATGATAAGGAATTGTCGCCCCAGTCTTATTTGCATTCATTGCAACATGGTGATTGACTATTTTCGTCTGATTCTCTCTCAATATGTATTTTCAAAATAAAATGATTTTCATAATTCATTGTCATTATGTTCTTAATTGGAACTTGGAAGTGAAGAAAAGGCATTAATTGTTTTGTGACACCCAGTCTGATCTGCTTCTGCAGAGTGATTGATTTGCCATGTCCTCTGATCCTAATTTCAATTATAGAATTGTGTTTTTATATTGCAAAGATCTGTTCTCTGTTTTATGTAAGTTTGCAACTTGTAAGTATTGAGGAATGAGGATGTTTACTAAACCATACGTCTGCAAATCTGAACCACAGTGTTGATTCATAAACATGCACTACCATCTGACCTCTTTCCTGAACTATCTTTTGCTTTTTGAGTTTTTCAGACTGCTCTTTTTTTAATGCTTTACTGCAATCGATGATGAATAAAATTGTCCATATTTAATGATAATCTCATGATTATTAAACACTAGATCACCATCTTTCGGCTGAGATTGCAGTTTACTCTTCATATGTATTTTTCCTTGATAAATTTTTAATGGTATTTGATGTACACTGTTAAATTTATTGGTTTCTCTCTTCCTAAGTTGCTGGTTACTCTTTGTATCTTTTCATATTGTTCTTTTTGCAGGCCAATTGGGTTGTTCTTGTCAGCTATATATTTTGGATTTCATTTTTCGAGGATGGAAAATAATTAGTGACGAGTTACAATTTTATGTAGTTCCTTCTATTTGTGTTTAAGATTGTAAAATTGTATTCTCTTTCAGTTAATATTGAGAGGAAGAGATAGCAGTCAATTTATTGTGATGTGGTTGCAAGTTACAACATTTGTTCAGAAATACAACAATTGTTTTGATAAGTATAGTTCTGGGCTAATACTGAATACGTAGCCTGTCAAATCTTCGATTTAACATTCCTAACTATTGAAATATGCTAGAAGCTGCTCTTAACCATTTTTTGGGAACCATTATGATACCACAAATGTTGATCATGGTACCAGAAATGTTGATTGAAAGACCGTGTTTTGAAAACTTCTGTAGATACATGCAAACATGGACAAGTACTGACAGAAAGTTTCAGTTAAAAAGAAGTTTTGAGTAAACCAAGTACATCTTTTTCATTGTTTACAATCAAAATTTGATGGGACATTCTAAAAGTGACATAGTTTGTATTTTCTTGAATAACTTCTCGAACATCAATTTTTTTTCTGTCGAATCTAAAATAACTACCTTTACAAATACAAAAAATTGTTACACACTGATTCTCTAAAATACAAGCAGTTGTTCTTGTTGTTGTAAAGAGCATGGATAAGAACATCTACCGCTAGGGATTGACATCAACAGAGCTCTTTCTGTATCTCCATCCATTCGTAGTCCGATCAATTTGATCAGATACTCCATGAAAACCGAATCACATGGCAAGGTGATTGGTCCACTGATTGGGAGGCCGAATTCTTCTTCAGAGATCCTTAAGAGCTCTTGGAAAACAGAATTGCTCAGGTAACTTAATGGAAAAGCAAAGCGTGTTTTATCCGCCGTGTAAACCACAAAACAACCCTTTTCTACTGCGGTTGAGCTGCTAGGAGAGGTACTTGATCTCTGGAATGAGATTCTTTTCCTGTGGAGGGCTGCTCTTTGTTGCCATCTCTTGGCCATCTTGAGTAGCTTCTTTGCGTTCATCATTATTTTTCAGGGAGATGACTTGTTTCAATCAAAAAGCACAAGAGATTTGTAACTTGTGTTGTATAGCTCTTTGAATGCAGTGCTATTGATGAGTAATCCCATAGGATTGTTGATTTATATAAAGAGAAGCTAGAATTTAGATAAACTTAGAAATACCAAACCAAACATAACACATGTTTGTGTCTTTGTTTTATGTGATCATAGAGGGTCCCAAGTTAGTAACCAATCTTGTATGCTTATCAACTTGTGGACTAAACATCTTCTAAAAAGACACGACCATGTGATTAAATTTTTAGATACAAAGACGTGCAAGTGAATGAAAGATGTAGAACTTGTAGGCTCTTTGATGTTCTAAGGGAATTTAAAACCACCAACCTGCAAAATTTCAGTTGTTATGGTTAATTCTAGACTCTAGAGTCCTTTAATATTAAATTCCTTAAGAGTCGTGATAATTATTTGGAGACAAGAATTGCTAGAGCAACCAGAAAGACCAAACTCATGCTTCTGTATAGATTTTATGTACGCTAAGTAAAAAGTAATCTAAATCCCAAATATAGAAAAGGGATTAAACTATATTTTTGTGCAGCACATGATCTGGTGAAAAAACAAACATGTCATACTGAAGTAGAAAATGATGATCATGTAGACAAATCCATAGATGATACGTCCAAAAGTCAACTACTCTTTTAATATTTCTTATTTCCTCGGTACAGATTAAGTTCATATCATAGAGTGCCTCTTTCCTATAAACAGCTGCACCATTTCTGTGACCGGAAGTTTTCATAGTTAGATATTTATTAGTGAAGAGACTTTTTTATTTTGTCAACTTTATCTGAAAGCATGAACACAAGTGATTCTGAAGTTGTTCAGTTTTCCTTGTTTGCATTAGAAGTTGATTTTGATGACAAGAGACGAAGAGAATAATTTGTATTCTGTGTCTATCTAATAATACAGAAACTGCTACACTCTAAAATACAAGCAAATGTTGACTACTACTTTGATCTTGTAGTTGCAAAGAGCATTGCGTAGAACATCTAGCACTAGAGATTGACATTAATAAGGCCTTTTCTGTATCTTCATCCATTCGCCGGTGGACCAATTTGATAAGATACTTCAAGAAAACAGAATCAAATGGCAATGTGATTGGTCCTTCCGTGGGGAGGCCGAACTCTTCTTCAGAGATTTTCAAGAGTTCTTGGAAAACAGAGTTGCTGAGGTAACTTATTGGAAAAGTAAATCGGGCTTTGTCCACGGTATAAACCACAAAGCAACCCTTCTCTACTGACGTTGAGCCGCTATCACTAGAACTCGACCTCTGAAATGAGATCCTTTTCCTGTGGAGGGCTGCTCTTTGTTGCCATTTCTTGACCATCTTGATAAGCGTCTTTGTGTTCATTATCATTTTCTGAAAAGTATTTAATCCGAAGAGTAAGAAAGAGAACAGATATGTAAGTTCTGATGTAGAGCTCTCTGTGAATGATAGTGTTATGGATGATGGAAAATACCATTGCCTTGTTTCATTTTATAGAAGGAGAAACTATTAGTTTTCGACAGGCTTTATGACAAGCTCCTGAGATACGATACCTAACCAGACACAACACATGGCTATGTTTCTACTCTATCTGATCAATGATGGTCCCAAGTTGGCATAATCAATTGTGTGCAAAACAAATTGTGGACTATACTGCTTATGGTGAGAAGACATGATCATGTGGATATGAAAATTGAAAGAATTATATTTATATGACAAGAGTTAGTTACAGTATATTTACTTACAACATAAAATGAGAACTTGTATATATACAAGAGAAACCAAAAAATACCAAACTCATGCTTCTTCACACCGTTTTTATCAGCATAAGGGTCCCATTAGCTAAACCAATGTGATCACAAAAATAATAGGAAGAAGTCATAAGGAGACAACAAATCTGTGGTGAAATCAGGGACAAAGTTGTGGTTACAATTAGTGATCAGAGAAATAGATAGACACAAAGAAATACATGTGTTGTTGAATCAAAGACGAAGATTCTTATGGAGACATCTCGTATCTCTATTAGTTCTTGGCCCATTCATAGGGACAA
Organism: Hirschfeldia incana; assembly: GCA_026261945.1. Lineage (NCBI taxonomy): Eukaryota > Viridiplantae > Streptophyta > Magnoliopsida > Brassicales > Brassicaceae > Hirschfeldia > Hirschfeldia incana. Next base: position 14,367 of record JABCMI010000105.1, read on the forward strand.
CTGGTGAATCGCTTTGATTAAAAACTTTAGTTACGTTGCCATTTTTTATTACTATTGTCTACTTATAACCTTGGTGTGACTAACAAATGATTTTGACTAGAAGTAAAATTTCTTAAACCAATAACAAATAAATTTTACTACTATAGTTTTAATATTTATTGAACTAAAAGCAATGGTCTCAATTTTTTTTATAAATATTTCGAATTCATCTACCAATCTTTGACATGTTTATTTCAAGAACGAGACTCAAAACATTTTTATTATAGTGTTTAAAACTTCAGTGCGGCAGGTGCTTTCAGGCTTACATGCATTATGCATATAGAGGAATGAATTGAATTCAATGATATCATGAATAAATGCAGATCTAAGCTACTTTTGCATCTAGACTCTATGCTTGCATCCTTGTTTAAGTTTCAAAGCTTGAAGGGTTCATATATACTGAAAGATAACTACGGACATATCCTACACATTACACCAAAAAAAAAAAAAACACAGACATATCACAAACACAGCTTGAAGTAGTCGTCTCTTGACAACAGTCTGAACTTCTTCAAACAACTAACTTGATCACTGATGAAATCGCACCCAAGCTTCTCTAACTCCATGTGATATTCAAGATGATCATCGAAAGCCGCGGTTTTCTCCATCTGATTTAGGGCTAACCGAGCAGCTATCCTCTGGCTTCTGATATCAGTGTTCCTATGATCGATCTGTCTCTTTTCTTGCACTTTTTCTCGCGCCTTGGCGATCATGTCTTTGAAACTACTGTGGCCTCGATCCTCAGTCATGTCACGGCCTGGTTTCGTTGTAATAACCTTTGACTTAGCCCTCTTTGTGACATGAAGGGTCGCAAAAGATAGCACCGGTTTGGTGATTTTGAACTTGGAAGCTTCTTCGAAGGTCTTCTTTTGTCTTTTCTCCGATGGGTTTTCTTCATCAGTATGTTTGCGTTTCCTCGGAGTCGCCTCCGTGACAACGTCGCGCCTTTTCTTGCAGTCTCGTCGCAAATTAGGGTTTTTGTGTAAGAAGGAGGAACTGGTTGATTTGCACCCAACATCTTTAATCTCGTATCTTTGATCTGTCGGGAACTGATATCTCAAATTGTTAGAAGTCGAAGCAATCTCCATCGCTCTCGTTAGTCGTCGAGAAGAGTGATCGATTGGAATCGGATGGAAGATAATGAGAAGAAGAGTGAGAATGTTGTTTACAATAACCCTAAAGACAATGAGAGGCTACAATTATGGTTGAGTCTTAGGGACCAAGTTACTATATATGTTGTGCAGTTTTTATATAGGTCTGAGTCTATCTCACCCCCCCCCCCTTCGTTGGGGCCACACTCTCCAGGTATATTTCATATTTGGGAATGCTTTTTTCACTTTGGTGTTCATTTATTTGCATTTAATTCTTATTAAAAAATCTTTATTCCCTTATTGGTTTATATTTTTAGTTCAAAAGTTTCGACTACGCTTGTGGAATAATTTCGTTGTTTAAATTTGTATTTTTTCAACAAGTATGTATAGTTCATAAAAAATTAAAATTTATATTACACCTCTTATTTTTACTAGTTTTGTTAGTTGTTATGCATTTTTCCTTTCTATTTAGAAGAAATATTATTTATGTAAATTTATAATTATACTTATAAAGTTTGCATTAGAAATGAAAATTGACACTTAACATAGTATATTTCTTTGGTAAAATATTAATCGCAACAAAATGGAAGTAAATTTTATGCAACAACTATTCGAGAAAATTAACAAATTATTCAAATAAAATTAGTGAAATAAATTTGAACTATATTTCTTTACCATAATCACGTATAATTATTTGGGTATTTAGTTAACTTGCAGAGTGTAAGAGAACAAAGAAGAGAACGCCTCCTTTACCATAATTTTTTTTCTCTTGCTTACTGGTTTTCTCTGATCGTCGACCCAAAAAAGTGTTCTCCGAATCCAATTTTCAAGGTATTCTTGACTCAACAATTTTTTTTCTAATATTAAACTTACCAGGTATTTTGTCCGTACATGCGGACATAATCGGTATAAGAATATTTATTAGTTTCCATCTTAATCATTAATTCAAATGTTATCAAAAAGTTTAAATCAAATTTCAAATTACTTATATATGACAAAGTTTTTCATCAAACTATATATAATTATTATTGAGTCAAAATTTAAAACACTCACATATTAAATATTTTAGATTTTTTTTGCTTATTTAATATTTAATTTTTGCTTATTTAATATTTAATTTTTGCTTATTTAATATTTTATTCATAAAATACTTTATCTTATTTTTTACCTTTATAATAAAATATTATCATCAAATAACAACATAATATACATATATATATATATGTAAGAATTATCTTATTTTTGAAATTATGATTTGTAATAAATAAATAAATATCACTTTTTTGAAAATGTTAGAAGATCTCTTATGATTTAAAATATTCATTTTTTTAAAGTTTGATTACTGTATGTTTGGTAGGACATATAATAAAATATTGCATTTGTATAAACATGAATTTTTATGGTAACGCATATTAGCAAAGTTTATAATTGTTTGAAACATTTTTTTAAGAAAAAACACTAATAAATCAAAATTATAAACTGTATATATTATCGATGAGTTTTATATCAAAAAAATATCAAATATATAAATTTTTAATACCAAAAATATAGATATAATCCTTCATGATATATTAGAATATAATTTATCATATAATATTAATAATATATAATGAATTATTTGTGTAAATTATAATTATCATATTTTTCTTAAACTATTTCTTATAATGTAAATATTGTAAATTTTATTTATTAAAATCATTGAATAAATAAGATAACATAAAATATATGTATAAATGAAATATTGTAATTATCATGTTTTCAAAACTATTTATTTTTAAAATATATAATAAAATATTTATTAACTATTGAATAATCCTAAAATCATGGAAAAGTTGACACATAAGCAAAATCAGTTCATAAATAATAATATAGATCTATACAAAACACTTTTATACAATATTAAAAAAATTGTAAATTTTGAGCTACTTTAAAAAGATTCATCATCTCCTTCATCTTGTTAAAAACCAAACTCCGATGGTTTTGCCATATCTTTCATTGGCGGATTTCAGTTCAGGACTTGTTTAGCGACGTGGCTGGTGTGAACGCATCGTGGTGTGACTCGCTGAACTGTTGGTTAAACCGATCCGGTTTTGGAAAATCGCTTGGCTCTACGGTCCATCCTCTTTTCTCAAGTGTAAGAATTTAGGGAATTAACTACTGTAGATAACAATTCTTCGTCATTTAATAAATTTTATTTTTATATATAAGTTAAATATTAAAAATTTATTACTGCATATGATGCATGAAAACACCTAATGACATAAAAATGTTAAACTGACTATGATCATATGTTATATATCATTCATACTTTGAAAGCACTGCTAAAAATAAAATTACAAAAAATATCTTACTTTCTTGACAGGATAAATAATTGAATTATTTACTAAAATTGTGAGTGCTACTGTAGATTTTGAAATTTTAAAACCAACATAAATGGTGCAGTAATAATAGTGGAAGATTTTTTCGATAAAAAAATAATGTCCATATCCCTCTTTAATAATCTAACTAACCGTATATGAGTATTTAGGTAGGATGCAAAGTCTAACTACCACCTCTGTTGGGTTAAAGTCGAGCTTTGAGAATCCGGAATAAGTGATGGACTCATCACACATATAGTTCAGATATTTAATAGTATTGATATAAAGATTTCATGGCTTGTTTAGGACCAAATCAAAAACTCATAAAAGTTTACACTATTGAGACAAGTGTCTTGTATACAATTTTCGTCAATGCAAAAAAGGATACACGATAATGGACTAATAATACAAGTAAAACAATCAACGTGATCATAATAAAAGAAACAACTTACTCATAAAACTATTTTTTAAACCTCTCCTGCCTTTGCTATTGCAGATGTAATGGTTTCGACCTCTGTAGGACGCCACCATGACTTCTGAACAGCGAGCACTCCTTCTCCATCTTTGGATTGTGTCTTGCTTACATCCCATTGCAGAGATTTCACCATCTTCTCAATTTCTCCTATTGTTTCCATGTCATCTCTTACTATAAACGTTCCTTGTGGTCTAAGAATCCTGTCCACTTCAGCAATTACCGAGACCAGGTTGCACCTAAAAAGGTTTTGTTTACACATATAATCATCAGAGTTTGCAATCAAGAAAAGATGCATATAAGTGTGTACTGTATATATATAAGCATACCTCTTCTTCAGTGAAGAGAAAAGATGATCAGCATGAAGGAGGTCGTAAGTTCGAGGGTAAGTGCTGAATGATTCACACCAGTCATGGTAGATTCCAAACAAACCACGTTCATATATGATTGGAAGCGTGTCTGGTGAGTCGATAGGAACTACATTCATCACCCACAGCTTCAGATCCTTCAACGCAGCAGCAAAACTGAAAAACAGAGAGAGATATCATTAGTAACGGATGCATGGAGCTAATGGTGAAGGATTTTTTTGAAGAACTTACCCTCCATAGACAGCTCTCATGTCCATCACGTTTCTCACATAAGACCAATCGATTCCCATACCGTTGAGGTATGACTTCGAAACAATAGTCTTCCAACGTTCATGGTCTGCTGTGAAATCTTCTGGTGCAGGCTTTCCATATACACCTTCCTGAGATTCCAACCACTGAGGAGCAGTCTCTACTCTCTGTGGCCATCTTTCAGGCCAAACTGCTCCACGTTTTGTTGAATCTTCCGTCACTTTGTGCATACATGCCTCAAGTGGAACATTCCTGCACATCAAACACACACATACTTTAGCAAAAGAGTCACATTGTATTGCTAGATAATTGAGAAAGGGAATAGATAAACTTACCAAGCGGCATTTTGATCATCAGAGTCTTTGCATAGAGGTGGCTCGCTTTGAGATCTTTGATTGTAGCATTCATTCGACATTGGCTTTTGGTAAACGGCAGCACTAACTTCATTAAGCTCGTCTTTCTTAATCGTCTTTAACTCCCAGCACATTGCCTTTGTGAGCTTCGACATTGCTACAAAACAGAGAAGAACATCTCACTTATTTAGTTAAGAACCAATTGCAAACATTCTTATTTATATCCAAAAACAAAAGGGAACAAAATTTCCAAACCTTTCCATATGCCAACGTCTTCTTCTGTCTTCCTGTAAACCGGAGTCGCCGACCAGACAAAGAAACCACCTGGCCTCAACGCACGGTTCAGTTCCAAAAGTAGTTTACCACCTTCGATATGCCAAGGGACTCTACAACGAGCACAATGGATAAGGTCGAAAACAGATCCTGGGAAAGGCAATCTCTTGGTTCCCATAACGTTTGACATTGCAGGGATACCACGCTCCAAAGCAAACTGCACCTGCGCCTCGTGTTCATCTTTGGGTGCAAATGACAAAGCAAGCACATCCCTGTCAAAAAGATAGCCTCCGAAGCTAGCAACACCACATCCAACATCCAATATAACACGGGTTCTGTTTCCCCAAGCAATATCAGGATATGACTGCAATCAATAAACATATCAAATAATAATGAGTAATAGTCAATGAAGAAAGTTGAATGAAAGATCAAAATAAATAAGTTGTATATACCTCTTGGAGGAAATCGATGTAGTGAAGAGCACCGTTCTTGAACTGAGTACCACCACCAGGGAATGTTAAGTATTCACCACTCATCTTCACCCAGTTTTGATGTCCTTTGACTTCTGCAAGCTTCATGTGAGGAACATTGTTGTACCAGATCTGTGTGGCAACACACACACACAAAACATAAGTATCACTGACAAATAACATAAATGTAAAGAAGCTCAAGAAGGCTTTACCTTTTCTCTACTCTTAGGCCATTTGATGGATCGTTTATACCCTTCGGGAAGAGGAACGAGGCAGCTTGGGGCTTCCTCGGGACAATGCCTCTCACGATGCTCGTAATGCTTTCTGGCAAGCTTCCTGATAGCTTGCCAGTTGTCAAGGCAAGGGATATAGTCTGGTCCAGCTGTGACATTGCAGACTTTCCATTTGATAGAGGAGACTTGAGTTTTCTTCTCGTTCTGCGACTCAACCAATTGGGTAGACCAAGCCCCACTTCCTGTGCTTGACTCCTTTGTGATTTCAGCCTGGTCACCTGATGGGAACACGTCTTTACTCTTCTCAGTGTTCTCTTCAGTTTCGCCTTCTGTCTTTTTCTCGGTGTTCTCTTCAGTATTATTCTCTTCGGTTTTATTACCATCCTCGGATTTGTTTTCTTCTGAGCTCTCTTCAACTTGTGTCTTCTCCTTCTGCTTCGTCTCATCACTCTCTGGCTCCGTGTCTTTCTCACCCTCCCCATCTTTTCTATCCCCTTCACCGTTTTTGTCTTCAAATTCCTTCTTCTCCTCATCCTGCTTCTTTTCCTCACCAGAGCTCTCAGGATCAGGCTTCTCCTCGTTGCTCTCTGTCACAACTTCCTTTTCCTCACTCTTGGAAGCTTCTTCGTTAGTGAAATCAGTCTTAGTGGTGGTAGCTTCCACATCATTGGTAGTCTGGCTTGGAGAGAAGTGAATAGCCTCGGTAGGGGCAGACCAAGAAGACATGAACATCCAAGCGCCAACCAAAGAGAGAGAAACGACCAAAACTATGGTAATGGTTAAGCCATAGCCTGATGACTTCTTCCCGTCAACACGAGAATATCTCCCCATCGCCATGTTCCTCCTAGAACCACAGCACAATCCCTAGTCAAAATGCACCTGCAAACACACAAAGAGAATACAAATGACTTTTAGGTAAGATCTACAATAATAGCAGTAAACCATTGTCAAGGCTATTGACTACTAAAGCTTGTTTCTTTAACCAGCTTTTGTTTGATGGGTTAACTCCAAAATCTGAGCTTAAATCACATGAATATATATATATGATACTATATAATATAGAACATGCGAATAAATATCTATATATCAAGCTAAAAAATCATCAAAAACACACTCGGGTGTATAACTTAAGATCAAACATCAGCCCAAAACTCAAATCATACAACTTTGAGCTAAACTAAGTAAGTAAACAGAGAAGAACATCCACAAGCAACAACATAAAAAAGAAACAGAGTTGCTGAAAATACCAGAAGGAGCTTCAGATCTCTACCAAGATTGCAGCTTTATTATGAGATTAGCGAGATCCGGATCTAGCAGAGAGAGAGGTAGAAGAGGGAATGATACAAATGATCCACCACAACTAGATTTGCTCTTATACCTCTCAAGAGCAAGTGGGTCATAGTACTATATGCAAAAGAGGTAGTAGTGTGTTAAAATACCAGAATTTGGATCTGATTTCCACCCAAAATTTAATTAATTTTTTTGACTTTCCTCTGTTTTTTTTTTAATTAAAGAACAATAATTGGGAAACTTCGTTTTCGAAGATCTGTTCATACGCTGATCCACCGACACGGACAGCTAAGCACTATCAAGTGTGAACGATTTTCTTTAGTTCACACGAAAACGGTACCGTTTGGAGTGGGGGAAACAGTTAAGCTCGTGCTATGGCCCAATAAGGCCCATTTTTGCTAAGGTTTTGTGTTAGCCCATTTTGAGAATTTTAGATCCGACTCCGGGTTGTTGTCGGAACTATTTAGATCCGATTCTTGCCGTGTACGAAAGGGTTTGACTTTTCTTAAGGAGATGACGAATGCTTCAGACATGAAAGACGCTAAAGACCGTGCTTCAAGAGCCTTACAAGCGTTGGAGAAGTCCATCAACGCACGCGCTGGTGCCGACGACGCAGCAGCGAAGCATAGCAGTCTCCAACAGGAGAACTCGATGCTGAGGCAGCAGTTGGAAGCTGTTGTGCAGGAGAACAGTTTGCTGAAACGAGCAGTGGTGACGCAGCAGAAGCGGCAGAGGGAAAGCGAAGATCAAAGCCAGGAGTTGCAGCGTTTGAGGCAGATGGTTAGTCAGTACCAGGAACAGCTGAGGACTCTGGAGGTTAATAATTATGCTCTGACGCTTCATCTGAAACAAGCGCAGCAGAACAGTAGTTCCATCCCGGGAAGGTACAATCCAGACGTGTTCTAATGTGCTTTGCTAGTCAGAGGAAAGCTCCAGACATGTATCTAATTTCATTTCCAGTGTTTGTTGTATGTTTCTTCTTCACCGTTGTGATTGGTTATAGTTGGGGAACAACGATGTCTCCGAAACAGTTTTTTAGACAAGACTTTGAGACATCCCCTGTTTTGTAAAGCTACAAGTGTATTTCATACAAAAATAAAAATAAAACATGTTCATACATATGTACATCTTTTAACTACATCCTTTAACTGGTGTACTTTTCAGTTACAATCTTCAATCTATTATATAAAGATGCATATACATAATTATCTGAATCAAACAAAAGAACTTTGAGTTTCTTTCACCTTCTAAATGGGGTAGTAGAGATTCATGATGCATATGAATGGTGTTGTATTGTACAAAATGTTATCATGTTATATATAGCTTTCATAACGACAGTCCCACATGGTATTTTTGTTACGTTTTATTCCAAGTCATGAGAGGCTTGCCCCAACAAGGATGAGATGAGAAGAGTAAATGGGCACTCTGCATCAGAGAGGAGTTGGAGCAAGATGACAAGCCTTCTAGATGAAATGGAAAAAACACCAGTCTGAAGATTCATTTGCAACAGCATGTGGAATGTTGGTGACGTGGGTAATCTGATACTTATCTTTAATTATCTTGGTGATTCCCTTAGTATGGATCATAGAGTGTTTTGGTGATTCCCTCAGTAAACTTTCTCAAAACCCTTGTAAACGTTGAGTCTTTTAGAAATAACGACTTTTCTTTTGAAGGTACTGTGTTTATAAAGCTTGACTACAACAGCGTCTCAAATAAACAAACTATGAACGGATCCAAAAGCAAAGCAACCTCAAATTCAAGAGACCATCTCAGGCTATTATTATGAGCAATCCCCTTACCCTGCAAAAGAACAATATAAAAGACACAAGTGGTACGGAAAATATAACAATCAATTAGGTTAAAACTAAAAGACCATAGAGGAGGATGATATAAACAAGCAGGTAAAAAAAAGAGTAACAGTTAGCAAACTGAAAAAAAGAAGCTACCAGTGTGTTCTGTGTTCATTGAATTTCTGAATCTGAAGAACAAATATCCAACTACATATGTAAAGTTTAGACAGATACCATTGGCAATAATCAATAAAACAAAACAAACTCACAGATTAACTAGTAAACTGCAACCTCAGCCGAAAGATGGTGATTAGTGATTAATAATCATGGGATTATCATTAAATATGGACGATTTTATTCATCACTGATTGCAGTAAACCATTAAAAAAAAGTAGTTTGAAAAACTCAAAAAGCAAAAGATAGTTCAGGAAAGAGGTCAGATGGTAGTGCATGTCTATGAATCAACACTGTGGTTCAGATTTGCAGACGTATGGTTTAGTAAACATCCTCATTCCTCATATACTTACAAGTTGCAAACTTACATAAAACAGAGAACATATATTTGCAATATAAAAACACAATTCTATAATTGAAATTAGGATCAGAGGACATGGCAAATCAATCACTCTGCCAGAAGCAGATCAGACTGGGTGTCACAAAACAATTAATGCCTTTTCAATTAAAAACACAATAACAATTAATTAAGAAAATCATTTTTATTTTGAAAATACATATTGAGAGAGAATCAGACGAAAATAGTCAATCACCATGTTGCAATGAATGCAAATAAGACTGGGGCGACAATTCCTTATCATCACTTTCGTCAATAAAAAGATAAACATCACAACATTGAAGATCGACTGAGCAGAGCAATAGAAGAAATCAACACTAAAAAAGCTTAGATTTTTAATATATATAAAAGCTATCATTGATCAGAGAACATGGCAAATCAATCACTCTGCAGAAGCAGATCAGACTGGGTGTCACAAAACAATCAATGCCTTTTCATCATATCAATAGACACTCAATCCTACGATCAAGAACAAGAAACACACAATATCTTTGAAATTTTGAGAATCAGACGAAAATAGTCAATCACCATGTTGCAATGGATGCAAGTAAGACTGGGGCGACAATTCCTTATCATCACTTTCGTTGAAAGAGCCATAGACAGACAAAAGATTATTAAGACAAGGAGGTACAACGAAAAGAGTTTAGTAATACGGTACGGGGTTTTTGTTTCGAGGCTGTCCGAATCTCTAAGCTTATGGCTTTGCCATTATATAGAAAGCTCTAGGGTGGTTTACTAGGTAAAGCTTATGGCGTTAGCGGCTGACCACGGACCGGTTCAATTTGGTTTACTCTAATTTAACCGGTATTCTGAAATTCTCAGTTTGGACATGAGCTAAGCCCATCTTTTCTTTGTATCAAATGTTTTGTACATCAAAGGACTACACTTTCTACATCTTCCTTTCATTTGCACGTCTTTCTAAACCATATATATATACTGTATATAACCACATGATCATGCATTCTCAGTATGAATTGATTTGGTTAATTTGCATATGCTGTATGAATTGATTTACCTACTTGTGACCCTTATGACCACAGACAAGAACTAGCTAGAGAAGCATGTTTGTTGTGTCTGGTTTTGCTTTCTACTCTAGAATCTTCATACTTTCATTTTTCTATATAATCCTACAAATCTTATATCAGTCTTCACTATCACTAATCACACCTTGCAAATAATATCTTTTTTTTTGCTTTAGAATAGAATGCAAAAAAAAAATGGTTTTTAGTTCTCCCTCTACAAGTTTGGGGGTTTCCCTTGTAAACAAAAGAAAACAAGGAATACATACTAAGATGCTATTTGGATATTACAAAATCATTTGAGAATTGATTAAGAATAAATACCATGTCTCTATTGGATAAAAAAGCAGATAGTAAGGAGACATTAATCTGCCAACGAATCTACCTTTTGCCTTCTGGAAGAACATCTGAAAAACTCTTAAAAAAAATAGGACACACACTTTCTACATGTACAAAGAGCAAAGCCAAGAATCTTTGGGTTATTTTAAAAACTGCCGTGAACTTCAAGCTATCAACTTTCCAACTCTCTGGTAAAACTTTCTTCTATTACCAGCATCATTAACAAGAAAAGAACAATGCAAGCTACTATATAAAGTAGTTTCGTTGTGTCTCGTTCCAAACATAAGAACAACTCTAATTTTGTAGTTCTCCTTTCTTCTCTTCTCTTCCACTTTTGGTAATTCTTTTTTCAAAAGGGAAAATGGCGGGTGAGCAAATGAAGCCTGTTGCTTCTCTACTTCTGGTGCTCAACTTCTGCATGTATGTGATTGTTCTAGGGATTGGAGGATGGGCCATGAACAGAGCCATCGACCGTGGATTCGAAATCGGTAAAAACACTGTTAAAATTCAGACTCATCTCCAGTTATGATTGTTTGGTTATATCCTTTTTGATTTCTTAACGTTTCTCGTGTTTAATTTGTTCTCGTGAAAACAAATTTGAGCAGGACCTGATTTCAATCTTCCAGCACATTTCGCGCCAATTTATTTTCCGATGGGAAACGCAGCAACAGGATTCTTTGTGACATTCGCGTTGCTTGCGGGAGTAGTTGGTGCAGCTTCCACAATCTCTGGCCTTACCCACATTCGTTCTTGGACCGTGGGAAGCTTACCGGCTGCAGCCATGGCCGCAACTATTGCATGGACCCTCACAGTCCTTGCCATGGGGTAAATTTACATTTTATATATATATATCTCGTTTCACAAGCAACACACATTTTTTGAGACTTCGGTGGTAAGACTAATCATCAATCTATCAACAGATTCGCCTGGAAAGAAATCGAGTTTCAAGTGCGAAATGCAAAACTGGTTAGAATTTTCTCTAGTCAATTCTTATAGTCAATTCAGTTTTGGAAACACACACAAGTATTGGTTTCATGTTCCTCTCCTTTTCCTTTGCAGAGAACCATGGAGGCGTTCTTGATCATACTCTCAGTCACACAGCTTCTTTACATCGTTGCTGTTCACGGCGTGAAGAAACCTACTTAAGAAATAATGGGCCTTTCGGGTTTCTTTCTACTTTTCAAGACAACCATACCGAAGCTCGGAGTATGGGGGTGTTTGTGTGTGTGTGTGAGATTATATTTTCATAGGAAGTTGAAGTAAAGCGTCAGTTAAATTCATGCATTCTTTCTGTACAAAAGGATCAGATCTTGATTTGTGTGTGTATCACTTTGTGTTCATGGAATAAATTCGAACTGTGAGGCTTGATATGATAGATCACACTTCTACATGTATCCAATGAACTACACAATATAAATGACAGTTGTGGTAGTTGAAAAAAGTCGAGCTATATTTCGTCTCATGAATCTAAAATCCATTTAATGGACACATTGAGATTGTATTTCAAACATGAAAGGTAAAAGGAGATTTATGTTGCTAAAAGCCGCCCACATTATTATCTATCAAAATATGATGTACAAAGAAGAGTGTACGACCGTAAGTTCTGTTTTTTTGGTTGTCTTTGAGCTTTGGCTGTCATGAGCGTCCGTCTTTATCTAACTCCTGCTCTTCCGCAGCAAAATGCAGAGAATACGTGTTAGTGACACGGTTTACAACATAATAGACGATGCTGTTAAGGATACACACAAAGAAGAGAATACGGATTTGATCTCTGAGTGAGAGTGAAGAGAAACTACAACAATCTGATCCTTTTACTGGTGGAAAATATTAGGAGATGAGTTTACCCTAACTGCTATTTTTACAAGATTTTGTGACAGTCCAAACAAACAGTATGAAAGTAGCTAACAGCTATCAATAATTGCATTGGCATATCAACTTCATATTCCCGCCATACTATAATCTAGATGTAGACTTCTTGGTGCTAATTTGACCAAGCATGAGTTGTGTATTTTAGATAGCTTGGCAATGGACACTAGTTCTACACAATTTCAGTAGCAAATATAGAATAACAAGAACAGCGATGAAATAATTGGAAAAGCCTTTCGGAGAAAGTTGTTAAAGTGGATAATTTGATAATAACTCGCTCTGAGCTAAACAATCTACTTAAGAGCCACTCACAATCCAAGATTCTAATTCCGTGAACCACATAGATGGTTAGAAGGTTGAAACGAAGTAGTTTCAGTGAAAACTAAGGAGTCCAAGGACATCATCACAAACACAGGACACAGGACACATTGCAGGTCATAAGAGATCAGTGTATTTAGGATCCTCAACCAGGTAAAGAACATCTTAGCAAGAATCATAAACCAAGACTAACCAGTGTTCGTTCACCTGTCAGATCCTGTCATTGCATCAAACAACCCACAGCAACTTAGCCACGAAGTTCGGACAGCTTGTGGAGCAGGCAACAAAAGACGCTGCAAAACGTCACAGGAGATTCAGTCAACTGAAAGGAGATAGGAACTCACATGTACAAGATGAAAGAAAAAGAAAAGAGATGCTACCTTTTCCTCAGAGGATACTGGAGCTTCAGATTCTCTTACACTCTCTACTTTTCTGCTTGTTCCTGGAAGAGTATCCACCTTACCGTTTTCTTTCTCCAGAGATTGATACTCTTTCTTTCCATCAGACTTCTGTTTGACCAAATTTGAGTCTGTTGAGGTCTCAGCTTGCTCACTCTTTTCAGGAATCACTACATTAGAGACAGAATCGACAACAGGAGCGATTTCCTCAACTGAATCACCACAACGATCCTGGGGAGCTACGTTTTTAGCGGTCTGAGTAGATTTCCCATTAGAGGAAATGGAAGATTTCTCCAGAATCTTGTTCTTGTCATCCGTTCCTCTTTCAACCGCGACGTCGTTTCCACTTTTGGGTCCTAGTCCCTGAGTAACATCTGATATCTCTTTACCAGTGTCCTTCACCACCGAAGCAGATGATATAGCAGCAGAGGGATCTTTGGTCACACCAAATTCTTCATTCCCTTGAGAACCAGGGGAGCTCAAAGTGCTATCACTTTCCCTATCATCTTGTCTTCCTTGTTTATCATTTCCTGATATAATTTTGTAAAATTCAAAGGTTAACAGAATCCACTGCGCACATAACAAATAATACACTCTCTCTCTTCCATAAACTACTGGAAAAATGAGAAAGAGCGATAAGCACTTGCTACAAATCATGTTCAATTCGTGGACGATGTGTTCTTCTTCATGAACTTAGAGCATTCTTTCTTCAATTCAGTGGAAGATCTCTTTAGCTCACAAGAGAGGAGACCAAAAGGCACCAATACTACAAATCGAACAGATCCCTCGATGCACGAATCATGAAATGGTTAGATTCTCCTCGACTATCGTAAAATCAGGCGTTAACACTATTCAAGACAAATCTATCGACCTAGCTAGCAGCAAACGAATCCTCAATAATCTAATACGAGAGCAGGAGATAGAGAGAGAGAGAGAAGAAATGGTACCGTGGAGATTAGTATCGCCATTGAATCCCTTATTGTTCGTACTTGTTCCAATCGCTTCCTGTTGTTGCTGCTTCTTCTTCAACGCCTTTCTCTTCTTCGCACCGGGAGGCATGATCGATCGATCGAAACAGTGGAGGATTCTCTCTCGCCTTTGAGAATTTTGAGTGAAAAAAAGTTTCGTTCGCCTCTTCAGAGTTAGTTTCTCTCTTCCCTTTCTCTATCTCGCTCGCTCGCTACAGTGTGAGTCGGTGTGTGTGTGTGTGTGGACTGCGTTCTTCTTTTTGTCTCCACGTTGGTAAAAGCAGAAGATTCTCCCGTGGAGGAAAGAGATAATTTGTTTTCTTTTGACTTACTCTTTTTTTTCTTTATTCAACATCTCATTAAATTTGAACACCATTTTCATACAACGAAAAAAAAAATTAAATCAAATACTCTTTTTATTTCACTAATCATATCATCGACATCGAGCATTAAGCTCTTTATTCGTAACTAGGATTCGTGTCCGCGCTACGCGCGGATTATGTGTAATAATTTTCATAAGAAAACAATATATAAAATAGCTATATATAATTTTTGACCGAAACAACGGTAAAGTGTTTGACTAATAGAAGTTGGCCATAGCTTTTGGCTGATATTTTCTTTTAGAATTCTTGATGAAATTTTGTTAGATGAAGCTGAAATGTTTAACACTACTTTCCTATAGTAAATTTAGTTTATTTAGAAACCCTGGCTAAATTCCATATTCATTTACACTTATAGCACTTTATAGTTTTTGTAACTTTAAGTTGTATTTTTTTCACACATGTAATTTGAATTTGTTATTTTACATTACTTTGGTTTATCAAAAAACTTTACAGTACTTTGTATTTTTTTTTCTTGTCTTATTTTTTGAACAGATTCTTTAGTTTATAAATGTATTAAATTTTGTTCGTGATAAATTTATACTCATGTTTTTTTAATATTTTTAATATATTCTGGAGTAGTTAATATTTTGTTGGGGCGCAAGTAGTTTTTTTCCAAAATGAGAGGATTTGAATTTGTTATTTTACTTTATACTCATGTTTCTAAATTAGAATTGTTGATGAAATTTTGTTGGATGAAGCTGAAATGTATAACACTACTTTCCTATAGTAAATTTAGTTTATTTAGAAACCCTGGCTAAATTCCATATTCATTTACACTTATAGCGCTTTATAAGTTTTGTAACTTTAAGTTGTATTTTTTTTCACACATGTAATTTGAATTTGTTATTTTACATTACTCTACTTTATCAAAAAACTTTACATTACTTTGTACTATTTTTTCTTGTCTTATTTTTTGAACAGATTCTTTAGTTTATAAATGTATTAAATTTTGTTCGTGATAAATTTATACTCATGTTTTTTAATTTTTTTAATATATGTTGGAGTAGTTAATATTTTGTTGGGGCACAAGTAGTTTTTTTCCAAAATGAGAGGATTTGAATTTGTTATTTTACTTTATACTCATGTTTCTAAATTAGAATTGTTGATGAAATTTCATTGGATGAAGCTGAAATGTTTAACACTACTTTCCTATAGTAAATTTAGTTTATTTAAAAACCCTGGCTAAATTCCATATTCATTTACACTTATAGCACTTTATAATTTTTGTAACTTTAAGTTGTATTTTTTTCACACATGTAATTTGGATTTGTTATTTTACATTACTTTGCTTTATCAAAAAACTTTACATTACTTTGTACTATTTTTTCTTGTCTTATTTTTTGAACAGATTCTTTAGTTTATAAATGTATTAAATTTTGTTCGTGATAAATTTATACTCATGTTTTTTAATTTTTTATTCTGTAAATGTATATTATGGAGTAGTTAATATTTTGTTGGGGCGCAAGTAGTTTTTTTCCAAAATGAGAGGGTTTCATATTTAAATTGTTGAAAAGAATAATACAACTTTTTTATCAAAAAAAAAGAATAATACAACCAACACGAATAGTTAAGCCTTTTATCAAAAAAAAACTACACAAATAGATTTTTTCCTCTTCCGTTGAATTACTCTTCCACCATATGTGGAGTTGTATAAATACTAAATAGTTAACCTTGCTCATTGGGGATGGAATTATCTACGTATCGATTTAATATGTTTTAGTTAACTGCGTGTCATATTTGTTTTAGTTAACTGCATGCCAATTTTGTAAGTTTGATAGGTTATTATTAATATGTGTGTTTTAGCAATGATATGTATTCAAAACTCCTTAAAATTTGGTGTCATATTGAGATCTTGTTGTTTTGGCTAAATTTGCATTTTTAACTTTTTGAACCACTAATCTCTTGTACTTTAAAAATCTGTATATATTCTACGCTAAATAACCTTAATTTTACTTTACATCAGGACCAGCCCAATACTAAAATCCAATAGATCTAAACACACTGGATCGTTTCACATGATCCGACATAAAATGTCAGCAACTGAAACTGTTTCGTGTACAAAAACTAAATGAATCATATAGATCCTAATTTTAAGGATCTCTCATACTAACTCGGGTTTAATGCAACGGATATGCAATGAGCTTAGATGTTATGGATCAAGGGCATGTCTGTTGCAGTGTACAAACAATATATACAATGTGTTTAGGTTCGTGTTGCAGTCTTCGAAAAACATTTCTGTAAAACACAATATTTTTTAATATTAAATTAGAAATAAGAGTTGCCCAAAAAAACAATTAGAAATAAGAAAGCTAGAGGAAGCTCGCACTTATTCTGCAGCCAATATCGTTTCTTAAACTTGCAGTTAAAAGATGATAGTCACAGCATTGGATGGAAGCAGACATGCTCACTTGAGAAGGCTGGTTTCCAGATATAGAAGAGCATGAGTTTGGTCAGGAAGCAAGAAGTGAACTGTAAGTGCTTGCGTCATTGGTGTGGCAGTAGGTTGCGTCATTGGCAAGAGACCTCATCTATTAACACAGAAAGCATGTAATACATATATGAAGCCAAAAAATCTAATTATTGTTGCTCATGTAAAAAATCTTAATTATCTTGCTCGATCAGCGACATGTGATTAAAAGTTAGCTTACATATTTTCTCATCGTAAATGGTCATGGGGTTATACATGGAGGCTGATGGGATAGCAGAAGATATGCTTTTGTCTAGCAGAAACAATCACTGATATTGCTGGGAGAGAAAAAATCAACCGCCACCTTTGTCCAAGACTGCAACTGAAACGAATGATAGATCTGTTGAACCTTTTGCTGAGAGATTAAGAAGAGTACTTTGGCCAAAATCACAATGGTAATTTTGAGGAAAAAAAGTAAATATACCATTGTTACCTTCAAGTTTCTGACTTGATGAGGGCAGCCAAGGTTCAATGCTTACAAAATACATCATCTCCATCGGACTCGATTTGTGTCATGGAAGATTCTTTCTTGGCTTCGTTCTCCTGATTCAAATAGACCTAGAAACAGATCAAAATCTTTCAAAAAGTTGTAGATACTGGGGCATCCCTAGATTTAGTGAGGAAGCAAATGTAGACAGACAAAATTAAACTCAACATTAAAATAGAAATACAAATTGTTACAATATGGAAGAAGCTTCGTTTCAGTTTATTGATAGCATACGACTTTAGTACCTGTGTACACTATTAGCATACAACTTTTTGCTCTGTTATATGGCTTTTTCATAGAAGTTTGTCAGTGTGTATATGCTCCCACGCTTGAGCTCTTTTTCATATTGGTTGCGACGGTTCTGACCGATGAACCCCTCTGAGCCAAAGTACCCTACATAACAAAGAGACAATATTGAGTCAGTTGAATATTATAAAAGTAGAGTGTGTTATATCAAGTTATAAGCGTTAAAATAGATAGATATAAGGCAAGAAAACAAACTTTTCAGTTCTGGTATTACTGGAAGACATGTTTAATATTAAGCTAATCTCTATCACAACACTCTCGAGTAATCCTCTCAAACCAAGAAATTTAATTTTTTTTCAACAGACGTTAATATAATAGATACAGATTTCATAAGGCAATAAAACGAAATTTTCAATTCTGGTATTAGTCTAGGACATGTTTTATATTAATCCTATCTCTATCACAGCAATCTTGACTAATCATCTCAAACCAATAAATTATAAATAAAAAATTCAACAGAGGCTAATATAGCAGATACATCTAAGGCAATCAAATAAACATTTCAAATCTCGTATTAGTCGAGAAGATGTTTTATATTAATCCTATCTCTATCACAACACTGATGATTAATCCTCTCAAACCAACAAATCAAGTGTTTTTTTCTTCCAACTTTTCTGTTCGTGTATTCACAAGTTGGCAACGCCATGAATAATGAGACATGAAGAAATACCACTTCATCGATCATAAGCACTAAATCCCAAAAAGGATGCATGGTCCTCCTTTGACATTCTTGCGAGCTTCCCAGATATGAATAAGCCTAGACTGCAAGGTTGAATCTCCTGGTCCTGGTGAAACATTTCGGAAGAGGAGAGGAGAAGAAACTTTGCCGGTGAGGATTGCAGTTTCTTTTGCCATGATGAAGGGATGGATTTTACGATCTGAGCAAAGAGTGATGGGTAATGGGGTATAAATAGTCTGAGAAGAAGAGAACACAGGGAGCTAGATATCATTGAGTCGGAGGGAGGATGTGGAGGGTCAGTAGGCATCTTGAATGGATGATTTACGGGAGACCATTGAAGTTCCATCAATCTCATAGGAGGCGTTATGCTGGTGGAGGTGGAGTGACGAAGAGATTCGGCAACGACTTTGTTTGCCTGATGGGAGGTTGGAGATTAGGGTTACGTGAAAGAAGAGAAGTAGAATAAGGTTGGGCCGGAATGGGTTTGTACAAAATAGATGAACTACTATAGCTTAAACTTTATAACTGGGCTGCTTATTTTAATTGATCTGAGGCCCACTCCATGATGACATGGCAAGATGATTGGTCTGGAATATTTCATCCAATGTGGCACTCTTTAGAAGCTCCAAAAATAGTTTCTTTTATATAGTAGTGATTAAAAAGAACAATAAATATCCCCGCGTAATTTAATTTGACTGAGTCTTGGGCTTTAATGGGCTAATACTGGGCTTTATGTTACCCACAAACCTCTCTCTCTCCGTCTACAGACTACAACAGAAAACGGACTCGACGGAGGAGCGAACGGCAAAGTAACTGATCCGAGCCAGAGAGAGAAAATGGCGGTTGAGGCTTCTTCAGTATCAGCGATCATGGCGGAAGAGGAGAATCTCGATCCTAACACCACGAACCTTATCCGCATTGAGAAGCATTTGCCGGCGATTAAGGCTCTCCACGGCGGCGATGAAGGTCCGTCGAAGGAGAAAACGATCACATGCGGCGGAAACGGTTACGTGTGGAAGAAATCGAATTCAACCACCGCAATCCAACGTCCGCACTCGTTCCAGAGTTCTTGGACCTTCTGGTTCGATAATCCTTCCTCGAAATCGTATCAAGCGGCCACATGGGGAAGCTCTCTGAGAACCTTGTACACATTCGCTACCATCGAGGAGTTCTGGAGGTGAGAACCAATTGCTTATTGTGTATCTGGAATCTTTACTTAGGAGTGAGCATCATAGATATTGAATTAGCTTCTCGTGATTGTTTCTAGGTTTTGTGTTTATTCCTTTTTCTGCGTTTTAGGTTTCTTGGATATCAAGGTATCTTGTTTTTCTGCCGTGGATAAGTGAAAAAAGCGTTTGTTTGTTTAACTACTTGATGCAGTGTTTACAATAACATGCATCCTCCAACCAAGTGGGTTCATGGGTCGGATCTTTACTGCTTCAAAGATAAGATTGGACCCAAGTGGGAAGATCCTGTCTGTGCTAATGGAGGGAAGTGGACTATGATGCTCCCTAAGGCTACACTGGAATCCAATTGGCTTAACACGGTATTTTTAACTTCTTGGTGTAGTTTTCCTTAGGCAATGCTGCTTGTTGGATGCATTTTGTGATTGTTTTGTTTGGTCTCTGCTACTTGTTTTAGCTGCTTGCGTTAGTTGGTGAGCAACTTGAGCATGGAGATGAGATTTGCGGGGCGGTTTTGAATTTCAGAGGGAGAGGGGATAAGATCTCTATATGGACCAAGAACGCTGCTAATGAGGAAGCTCAGGTAAATCATTGACGTTTTCCCTTAGGCTACGCTTCCTAAGTTGATTTCCTAAGTTCTTAACCAAAGACTAATAGGGAGAGACTACACGATAAGAGAATCTTATCCTTCATAGGAACACATCCATTGGCTTAACTTTGGGGAACTCTTGTTGTTGTTGTTGTTGCATGCAGCTAAGCATTGGGAAACAGTGGAAGGAACTTGTTGGTTGCAATGAGACAATCGGATTCATATTCCATGTAGTTATTCTTCAACATCTTTGTGATGTTTTCTTAAAACTACATCCGGTTTGTGCTATTGTGACTTGTCCCGTTCCTTTCTTTTCAGGAGGATGCAAAGACTCTTGATCGCAATGCTAAACCTCGCTATACTGTATGAGATTCGCCTGTTTTACTTCTATCAAAAGAGTTGGAAGACTTAGAAGGGAAAGTCGTATGTGAGAACATATGACCTTTTGTTGCTTCTGATTCTATTTTTTACTGTGAAAATTTGCACATTTGTGTGCGAGGTGTTATGGGTTTTATTCAAAAACGTACATTGATATTCGTAATTTTCAGTGTTATAAAGGAAACAAAAAAAAAAGAATTTCTTCCGTTACTAATTATTTTTTTTTTTGTTCAACACTACTTGATGTATTTAGCCGTTACATTTACCCGCCAAAACAAAAACCTTTATTTTGTTTCGTGTAAAGACAAAAATAGCCGTTAAACACATCAAAGTTTAGAGAATCGGATTTTAAAGAATCAAACCATTCTTTGATTGTTGACTTGCAGCGAACAAAGAAGGAAGAGAGAAATAAAAAGGAATAAGTAAGAGAGGATCATCGTTGGCATTGAAACAAAATAAGTAGGAGAAACTTTGATACGACTCACATTCTCTCAACTTAATGGGAGACGACGGTCGAGAGAATCTGCCAAGAAGAAGAAGAAGCGATGAAACAAGAACTCAGAGATCCATTAAAGAAACGAAGGTAAAACAACAACTTCTTATGAATGGTGATCCGAACTTAAGATCTTCTTACTGTGATTTGTCGTTTCGTTTTCACTTTTTAGACTATTCCGTACTTAATGGGAGACGAAGCAGCTCGAGAGAATAAGCAAGAAGCTCGGAGAACAGAGTCGAGATCCATGGAAGAAACCAACACCAAGGTAAAAAGAACATATAAATAAACTGTACACAAGAACTTACTCTCCTTTCTTAGATAAGGATGATGAATCAAAGAGTCTATACGAAGTACTTAGGAGGAAAAAGAATTAGATGTATTGAGATGGGAAGAAGAGACGCTTAAGAGATTGTGAAGCAACATAGACAGGGAGAGACCAGTGAGGCGGAGAAACAAAGATTGATGGTAAAACTAAACTGAAACAATATCAGTTTTTTGACCTTCCATTTAAGAGGTGAAAAGAGTATCCACAATAGATTCATGTTATGTCTGGTTTACTCTCCAAGTTACATGCCTATGCGTCAGGTTGCGGTTACTTCTTATCCCCCAAAATGTGAAAGACTTCACTGAGTTTCTTCTTACCCAAGTTATTTGACGCTGTCTTTTTGAACTCTTGATACTCAGGCTACAACTTCTGACAGGAAATTTGATGAGAAGGAACATCAAACAGAGTCGAGCTCTATGGACTATGGCAGCTTAGAGGGTAACTTTAACTAAAATGTTATTATATCTTTATCTCTTTACTGTTTTAAGTTAGTTATATGGGATATGTCAATTCTCAGGCAGAGTTAATGACGAGTCTCCAGAGCGTGTTTAAAGATGATATAGCGGCGGGATACCAGCGAATGGGGATTCAACATGGAGAAGGGTGTCAGAGGGTAGGAGCTGAAGAGATTGTCCAGGAACAGAGTACTAGACAAAAACAGTAGGAGACAAGCTCAAAAGATATGGAGATTACTGGAGAGAGTGTGGAGGAACGAAGAGTTAGGGGTAATAAAGATGGTGATGGGTTTTAAGAGGAAACAGAGTTAGGAGACGCACCTAAGAGAACTCTCAGATTATTTGGGATGCAAATAAAAGTTTAAACTTTGAAAAATTTATTGTAAATAATTCAAGATTTTTGGGGCAGAAAAATCTAAATCACCAATAGACAATATAAAAAACCTCAAAAATATAGATAATAAAAAGAGAAAAATTAGGTTCGAAAGGACAAAAACAAACACAATGTATTATAATTTACTGTTTAATAATTTAAATGACGTAGTCGTTTATAATTTACACTTAATATAGGTTATCCAGTCAAAGATTTAATTCACACAAATAATTCGGTTAACCTTTATATGTATGACCAAAACCGATAATACAAGTATAATCTTAAGGAAATTAATATCTATGGTAATATTAAATTAAACTTAATTTATCGTAAATATTATATAATGTAAAGTTTTTGTTAGTGTTCATGTATTAATTAGAAAGATATCATTAATAATTTGAAGCAATAAATTAAATTATTATATTATTTATGAAATTATTGTGTCTGAAAATATTATATTAAACTATTAGCAATATGGTAAATATTAAAATTATATACCATTAGTCATGTAAATCAAATATTTATATGTATAAAATGAAAATAATCACCCATACGGTTGTGCGGATAAAGATCTATTGTATATTTTATTATATATATATATATATATATATAGATAGAGAGAGAGGGAGAGAGGGAGAGAGAGAGAGTTGGGTTGGGCTGCGCTTGATCTACTAATAATAAGAATCCTGATTAATTCCAAAGGGTATGTGTTTTTATAGGTAGCTTAAATCTTGTGAAAAATTGCAATTGTTCGTTAAAAAGTTGTGTATCTTCTTTATGAAAAGATGCGACTGCTTAAAAGGTTGTGTCTCTTTTTCGATAAAAGTTGCAACTGTTTAAATTGAAAGGGTGTGTGTTTTTATATGTAGCTTAAATCTTGCGAAAATTGTGATTGTTCGTTAAAAAGTTGTGTCTCTTCTAAAATCTTGTGAAAAATTGCGATTGTTCGTTAAAAAAATTGTGTCTATTCTTTATGAAAAGATGCGACTACTTAAAAGGTTGTGTCTCTTCTTCGTTAAAAGTTGCAACTGTTTAAATTGAAAGGGTGTGTGTTTTTATAGGTAGCTTAAATCTTGTGAAAAGTTACGATTGTTCGTTAAAAAGTTGTATCTTTTCTTTATAAAAAAATGCGACTGCGTAAAAGGTTGTGTTTTTTCTTTGATAAAAGTTGCAACTGTTTAAATTGAAAAGATGTGACTTTTCAAAGATATCTTATAAAAATCTATAAATAGTCTATGTTTATACACTTCTGAAAGTAAAATTTTCGCTAATCTAGTTGATAGTAAAATGGTGAAAAAAATAGTTCTATGAAGTTACTTGGTTACAATTTTTTTGAAGATGTTCAAATGAAACGTTGTCAACAAAAAATATTAGGAAGAGTTTTACGTGTTTGGATGACCAAAAATCCTAAACGGAACAATGAAATCCTGATTAATTCCAAAGGTTATGTGCTTTTATAGAGATCTCAGTTTTTGTTAAAAGTTGTGTTTGTTCAATAAGGTGTCTTTTTTATAAAAAATTGTATCTCTTCTTTGATAAAAATTGTGTTTGTTCATTAAAGTGTCTTTTTATTAAAGGTTGTGTCTCTTACATGTGAAAAGTTATGTTTTGTTAATTTAAATTAATTAAAAAAAATATTAATAGAGAAATATTTATTTAAAATTAGAAAGCTATTAGTTTGAACAATTATAATAAATATTATAAATAGTTAGTCATCTTTTGATTTGATGTTGAAAAAAGTGTGTATTTTCATGAAAAAATTAGTTTCTTTAAAAAATAATACTTTTTTCTTAATAAAATGATTTTCATAAAAATAACTGAACTCTATTATTAAAATAGTTGTTGATGATTAGTTACCTACCATTATAACTCTTAATACTTACTTGAAAAATTGCATCTCTAGAATATCACTTATGGTGAAAGGTTATGTGTTTTCAACAATTAAAAGTTGTGTCTTTTTATTTAAAAATAACTATTTTTATTGAAAAAATGTGACCATTTATATTGAAAATTGGTGACTCTTCATTTAAGTATAATTTAAAAAACACAACTTTTAAATTTAAAAGATGTAACTCTTCAAACATTTTTTTTGAAAATCTATAAATAGCTTATGCTTATGTCTTCTCAAATCATAATTTACTCATCAACTTCTAATTCTCCTTCACCTAAACTTCTAATTTGTTTTACCGAACCATCATTTGTATCGTTCTTACATCTTTTTTTACATCATTTTTTTAATCTTATTTTCTCACCAATGGTCTCGTTATTATTTACCATGTTTGATGAATTTGACCATAGCCTCGTTTCGCAATTTGTATGTGAAGCCGGTGTTAATCCTTACTAATTGATCTCTCTTGCTTGGCCAAGGAAGTTTGAGAAGCGTCTGATGTTAGCGGCATCCATGTTTTGCTTAGTGGGTTATCTGTAATTCTTTATCATGTAGTCAATATATTACTACGCTTATGTCTTTATGGTTTGTGGTATAATCGTTATTATTGAGCAGAAAACCATATTGGCTGCAGTATTGAAATGATATATGTGTATCAGTTTTATCTAATAATTATTTGTTTTATTTGATAGGTGGAGACAATATTTTAAAACTATAATAGGGATTTTAAATAATGTCAACAAATGTGTCGCTTCATTATAACTTTGCTCGTAAACGTGTATATATACACTCATAATTGTTTACTATACCTTTTCGCATATAATTGCTTTTTTGTTTATATAAGTTTTTGTTTTTTTTCAAAATTATATTTTTTATTTAAATATATATAATATCATGTTAGAAATTCAAGTGAACCATTGCAACCATTTAAATGAATCATTGCAATTGTTTGGAAAAACATTATAACAATCTCAATAAATGTCAAATGTTGTATTGTTTCATTCTAAAAGTTGCATTAGTTAAAAATAAAATTTTAAACTATATATGTGTTTTTTAGAAATCATATCTAAAATGTTTTGTTGAAGAGTTGTGTCTTTTAATTAATTTAAAAAGTAGTTACAATATTTCAAAAAGTGTCTATCTAATTAAGGGTTGTGTATATTCATTTGGTTGTGTTGTTTCATCTTAAAAGTTTTATCAAGAAGTTTTCAAATTACATATATATTTTTTCAACATCATCTCTAAAATGTATTAGTTTTAAAAATTATATTTTTGATCAGTTTAAAAAAGGAGTTAGATCCTCAAAATTTTAAATACGAGAGGTCGTGTCTTTAAACATATTTAAATCTTTGAAATATTGTGGTTTAATTATAAGTAACTACTTAAAATCAAAATTTATAAAATGTTTTCTTTTATAAAATATGGTTTAATTATTATTTGTAAAATGAGTTCTCGTGCGATATCGCACGGGTTCCTTACCTAGTTTCTTTAATAAAAGACTAAACTATCTCTATTTCCTTTAAATCTTGGCTATTCACGAATTTACTTTAACTTTTAAAATGTACTGAATGGTTATTTTGTCGCAAACATTTCAATCTTCAGATTTAGCTTAAGCCAAGTGATAATAGTACAAATTACCCTAGAGCTAATTTCACTCTGTCTCATGTCTCAAATCTTTCAGGGACGTGGGAAGCTTTGGCTACGTCGTGAGGGTGAAGCAGCTACACACAAGAGCAGAGGACCTCCATCTTCTCTAGGCTTCAAAACACGACCTGCTCGAAGTAAGTGATGCTAGGAGTTTTCAAGGCTCCTAAGACAAATGATAGTATAGGAAAGTTGTCGAACCAATTCCAAGGGATTCAAAGCAGTGAGAATGCAACTGCCTATTTAATCTAAGTGCAACCAGATATTTGAATGATTTTAAAATAATACTAGAATGCAATAACAAAATGATAACTTTCTTAACTATTGGAAAGGAGAACTCATGGGTAAAGGGAATTTTGACTTTGAGTGATCAAGTATCAAACAAGGATAGCAAATGATGAATCAAACAATTAGCCTTAAGCCTAAACACAATCCTAAACAAGCTCTATGTCTAGATGAATGCTCATTTGCTAACATATCTCAAACATCAAATCTCTTTGGTTGAATGACATGAAAGCAATCATTAAGAACAAGTTTAATAGCTATCCTAACACTCTTAACAACAAATGTCTTTGGCAAGATGCATTAAGAGCCTAGTAGAGTTGTCTCAGACATTTCATCAAACACCTTTTGGGTGGAAAATGTCTAGAGATCAACTTTTGAATGATCAGTACAAAAGAAGCAATAAGAACACTCTACTAGCAAGGTTTGAGACTGATCTACACTAAAATCATCATTGATCTAACCTAATCACCCTAATCTCCCTAACCCATGAATTCAACAAGGTGATTACTCACTAATATCCATGATTCCTCTTAAACCCATGATGGATTTCAGATTAATCATGTAGAGTGTGACCTTCTTGTTGTCAAAGTCTATGCAAGCTCCTACAGTTGTGAGAAATGGAGTGCCAAAGATGAGTGGGAACCTCTTTGCAGCTGCCATCTTAAGAACATTGAGGTCAACAGGGATGGTGCATGCTCCAATCTTCAAAGGAAAATCTTTGATGAGACCAATTGGGGTTGTAGAAGAGGAATCTCCAAACTGCAGTAAAGATCTGTTTGGCTCCATGCTCTCAATTCCTAGAGTTTTCACCATCTCCAGGGAGATCACATTCACACTTGCACCAGAATCAACAAGAGCATCATCAAAAGTGAGCTTACCAAGGGAGCAAGACAAAGTAAACATTCCCTGGTGTTCTTGTTTGGGGAGAGACTTTGGTGTTACTTGTGGGTCAAGTTGCAGAGTAGAGAAGTCCAGGAGCTCTGCTACCTTATCTTTGTGAGTTAGAATGTCCTGGATGAGCATCATTTGTACACGAGCCTCACGCATACCCGAGATCTCTGGAAGCTTTACCCCAAGATCACTAAGATCTTTTCTGAACTTGGAGATGACCTTCTTCTGAGCTTTGGTGAGGACCCTCTGTGGGAATGGGAGTTTATCATAAGATGACTGCTCAGCCTCAGTGGTGTCCTCCTGCATGACCATCTTAGCCTTGTGTCCATCTCTCTTCACAACCTTTGCTGCAACCATCTTGTTTACTTTCTCCAAAATCTTTTCCCCATTTGTGGTCAGAATCTGTTCCTCAACCTGTCCAATCTCAGTTCCAAACACCAGTTTTTCAATCTCATCTACCTCTTTCTGGAGTTCACTCAGCTCAATCCTTGAAGGAGTAGTAGAGAGGGTAACATTGCAGTACTTTGTAGGATTCTGTTCTGGTTTCCCTGGTAGAGTTCCAATTGGCTGCTTGGAAGTGGAAGTCATAGAAGCAAACTAATTCTCTAAAGTCTTAACTGTAGAAGCAAGATGTGAGAATTTGTTGTTTAGATCAGTGTAGCTCCCATCAATCTTAGAGTGAAGGTTCTTCAACTCATAACCTACATGCTTCTCACTTCTAGTCTGAGACTCCAATATTTGTTTCAGCAAGACATCAGTGCTGCTCTCTTGAGGGGCAGAGGAGTTAGGAGAAGGGTTTTGTTGAGGCTGATAGTTGCTCTGCTGGTTGTTTCTAGGTTGATAACCACTCTGCTGATTGTTGGAATAGGGCTTTTGTTGGTAGTTGTTGTACTGAAAGTTGGGATCCTTCTTGTACCAGCTACCATTGCTGTTGATGAAACACAATTCCTCTTGCCCTTCCAGACCCTCAACCTCATTGACAGTAGGAGGTATCTCCTGGTTTGGGTTCCCAACAAATTTCACATGCGCTTGTGTGGCCTTATTAGCAATGAGTGTGTCAATCTTCTCCTGCAGAGCCTTTATCTCCCTTCTTGTCTGCTTGTCTTCTGATCTATTGGCTCTATCATAATCCCCACTGTAGACTGCATCACTCTTAACCATGTTGTCAACCAGTTTCTCAGCCTTTGTCTCGGTTCTGTCCAAGAAGTTTCCATTGCTTGCAGTATCCAATCTGGCTCTGTACTCAGGGAGAGCACCTCTGTAGAATGTGCTGAGCAAACTTCCCTTGTTGAAGCCATGGTGTGGACACTGAGCTATATAGCCATATAGCCATTGAACCTCTCCCATGCTTCACTGAATCCTTCCAAATTCTTCTGTTTGAAACCAGATATCTCATTCCTGTAGTCAGCTGTCTTAGAAGTAGAGAAGAATTTTTCTAAGAAAGCATTCTTGCAGTCATCCCAAGTAGTGATGGAGCTGCTTAGCAGAGACTTCTCCCACTGACGTGCCTTGTCCCCCAAAGAGAAAGGGAAAAGCTTGAGCTTGAAAGCATCTTCTGATACACCATTGGTTTTAGATAGGCCACAATACCTATCAAAACTGTCCAAGTGGTCAAATGGGTTCTCTGCAGCAAGGCCATAAAACTTGTTGTTCTCAATCTGGTTCAGCAATCCTGACTTGATCTCAAAGTTGTTTGCTGCCACAGCTGGTGCTCTGATTCCTAACAGTTGACCGTTGTTGGTCGGGCGGTCATAAGCACCAATAGGGCGAGCTGGTGGTTGTGGGTCGGCCATGTCAATGTTCAACCCTTGTGTGTGAGCTAGCTGCTCTTTTTGTCTTCTCTTTCTAGCACACTCTCTCTCTAAAGCTCTGATGTCTTCTACTCTTGGAACTAGGTTTGTTGGACCCCTGCTCCTCAAGTTCATACACCTGTAAATCAAATGTGGGTGAAGAAAGAGAATCAGTAACCAGCAGAAATAAAAATGACTTAGTCTCAAACAAGCTACTAAATCTCAATGTCTAAATCTACTCAGAATTTGGCAACGGCGCCAATTTGATGCTAGGAGTTTTCAAGGCTCCTAAGACAAATGATAGTATAGGGAAGTTGTCGAACCAATTCCAAGGGATTCAAAGCAGTGAGAATGCAAGTGCCTATTTAATCTAAGTGCAACCAGATATTTGAATGATTTTAAACTAATACTAGAATGCAATAACAAAATGATAACTTTCTTAACTATTGGAAAGGAGAACTCATGGGTAAAGGGAATTTTGACTTTGGGTGATCAAGTATCAAACAAGGATAGCAAATGATGAATCAAACAATTAGCCTTAAGCCTAAACACAATCCTAAACAAGCTCTATGTCTAGATGAATGCTCATTTGCTAACATATCTCAAACATCAAATATCTTTGGTTGAATGACATGAAAGCAATCATTAAGAACAAGTTTAATAGCTATCCTAACACTCTTAACAACAAATATCTTTGGCAAGATGCATTAAGAGCCTAGTAGAGTTGTCTCAGATATTTCATCAAACACCTTTTGGGTGGAAAATGTCTAGAGATCAACTTTTGAATGATCAGTACAAAAGAAGCAATAAGAACACTCTACTAGCAAGGTTTGAGACTGATCTACACTAAAATCATCATTAATCTAACCTAATCACCCTAATCTCCCTAACCCATGAATTCAACAAGGTGATTACTCACTAATCTCCATGATTCCTCTTAAACCCATGATGGATTTCAGATTAATCATGTAGAGAAATAGATAAGAAATCAACAGAAACACAAGAACATAACAAATTAAAATCCAAAAGAGATGAACTTTTATTGAGAGTTTTGTGTTCTTCCAATGAAAAAAAAGATATTCTGCCTCCATAGGCTTACCAAGTACTTAAACTTAGGTTTAGAAGTCTAAAAATGTGCTTAAGAAATTGCAAAAAGGTCCTTGAAAAATATTAAAATCGTGCAGCAGATAACCTGGAGCGACCTCAGAGGGTCACTCCAGCAAGTCACTCTGGGTTGGGAGCGACCTTGGGGGGTCACTCTGAGAGGTCGCTCCAGCCTCCATTTTTGTGTCTCCAAGACGTCCAAACGCGAGCGATTTGGGTAGGTCGCTCTGGTAAGGTCGCTCTGGTTGGGAGCTACCTTAGGGGGTCGCTCCGGAAGGTCACTCTGCGGTTCTCGGCCAGGATGGATATGCCTCTAGTAAATTGATCATAACTCCTCCATTACATCTCCAAATGACTTGAAATCACTTCCATTAGAAAGCTAACCCAATTTACTATGTCTCCACAAAATATTAGCAACAGAAGATTTCTCTAAGGCCTTCATCCATGCTCATCTTTCACCCTCTTTTTGATCACATTGCTCCCAAATATCTCCAAGAACTCCATGTGGTATTCCAATACCTGATAAAGACTTATGCATGCAAAATGCTACCTAAACATGTCTAAATCTTATTCTATATGATGAAAATGCATATGAATGAATAGCTAAAACAATGCAAATATGCAAGATATCAGTAAGTTTCTGTCCGTGAGATGAGGTTGTCTTCTTTGTGGTCCTCTGCCATGCCGAGGTAAATGGTTTCTTCTTTGCTTGTTAAACTAGATGAGCTTCCAACCTAAAACCAATTGGTGATAAGTGAAGTGACTCATCCATCTTATATATTACTAAAATTCTCTTCCAACTACCGATGTGGGATACTTCGTGTCTAACATCGCCTACCTTCACCACCGAAGAAGCAAATCAGCAACGAGTCGTCACTTCTGTAGAACTCATTTTCATGAAAATTCAAAGATATATAAGAACAGTAAAACCACCTTATATATGAGTCTCATCTCGGTACATCAAGAAGTTAAAGCTTTCCGGCCAATTAGGTTTGACTTCTCCACCCTCCGTCAATGAAAGCTATAGCGGAAGAAGTCACAAAGCTCAGTCTCTGGTGAGAAAAAGTTCATATAAAATTTGAAATAGTATATCACGTTATAAGTAAACAAGAATATAAGAAATTAACAATAATACAAATCCAATCAAAATAACAAGGTTCAACTCAATATTTGTTCCTTTGTATTCTACTTATAAAAATATTTGTAAATCCACTCAAATCCAAATCTAAAACAAGTTTGTAAATTCAATCTCCATTTGATTTAAAACCTATTACTAAATTTTACCTGAATTTTTTTTATTAGAAAATAATATTGAGAAGTTGATATATAATAATGTTTGAGTTATCATATCCTTCCTCGAAAACTTCACCGACATCTTTGTTCTTCAATTATCATATACTTTTCTTAACTACACCTATATTGTTTTTTGTTTTGTTTTTGATTAGTTTTTTTTGTCTTCGTCTGTTAACTTAACAGTGTGTTTCATACTGGACATGAGAGCATACAAGAAGGAAGCATTGGTCATAGTGACTTTCTCAAGAAACAGACTAAAACGATGATCAGTGGTCGTTTCATCATTGTGTCCAAGTAAGTGTTCTGCACAACTTTTGATTTGTCTAATATTTTTCCAAAAATAGGATTTTTTTTGAAACTGAGGATCTTAATTCTTTTCGAATATACAATTATCATTATTATTTAATAAAAAATGCATTGAAAATGTTAAGATATGTATCTTTTAGAAACAAATATTTTCCTAAAACATGAATCTTTTTGAAATTGAGGATCTTAATCCTAGTGTAATTAATTGCAAATAATTTATTTTCTAGTGATGTGAAGCCCAATATCTTATGTTTTGGGTCCTTTACGAAATTAAGCTCATAAGATGCATTCAATTACAAAAACCCTGCACACCTCTGCAGCACTATAATGTAGTCATTGCCAATTTTTTTCGTAGAACTCGTTCGTTTTAAAAATGATGTCGTCGTGCACTTATGAGTGAAACTGCTTAAAGTAAGTAGGAGGCAATTGCCCTTTTAAAACTTCATTAAGAAGAAAATTTGATTGCCCCTAATGATTTTGTTTTGTTGGCTCCGCCACTGAGTGCAGTTGTTGCTTAGATTGGAGAGCTATGTTATTGACAATGATATCTCTTTAGTTGAGAGAGATATCATTTGTCTAACACCAATCAAACTCTGCATAAGTTATCAACAACTGTTAGTGTTATCAACAACTGTTTTGGAGAGCTATGTTATTGACAAATGATAAATTGCTCCCCTGTAGACAGTCCACTATGTTAGTGACATGTTTAAACTTTATTTTGTAATTAGAAAACAAACCTCTTTGGGAAGCTGACTGAGATAATTAAATTAACAGTGTCTGAAGGATCGTGTTTCAAAACTGTGGTTCCAGGTTTGAGAATTCCAACAACCTACAATGTTATAAATATTAAGCTTGAGTTAAGAAACCAATCAAGTGTTGAATGCAAAGAAAATAATATAAAAAGATGAACCACCGACCTTTCGATATTGTCAAGGATAACAATACCAATGGTAACTTGCATGCTTCTTCAAAGACATGTCCATTCACACCAAACACAAGTTTTACTAGACAACAAAAGATAACAAACGATTAGATAAGTAACAAGCTAGTACCTTGGCAATGAGTTTAGCTTTCACACTCTCTTGAAGGCCAACCTGGTCTCTGCTGAGACCTAACGAAGAGGCAACAATTTTATAAAGGTCCAAAAAATAACTAATTAAAGAAGAGCAGCACTTGCTATATGAAATGGGAGGGAACTCTTCTTGGCAATAAAGACGGCGAACGTAGTTTTCCCACTAATCAAGAAGCTTAAATATTAGAAACTAGTTGCAACACACCAAAAAATATTCTAATTATAAAGTATGTAAAGAACCTTCCACTAGTTCCCTCAAGAAGGCAAGTGACTAGAGGACTATCTTTGATTGCAACTTGTTCACAAAGACGCATGATCTTTCCAAAGACGTGTTCATCCCGATCACAACACATCAGGTAACCCTTGGGACTATAATACATGTTCAGAATAAGCAAATCAATATACAATTTACTATATGGATATAGGCAGATTGCCTAAAAATTTTACCAGTAGTTATGAATAACCTCTGCAGAGGCTTTAAATGTAGGTTTCACTTCAATTAATGCTTGAGAAAAATCATCCATTGCAACTTTAATCTTCTTTTTATCCACTTGTTTTGAGAGATTAAGCATGTTCAGATTTCTACTCAAAGCATATGACGTTGCACTTTTCACAACACCTTCAAGGTCAGCGCCGCTATAGTTATTCGTCTGAGTAGCTAGCTTTCAAATTACAATATAGAAGACAAATCATGTTAAGACTCCATATCAATAAAGAATCATCAATAATATCAGCAAGTAAAAATGCACATAGTTAGTGGAGGCATACCAATAAATTGGAGATCGACTTCATCTAGAAAAGAATTTTCGCGCATCGTTTTTGTATGAATTTGTAGGATTTCTAAGCGTCCGGCTTCATCGGGTAGGCCAATCTCAATATGAACTTCTAACCTTCTAGGCATGTAGGCATGCAAAACTCAAAAACATTAATATCAATTTTCACTAACTCAAATCTAAAGTTAATATATATCTTACATTTTCAATGCATTTTTATTAAATAATAATGATAAATTCTAAATTCTAAGAGAACTAAGATCCTCAGTTTTAAAAAAAGATTCATGTTTTAGGAAAAATATTAAACAAATCAAAAGTTGTGCAGAAACTTACTTGGAAACAATGATGAAACGACCACCCAATCTTCGTTTTAGCCTGTTTTTTGAGAAAGTCACTAAGACCAATACTTCCTTTTTGTATGCTCTCATGTCCAGTATGAAACACACAATTAAATTAACAAACGAAGATAAAACAAACTAATCAAAAACAAAACTAAAAACATTATAGGTGTAGTTAAAAAAAATATGATAATTGGAGAACAAAGATGTCGCTGAAATTTCCGAGGAAGAGATCGGAGCCATAAACAGCGAATTTAGAGAGAAGAGATGGTGAACAGTAAGCGGCGTTCTTGGAAGTATCACAGTCCTTAGGCGGGTCGGTCAACTCACACATAATATCTTTTCACACCTTCTTACAAGTAAAGGACAATCTAGAGTTAAATTATATAGAATTACACGGATAAGGCTTTGATTGCTATCACATATTTCAGTTTTGCAAATGTCAGTAGTCTGTTCATGTGTCCTGTAATTTCATGGATATCTCTAAAAAATTTTTTTGAGAGATGTTGTTATCTGTTTGTATCTTTTTAAGAGGTTTTTGAAGATCATTAACTTTTTTTTTATATTGTGAATTGTTTTTCCGCCATTTAACAATTATAAGACGATAGTTGCTAATTTTTACCACATTTAAATGATTCCATAAAGACCTTTTTATCCGATCCATTATTTGTCAAACCGACACTCCTTTTTTTTTTTGGAACTTTGCTTTCTAGAGAGGCTGCCACTCGATGATGGTTAGACCCTACCATCCTTGAATATGATGTATAAGAACATGGAAAGATGTGTACCACTAGAACACTATCTAGACGACACTAATACTGAAACCGCGTTTTCTTGTTTTCTTATAAATTTTTTCTTTATACTGAAATTATAGCTAGGTTCGCAGGCAGCTTCATCTCTCTTTCTCAATAAGTCAAGAGTCAATGTTTCGCAAAAGCCAAAAGCGAAGGGCTAACGCTCCTTCTATTATCTCCGTCTTTCACGGCTCTAGTTGAAACTTTTGTGTCTATCTGATCTTTAATTTTTCTCGCCACTCAATCTCATGGCTTCTTCTTCTTCTTCTTCTTCTTCACCTCGTACCTGGAGATACCGCGTCTTTGTGAGCTTCCACGGAGCAGACGTACGTAAAACATTACTGAGTCATTTACGAAAACAGTTCAACTATAATGGGATTACAATGTTCGATGATCAAGGGATCGAGAAAAGCCAAACGATCGCACCCGCTCTCACACAAGCGATTAGGGAGTCAAGGATCTCAATCGTGTTGCTATCAAAGAACTATGCTTCTTCGAGGTGGTGTTTGGATGAGTTGTTGGAGATTCTCAAGTGTCGGGAAGCTATGGGACAAATAGTCATGACGGTCTTCTACGGAGTCGATCCATCTGATGTGCGGAAACAGACCAGAGAGTTTGGGATGGCTTTCAATAAAACATGTTCTCGAACAACAACAAAAGAGAAGAGGCGAGCATGGAGTCAAGCTTTGAACGATGTTGGAAACATAGCGGGGGAACACTTTCATAACTGGTTTGTTTATTTTCCTTTAAATCAATTTTTTCTATTGTAAAACTGCATTTTAATTTCATATTTTGCTTCTTTTTTCTCTTGTAAGGGACAATGAGTCGAAGATGATTGAAAAGATTTCTAGAGATATTTCAAACAAGCTAAACACTAGAATCTCTAGGGACTTTGAAGACATGGTGGGACTTGATGCACATCTGGAGAGAATGAAGTATTATTTAGATTTAGATAATCAGGATGAAGCTATGATAGTTGGAATTTGTGGCCCTGCTGGCATTGGTAAAACTACCATTGCCAGAGCTTTACATAGCTCATTCTCTAGCAGTTTCCAGCTGAGTTGTTTCGTGGAGAATCTTAGGGGGACCTATAAGAGTGGTCTTGACGAATATGGTTTGAAGCTGCGGTTACAAGAGCAACTTCTTTCAGAGATTTTAAACCAAAATGGTATGAGGATATACCATTTAGGTGCAATACCAGAAAGGCTTTGCGACCAAAAGGTGCTTATCGTTCTTGATGATGTGAATGATCTAAAGCAACTGGAGGCTTTGGCTAATGAAACTAGTTGGTTTGGTCCTGGAAGTAGGATCATTGTAACCACAGAAGATCAAGAGATTTTGGAGCGGCATGGTATTCAAACTACTTACCATGTGGGTTTTCCATGTAGACGAGACGCTCTTCAAATTTTTTGCACATACGCTTTTAGAAAAACCTATCCACCTGATGCTTTCAAAAAGCTTGCAGAAAGAGTAACAAAGAGTTTTGATAATCTTCCATTGGGTCTCCGTGTTGTGGGGTCAGCTTTACGTGGGAAAGAGGAGGATGAGTGGGAAGCTCTACTGGACAGGCTAGAAACTAGTCTCGATAGAGATATCGAGGGAGCACTCAGATTTGGGTATGATAGCTTACATGAGGACGAACAAGAGCTGTTTCTCCACATTGCGGTCTTTTTCAACTACAAGAAAGATGATGAGGTGCTGGCGATGCTCGCTGACAGTAAATTAAATGTCAAACGAGGGTTGAAAATCCTAGCCGACAAATCACTCATATATAAATCTTGGCAAGGGGAAATAGTAATGCACAAGTTACTTCAACAAGTGGGTAGACAAGCTATTCAAAGACAAGAGCCTTGGAAACGCCGCATCTTAATAGATGCTCAGGACATTCGTTATGCCCTTGAGCATGATGATAGAGTGAGTTTCTTTTTACTTCAATCTAAATATGTAAATTAATTTGGTGCAGGGGAAACATGTTTTTATTGTACTAACAAATTTTTCATTTGTTTTAGGATAATAGAGCTGCTTTAGGTATATCGTTGGATACGTCTGGTATCAACAACGTTGTCATAAATGAAAGAGCTTTGAAGAGAATGCGTAACCTTCGCTTCTTACATGTCTACAAGACAAAGTATGTTGAAAATGATCGAGTGGAAATACCTGAGGAGTTGGAGTTTCCACCTCAACTAAGGTTACTACACTGGGAAGCATACCCAAGGAATGCTCTTCCTCGTACATTTCATCCGGAATATCTTGTCGAACTCAATTTGCAGGAGAGCAATCTTGTGACGCTTTGGCAAGGAACCCAGGTTGAAAAATTGCTTACTTTGAATATCTCTCTCTATATGTACATTTATTTCTCTTTTATGTTCTGATTATTTTCCTTACACTCAACGCAGCCACTTACAAATCTCAAGAAAATGGATTTGAAAGGATCCCTTCGTTTGAAGGAACTGCCAGATCTTTCAAACGCTCCAAATATCGAGAGTTTGGACCTGAGATATTGCGAGAGTTTGGTAGAGATTCCTTCCTCCGTGTCGGAGCTCCAGAAACTAGAGAGTCTAGATGTGCACAGCTGCGCAAAACTAGAAACTGTTCCAACTCTCATCAACTTGGCATCTCTTAGTTTCGTCAGTATGTTAGGATGCTCACAATTAAGGAGCTTACCTGAAATTTCTACGAACGTCTCAACAATCTTAATAGATGACACATTGGTAGAGGAAGTGCCTGCATCATTTATGCGTTGCACTCGTCTTCGGAGACTCGCTATAGGTGGCAGTCGAAACTTTAAGACATTAACACATGTCCCGGAGTGTCTAGAGATTCTAGACCTAAGTTGGACGGGTATTAAGAAGATTCCAGATTGGATCAAAGATCTTCCTGTGCTATATTACCTTCATGTAGGGGGCTGCAGTAAACTAAAATGGCTGCCACAGCTTCCTGTTTCGCTCAGGGACTTAAATGCAAATGACTGCGAGTCACTGGAGAGCTTGTCAAGCACTTACCCAAAACGATTAGTTGTCCTCAATTTCATCAATTGCTTCAAACTGAACCAACAAACACGAGGAGAAATTATCGGACTAACTTTCGGGGAGAGAATCTTACCCGGAAGAGAAGTGCCGGCAGAGTTCAGTCACCAAGCCACAGGACCTCTCTTGACCATTCGTCGGGACGGTGATAGTCCTTTCTCCAAGTCCTTCAGATTTAAAGCTTGCATTGTGATTTCCCCTTGCAGGTTGACAGAGCGAAGAATAAGTTTATCGTGTAGTATCGTAGGCAAAAACGGTGGCTTCGTTAAAGAAGTTTATGGTGGCTTCAGCTTACCTCCACAGTCCCCCGGATTACAGTCGGAACATCTGTGTTTATTTCACCCCGCGTTGCTCGACAGAGATAGATGTTTTGAATTGGACAGTGAGATATCGTTCGAATTCAAGTGCACGCCATCTGAAGACTACGAGATTGTTAAATGCGGTGTCGAAATCTACTCAGACGACATCGATGAAAGCCACGAAGGAAACGATATAGACGAGATTGATCAATGCGGTGATGGAATCTATACAGACGAGATCGAACAAGTACAGAGCGACTCGGGTTATATGTCAGAAGAAGCAGTTGATAAAAATACACGCGACTTGAAAACAGAAAAGGTATCTGAAGAAGCTAATGTCGAAGCTAATAAACATGGAGGTTGTTGGAGTTGGCTGTGTAGGAAATAGCTCATCATATCTCTTTTAATAACTCTCTCTCCTAAGCTTTGTGTACATAGACAAATCTCTGTTTACTAATATAAATGTCTTTTTCAAACTGTACTCTTTTCACAGACGCTCTGCATTGAGTAACAAAGATGTACATTATAAAAAGGGTACTGTTATGGAAACTATCTTGACCAGCAAGAAACCTTAAAGACTTGGGTTCACTCCCGAGGTGAACCTTTAAATTCACCCTCCAATAAAAAATTAGCATATTAAATGTAGTCTTTTTTCATAAAAGGAAACAAAATATTTCGAATTTACTTCTTAAAATAAATAGATTAAAAATAAATAAATATATTAGTAGCTGTAAAAAAAGTATTTTTTTTTCTAAAAGTTGTTAACGTCCACACTAAACCCTAAACCCTAAATCATAAACAATAAACCTAAACCCTAAGCTCTTAGATAAACCCTAAACCCATGTGTAAATCATAAATATTTAGATAAACTCTAAACACTAAACTCTAAACCCTAAATCCTAAACCCTAAACCCTTGGGTAAATCTGAACCCTTGGGGTAGATCTTTAACCCTTGGAAAAATTTTAAACCATTGAATAAAATTTTTTGGGTTTAGGGTTTACCCAAAAATTTATGATTTATCCAATAATTTAGGGTCTATCCAAGGGTTTAGGTTTAGTATTTAGGGTTATGAATTTTAGGGTTTACTATTTATGATTTATATAAGGATTTATGATTTACATAAGAGTTTATGATTTTATTAAGAGTTTAGAGTCTAGTGTTTGGGGTTTAGATTTACTGTTTATGATTTAGGGTTTAGAATGGACATCATTAACAGTTTTTAGAAAAAAATATTTTTTACAGCTACTAATATTTTTATTTATTTTTATCTACTTATTTAAAAAAATAAATTCAGAATATTTTGTTTCCTTTTATGAAAAATACTGCATTTAATATACTCTGTTTTGATTGGTGGGTGAATTTAAAGGTTCACCATAGGGGTGAACCCAAGTTTTTCTCTTTATAGAATCGAACTTTAGAGTTTCCCAGAGAGAAATGAAGAGGGCGTTGAGTAAGAGAGACCCTAATAATTTGTTAGTGTTCATGTATTAATTAGAAAGATATCACTAATAATTTGAAACAATAAATTAAATTATTATATTATTTATGAAATTGTTGTGTCTGAAAATATTATATTAAATTATTAATAATATGGTAAATATTAAAATTATATACCATTAGTCATGTAAATCAAATATTTATATGTATAAAATGAAAATAATCACCCGCACGGTTGTGCGGGTAAAGATCTATTGTATATCTTATTATATATATTTTTATATATAAAAAAGACCTGAAATCTCTCCGGGAGATGACACCCTGGAAATTGATTCCCTGATGTGCAGCCACGTATGATACGCTGTGTATCATTAAAATGTGTAATGCGACGAGTTGGGCTTTAATACGCGAGGCCCGTCTGATGCTCTTCACGCGAGAGGCCCGTCTGGGTGTTCACCGCCGAAACCTAAGCTCCAGACTTTCTTCAACCCTTTTCCCGTGTGGTGCAGAGACGGACGAGTTTCGTAACGGTGATCGAGCATTAAATCGTCTTTAATCGTTGCCCCACTACGAATCGATCTGCGCAATTATGCTAGATCGTGTATAAATATGTATCAATCTCACCGATTTGCTTTTCACGATCTCAGAAACCCATTTTTTGTTCACACTCATCTCTTACACATCGCTCCTACTCATCGTTCATGCGACGGCGCAATTCTGCTATAAAAAGGTTAGCTTTTTTTTTTTTTTTTGCAGTTTTTGTTTCTCGATCGACTGCTACAAAATTTCAGCTTAGTGTTTGTGGTTTCAGTGTCAGAAGAAAGAACAAGCGCTCTTTGGCGGTGTGGTTTATCCTCCGTGAACATCACTCATGAATTCTAATAACATGGAGAGATTTTATGACGGTAGGAACGAGACTTACGGTGGTGGCGGTGGAAGGGTGGGCGGCGAAGAACTGTAGCGCGGTGGTTACCGCGGAGGTGACCTCTGGGACACTGAAGAGATACTAGCGAGCATAGAGATGGAGGAAGAGGTGAAGACTGCCAATGAGATCTTCAGTCTCATAATATCTAGGTAATGTTTGTCATCTTGGTCCTCATCATAGTTTCACATTCAGCATTTGTCACATAGCTTGACTGAAAAGTATTAACCTTTGTGCAGAAATGCAAAGCATATGAAAGTTTGAATGATGCTCACAAGAACTTCTTGGTGAGAACTGAGAATTGTGAAAAGAACCAAACCAGCTGATGAATTAAGAGGTTTCTTCTGTTTTTAACTGTTAAATTTCTGTATGTCCTATGGTTATTACCACATGATACTTAATTAATTATACCTACCAGCAGGAACAAGAAAAAAGTGTTCTACCATCGAGAAGTGGTCACTCTAACTTGAACTGAAAAGAAACTATCACAAGCTCTATGTGCGCGACATCTACGGTTAAACTTACCTTGCTTGATGTTGCTTATGAGTCCTGATCGTTTTGGTTTTTGTATCCACAGTCGAGTTTTATTTATTCCAAGGTCTTGGTTTGTTTTGGGTGAATCTAGGACATGCTTTCAAGTTTTGTAGGATAATCTTTGCGACTCTAGACATTTACAAAGTTATATAATTTTGATGTTCTGTAATAATTTAACATGTTTCGTGCATTTTTGCTTTGCTTTCATTCTTCAGAAGAGATAGAGATCTGTCATGATTTGGCTCCGCTATTGTGGCACTCTGTTGGTACCGTTCCTGCTCTGCTTCAGGTATTCTTCGTCCATTAAAGCTGTCTGGAACCTTTACATGGAGAAACAGAATCAAACTATCACAATGACACTTAAGTGGTTGGATTGGGAAGAGGCGAAGCAAGAAGCTCTCTTGAACGGGTATAAAAAAAAATTCTTTAAAGATAATAACATATATGTCCCAATAACCTGGATTTTTCCATGCACTTTCTTAGCTTTTCGAAACAGATAATATTAGCCTGGGGAAGGCAGAGATGGGTGCACATCAATGTAGGAAAGCTCAAGAATCACTGGTCAGCCACTTTTCACTTCAATATCTTATAACTGTATGAGTAATGGTTACTGATCGGAAAATGTGTTCAGTCAGGCCACGCTTCCCATAAATATCTGAGTCAGTTTACTGGAAACTTTGGAAAAAACAATAAGGTCAAAATGGAATTTAATCCCAACTAGAGGTGTAACTATCTCATATTTCTTTTATCCTAACTCGGCTTGGTTACTTAGGCTTAGAGGGTGGTCCCCATTTCTCGAGTAAAAGCGATCCTTGACCAGTCAGCCTTTGTCAACCAAGTATCCCCATCCCTTATTAGAGAAAGTCGATAATGAAATGATGCAGGCTGTGCTAGCAGTGTGTTCAAAAGAGTTTTGGCTCTTGGTAGACTAGACGGTCTTTGTTTTTTGTTACTAAATCCATTTAGAATGCTAACGGATCAGGACGGTACTCTTTTGTGTTTGTTGCTAGGATGGTAGTAGCACATGTGAAGGAGTTATTGATAGCTGTAAGCAAAGAGGGAGAAGTGTTTGCACATGAGGGCAGAGACTTTTGGGCGGAATCAACATGGATCCACAGACTTGACTATGCTCAAGTTTTTCTTCTTATGCTCTGGCTCTGCAGTATCTTTTCTTTAATCATTTGTTACACACCTTTCCTGTAAAAATATTAAGCTAAGCCTACAGAGAACGTAGCTTCTGTGTATGCTTTATGGGTTTTTTTGAAAGATAGCACCTTTTATCTATCATCTTGAACAAAACAGGTATTAGGCTTTTTAAACTGTTGTTCTGTTGGCAGCCACCACAAGAAAATCAGTTGCTTTTAGTGTGAAAAATTGTTTCCCTCATATATTGTTATTTTGTCAAAGTTATGCCCCTTTTAATTGAAAATCGTGTGTTCATATGCTTAAAGAAAAAAGAATCGTAGGAAGTGTTTACTATGTTGTTCATGAAGTATAAAGACAAAACTACGGAAAGGAGATCAATATTTCTTTCTGTTCAAAGATAATTCTATACTCTTGCTTTGAGGTGTGCCTCTTTTTTTGTGTGTTGGTAGTATAAAGTTAACATATTCTTTGATTGTGCTATTTAGTTACGTAATTTATATATGTTTTGCAGTGTTGTCTTTAATTATTATGTTAAAACATGAAAAAGGATATTTGATGAAATATGAATTATAGGCTTTTGTTCAATACAGCCAACACTAAAAGTTACAGAATATATAAGAACATTAATATGTGGTTGGGTTCATCTTGATTTCCAAATTGTTAAAGGTTACATTACATTTTAGTTCCTTTATGTTTTGCTTCACTCTATATTTTTTTTAATAAATTATTTGATATGAAGTGGTATGTAACAAAAGTAAAATATAGTATAGAAGTATATTATATTATTATTTT
Source organism: Hirschfeldia incana (assembly GCA_026261945.1). Lineage (NCBI taxonomy): Eukaryota > Viridiplantae > Streptophyta > Magnoliopsida > Brassicales > Brassicaceae > Hirschfeldia > Hirschfeldia incana. Next base: position 57,288 of record JABCMI010000105.1, read on the forward strand.
AGTAAATACTATTTTAAAATAGCATGCGAAAAAGATCTAACAAACAGTTTTTTTGTAAACAAATTTCAACAAAAGCTATAACAAGCTACAAAACATAACCAGTAAACACAAAAAAAAATTAATATTCCATTGCAGATGTAATTATGATCTAAAAAAATATATTCTAAAACACAATTTCCTGTTAAAATAGAAAAATAATATTACTTATGATATTATTAAACTATTTATATAGTATTTTAAAATTAATATTTAATTATTTTATAAATTTTTATTATAATTTAACTGATTTATTTTAGAATTTGTATAATTTTTTAATCATGAAAAATTAATTAGTGTAAATGTTTTCTAAAAGTTGAAACTTGAAATAAATATAGTTATATTTATTTAATTTTTTTTTTACTATGTCAAAGTGAAATAAAATAATAAGAAGATATATAAATATATTTATATAATTACGTTTTCCAAATTATTTTTGCTAATTTTATTATTCTCCAAAAAAATATATAATAATAAATATTACTGAAACATTAGTTCAAACCAAAATGATTATTAAAAATAAAAATATGATTTCAGAATTTTGTTTATTATTATTTTTCTTATAATGTCATTTCAATCTAATATATTTTTAAAATACTTCATAAAATTAATATAAAATAACTTTTATTTTAACTTCCCGCCCGCAGGGCGGGCCAACCCTAGTATATATATAGATAGATAGAGAGCGAGAGAGAGGGAGAGAGAGAGAGAGAGAGAGAGAGAGAGAGAGAGAGAGAGAGAGAGAGAGAGAGAGAGAGAGAGAGAGAGAGAGAGGGAGAGAGAGAGGGAGAGAGAGAGAGAGAGAGAGAGAGAGAGAGATAGATAGAGAGAGAGAGAGAGAGAGAGAGAGAGAGAGAGAGAGAGTTGGGCTGCGCTTGATTTCTTTAATAAAAGACTAAACTATCTCTATTTCCTTTAAATCTTGGCTATTCACGAATTTACTTTAACTTTTAAAATGTACTGAATGATTATTTTGTCCCAAACATTTCAATCTTCAGATTTAGCTTAAGCAAAGTTATAATAGTACAAATTACCCTAGAGCTAATTTCACTCTGTCTCATGTCTCAAATCTTTCAGGGATGTGGGAAGCTTTGGCTACGTCGTGGGGGTGAAGCAGCTACACACAAGAGCAGAGTACCTCCATCGACTTCTCTAGGCTTCAAAACACGACCTGCTCGAAGTAAGTTTCTGTCCGTGAGATGAGGTTATCTTCTTTGTGGTCCTCTGCCATGCCGAGGTAATTGGTTTCTTCTTTGCTTGTTAAACTAGATGAACTTCCAACCTAAAACCAATTGGTGATAAGTGAAGTGACTTTTCAATCTTATATATTACTAAAATTCTCTTCCAACTACCGATGTGGGATACTTCGTGTCTAACATCGCCTACCTTCACCACCGAAGAAGCAAATCAGCAACGAGTCTATCACTTCTGTAGAACTCAGTTTCATGAAAATTCAAAGATATATAAGAACAGTAAAACCACCTTATATATGAGTCTCATCTCGGTACATCAAGAAGTTAAAGCTTTCCAGCCAATTAGGTTTGACTTCTCCACCCTCCGTCAATGAATACTCTAGCGGAAAAAGTCACAAAGCTCAGTCTTTGGTGAGAAAATGTTCATATAAAATTTGAAATAGTATATCACGTTATAAGTAAACAAGAATATAAGGAATTAACAATAATACAAATCCAATCAAAATAACAAGGTTCAACTCAATATTTGTTCCTTTGTATTCTACTTATAAAAATAATTGTAAATCCACTCAAATCCAAATCTAAAACAAGTCTGTAAATTCAATCTCCATTTGATTTAAAAGCTATTAATAAAATTTACCTGATTTTTTGACTTTTTATTAGAAAATAATAGTTGAGAAGTTGATATATAATAATGTTTGAGTTATCATATCCTTCCTCGGAAACTTCACTGACATCTTTGTTCTCCAATTATCGTATCCTTTTCTTAACTACACCTATATTGTTTTTTGTTTTGTTTTTGATTAGTTTTTTTTGTCTTCGTCTGTTAACTTAACTGTGTGTTTCATACTGGACATGAGAGCATACAAGAAGGAAGCATTGGTCATAGTGACTTTCTCAAGAAACAGGCTAAAACGATGATCGGTGGTCATTTCATCATTGTGTCCAAGTAAGTGTTCTGCACAACTTTTGATTTGTCTAATATTTTTCCTAAAATATGATTTTTTTTTGAAACTGAGGATCTTAATTCTTTTGGAATATACAATTATCATTATTATTTAATAAAAATTGCATTGAAAATGTTAAGATATGTATCTTTTAGAAACAAATATTTTCCTAAAACATGAATCTTTTTGGAACTGAGGATCTTAATCCTAGTGTAATTAATTGCAAATAATTTGTTTTCTAGTGATGTGAAGCCCAATATCTTATGTTTTGGGTCCTTTACGAAATTAAGCTTATAAGATGCATTCAATTACAAAAACCCTGCACACCTCGGCAGCACTATAATGTAGTCATTGCCAATCTTTTTCGTAGAACCCGTTCGTTTTGAAAATGATGTCGTCGTGCACTTATGAGCGAAACTGCTTAAAGTAAGTAGGAGCCAGTTGCCCCTTAAACACTTCCTTAAGAAGAAAATTTGATTGCCCCGAATGATTTCGTTTTGTTGGCTCCACCACTGAGTGCAGTTGTTGCTTAGATTAGAGAGCTATGTTATTGACAATGATATCTCTTTAGTTGAGAGAGATATCATTTGTCTAACACCAATCAAACTCTTCATAAGTTATCAACAACTGTTAGTGTTATCAACAACTGTTTTGGAAAGCTATGTTTTTGACATATGATAAACTGCTCCCCTGTAGACAATCCACTATGTTAGTGACATGTTTAAACTTTATTTTGTAATTAGAAAACAAACCTCTTTGGGAAGCTGACTGAGATAAATTAACAGTGTCTGAAGGATCGTGGTTCAAAACTGTGGTCCCAGGTTTGAGAATTCCAACAACCTACAATGTTATAAATATTAAGCCTGAGTTAAGAAACCAATCAAGTGTTGAATACAAAGAAAATAATATAAAAAGATGAACCACCGACCTTTCGATATTGTCAAGGATAACAATACTCAATGGTAACTTGTATGCTTCTTCAAAGACATGTCCATTCACACCAAACACAATTTTTACTAGACAACAAAATATAACAAACGATTAGATAAGTAACAAGCTAGCACCGTTGCAATGAGTTCAGCTTTTCCACTCTCTTGAAGGCCAACCTGGTCTCTGCTGAGACCTAACGAAGAGGCAACAATTTTATAAAGGTCCAAAAATAACTAATTAAAGGAAGAGCAGCACTTATTATATGAAATGGGAGGGAACTCTTCTTGGCAATAAAGACGGCGAACGTAGTTTTCTCACTAATCAAGAAGCTTAAATATTATAAACTAGTTACAACACACCAAAAAATATTCCAATTATAAAGTATGTAAAGAAACTTCCACTAGTTCCCTCAAGAAGGCAAGTGACTAGAGGACTATCTTTGATTGCAACTTGTTCACAAAGACGCATGATCTTTCCAAAGACGTGTTCTTCTCGATCACAACACATCATGTAACCCTTGGGACTATAATACATGTCCAGAATAAGCAAATCAATATACAATTTACTATATGGATATAGGCAGATTGTCTAAAATTTTACCAGTAGTTATGAATAACCTCTGCAGAGGCTTTAAAGGTAGGTTTCACTTCAATTAATGCTCGAGAAAAATCATCCATTGCAACTTTAATCTTCTTTTTATCCACTTGTTTTGAGAGATTAAGCATGCTCAGATTTCTACTCAAAGCATATGATGTTGCACTTTTCACAACACCTTCAAGGTCAACGCCGCTATAGTTATTCGTCTGAGTAGCTAGCTTTCAAATTACAATATAGAAGACAAATCATGTTAAGACTCCATATCAATAAAGAATCATCAATAATATCAGCAAGTAAAAATGCACATAGTTAGTGGAGGCATACCAATAACTTGGAGATCGACTTCATCAAGAAAAGAATTTTTGCGCATCGTTTTTGTATGAATTTGAAGGATTTCTAAGCGTCCGGCTTCATCGGGTAGGCCAATCTCAATATGAACTTCTAACCTTCTAGGCATGTAGGCATGCAAAACTCAAAAACATTAATATTAATTTTCACTAACTCAAATCTAAAGTTAATATATATCTTACATTTTCAATGCATTTTTATTAAATAATAATGATATTCTAAATTCTAAGAGAACTAAGATCCTCAGTTTCAAAAAAAGATTCATGTTTTAGGAAAAATATTAAACAAATCAAAAGTTGTGCAGAAACTTACTTGGAAACAATGATGAAACGACCACCCAATCTTCGTTTTAGCCTGTTTCTTGAGAAAGTCACTAAGATCAATGCTTCTTTCTTGTATGCTCTCATGTCCAGTATGAACCATACAATTAAATTAACAAACGAAGACAAAACAAACTAATCAAAAACAAAACTAAAAACATTATAGGTTTAGTTAAAAAAAATATGATAATTGGAGAACAAAGATGTCGCTGAAATTTTCGAGGAAGAGATCGGAGCCAAAAACAGTGAATTTTGAGAGAAGAGATGGTGAACAGTAAGCGGTGTTTTTGGAAGTATCACAGTCTTTAGGCGGGTCGGTCAACTCACACATAATATCTTTTCACACCTTAAAAATAAAGGACAATCTAGAGTTAAATTATATAGAATTACACGGATAAGGCTTTGATTGATATCACATATTTCAGTTTTGCAAATGCCAGTAGTCTGTTCATATGTGTCCTGTAATTTCATGGATATCTCTAAAAAAATTTGTTGAGAAATGTTGTTATCTGTTTGTATCTTTTTAAGAGGTTTTTGAAGATCATTAACTTTTTCTTTATATTGTGAATTGTTTTTTCCGCCATTTAACAATTATAAGACGATAGTTGCAAATTTTTACCACATTTAAATGATTCCATAAAGACCTTTTTATCCGATCCATTATTTGTCAAACCGACACTCCTTTTTTTTTTTGGAACTTTGCTTTCTAGAGAGGCTGCCACTCGATGATGGTTCGACCCTACCATCCTTGAATATGATGTATAAGAACATGGAAAGATGTGTACCACTAGAACACTATCTAGACGACACTAATACTGAAACCGCGTTTTCTTGTTTTCTTATAAATTTTTTCTTTATACTGAAATTACAGCTAGGTTCGCAGGCAGCTTCATCTCTCTTTCTCAATAAGTCAAGAGTCAATGTTTCGCAAAAGCCAAAAGCGAATGGCTAACGCTCCTTCTATCATCTCCGTCTTTCACGGCTCTAGTTGAAACTTTTGTGTATATCTGATCTTGAATTTTTCTCGCCACTCAATCTCATGGCTTCTTCTTCTTCTTCTTCACCTCGCACCTGGAGATACCGCGTCTTTGTGAGCTTCCACGGAGCAGACGTTCGTAAAACATTTCTGAGTCATTTACGAAAACAGTTCAACTATAATGGGATTACAATGTTCGATGATCAAGGGATTGAGAAAAGCCAAACGATCGCACCCGCTCTCACACAAGCGATTAGGGAGTCAAGGATCTCAATCGTGTTGCTATCAAAGAACTATGCTTCTTCGAGCTGGTGTTTGGATGAGTTGTTGGAGATTCTCAAGTGTCGGGAAGCTATGGGACAAATAGTCATGACGGTCTTCTACGGAGTCGATCCATCTGATGTGCGGAAACAGACCAGAGAGTTTGGGATGGCTTTCAATAAAACATGTTCTCGAGCAACAAAAGAGAAGAGGCGAGCATGGAGTCAAGCTTTGAACGATGTTGGAAACATAGCGGGGGAACACTTTCAAAACTGGTTTGTTTATTTTCCTTTAAATCAATTTTTCTATTGTAAAACTGCATTTTTAATTTCATATTGCTTTTTTTTTTCTCTTTTGCAAGGGATGATGAGTCAAAGATGATTGAAAAGATTTCTAGAGACATTTCAAACAAGCTAAACACTAGAATCTCTAGGGACTTTGAGGACATGGTGGGACTTGATGCACATCTGGAGAAAATGAAGTATTATTTAGATTTAGATAATCAGAATCAAGCTATGATAGTCGGAATATGTGGCCCTGCAGGCATTGGTAAAACTACCATTGCCAGAGCTTTACATAGCCTACTCTCTAGCAGTTTCCAGCTGAGTTGTTTCGTGGAGAATCTTAGGGGAAGCTATAGTAGTGGTCTTGACGAATATGGTTTGAAGCTGCGTTTACAAGAGCAACTTCTTTCAAAGATTTTTAACCAAAATGGTATGAGGATATACCATTTAGGTGCAATACCAGAAAGGCTTTGCGACCAAAAGGTGCTTATCGTTCTTGATGATGTGAATGATATAAAGCAATTGGAGGCTTTGGCTAGGGAAGCTAGTTGGTTTGGTCCTGGAAGTAGGATCATAGTAACCACAGAAGATCAGGATATTTTGGAGCGACATGGTATTCAAGCTACTTACCATGTGGGTTTTCCATGTATAGAAGATGCTCTTCAAATTTTTTCTACATACGCTTTTAGAAAAATCCATCCACCTGATGCTTTCAAAAAGCTTGCAGAAAGAGTAACAGAGAGTTTTGATAACCTTCCATTGGGTCTCCGTGTTGTGGGGTCAGCTTTACGTGGGAAAGAGGAGGATGAGTGGGAAGCTCTACTGGACAGGCTAGAAACTAGTCTCGATCGAGATGTCGAAGGAGCACTCAGATTCGGGTATGATAGCTTACATGAGGACGAACAAGATCTGTTTCTCCACATTGCGATCTTTTTCAACTACAAGAAAGATGATGAGGTGCTGGCAATGTTCGCTGACAAATTAAATGTCAAACGAGGGTTGAAAATCCTAGCCGACAAATCACTCATATATAAATATAGCATCGGCCGGAGAATAGTAATGCACAAGTTACTTCAACAAGTGGGTAGACAAGCTATTCAAAGACAAGAGCCTTCGAAACGCCGCATCTTAATAGATGCTCAGGAGATTTGTTATGCCCTTGAGAATGATGATAGAGTGAGTTTCTTTTTACTTCAATCTAAATATGTAAATTAATTTGGTGCAGGGGAAACATTTTTTTGTAGTAGTACTAACAATATTTTAATTTGTAATACTTTTGTTTTAGGATAATAGAGCTGCTTCAGGTATATCTTTGGATACGTCTGGTATCAACAATGTTCTCATAAGTGAGAGAGCTTTGAAAAGAATGCGTAACCTTCGCTTCTTACATGTCTACAAGACAAAGTATGTTGAAAATGATCGAGTGGAAATACCTGAGGGGTTGGAGTTTCCACCTCAACTAAGGTTACTACACTGGGAAGCATACCCAAGGAATGCTCTTCCTCGTACATTTCATCCGGAACATCTTGTCGAACTCAAATTGCAGGAGAGCAATCTTGTGACGCTTTGGCAAGGAACCCAGGTTGAAAAATTGCTTACTTTGAATATCTCTCTCTATATATACATTTATTTCTCTTTTATGTTCTGATTATTTTCCTTACACTCAACGCAGCCACTTACAAATCTCAAGAAAATGGATTTGGCAGGATCCCTTCGTTTGAAGGAACTGCCAGATCTCTCAAACGCTACAAATATCGAGAGATTGAACCTGAGTTATTGCGAGAGTTTGGTAGAGATTCCTTCCTCCGTGTCGGAACTCCAGAAACTAGAGAGTCTAAATATGTACAGCTGCGCAAAACTAGAAGTTGTTCCAACTCTCATCAACTTGGCATCTCTTAGTTTCGTCAGTATGCAAGGATGCTCACAATTAAGGATCTTACCTGAAATTTCTACGCACGTCTCAGTAGTCATGATAGGTGAAACAGTGGTAGAGGAACTAGCTCCCTGCATCATTTATGCGTTGCACTCGTCTTCGGAGACTCTAAGAGAGTGCGAAGGAGCATAGACAGAGAGAGAACACTAAGGGGCAGAGGAGAGAGGCTCAAGAGCATGTGTGGGAACAAAGACAGAGAGAGAACAGTAAGGGGCAAAGGAGAGAGGCTAAAGAGAGTGTGAAGGAACATAGACAGAGAGAGAAGAACACTAAGGGGCAGAGAGATTTTGAGAAAGAAAAGAATGCGCAGGAACAAAGACTGATGGTAAACTAAACTAAAAACAATATCTGTTACTTGTATTTTACTAATGGATGATAATGACGAGACAGAGTAAACATGCGAGGAGAAAAAAGAGAGAACTAACTTACTCTTGTTATCATTTGATTTAATGTTTCGGGTTTTGCTCTTTTTTTTTATCTCAGGGGACAGCAGAGAATCACAAGGTAGATGCACACTGTCAAGAAGACAATCGGCAAGTAGAAAGACAGAGAAAGAGCATTGAGTGGCAGACACGACGAGAAGCTCAAGAGATGGAAAGGAGAAAGTCCAAAGCGTTTTTGGAGGAAAAAAGATCGAGGGTAAAAGACAACGTACCTTGCTTTGTTATACATTGTGGATTTTTCATTTGATACTACTTATTCTCAGGACAAGCTTGACAAAAAGAGACAGAGACATGTGGAGAGGCTGGAGGTAGAGGCTGAAGAGAGTTCTGAGGGACAAAGATTGAAGGTAGAAAATAACTCAAATCTCTTCTTTACTGCGAGTGCAAGGAGAAAAGAGAACAATTGCTATTTTTTTCTGATTTCAGTCACTCTATGATCACCCGTGACCTTGACTTAAGCTCGTTTCCTGTTTATATCTTTTTTTTAAGTTGCCTATATTTGATATGTTCATTCACAGGCAAAAGCTATTCCGGATTCCAAAGGGCTTGAAAGATTCAAGGATATAAGCCAAACACATGATGAAATAGTGGGCGGATACAAACGAGCGAGGAAGATGGTGAAGAAATTTGAGGAGAGCGACCAAAGATTGAAGGTAGTATTAATAGATGAAAATGATGAAATTAACTGACTCAGTGAGATTTCAATAGGAGAAAAAGAAAACTTAACTCAGTTTTTATTTACTTATTCACCAGGAGAAGAAGCATGCTCATGATCAAACCAAATAAGGAGGGAGGCTAGTTTGAGACTTGATCTGGTGTTTTGAATTTGAATCATCAAAAACATTTTCTCTCAAACGATTTTTGAAACCTGACAAGAAAAAATTGTATGACTTTATGTACATTTGAAGAATGATTCCGATATATTTAGGCATTCCATTTGTAAAAAAGACAAGCCTGCCTTATATCACTCTTTTACTTTTGCTACATTAAGTGTTTGGAAACAAAAAAAAAATACTAATCCATTCGTTGTAAGATGATAAGTCCGAGCCATTCTCATTACGATTTTAATCATGATGGGAATAGCTGTGCAAGAAACAAAAAAAAAAAAAAATCTGTTTTTTTAGAGAAAAGGAGAAACATTTTCCCTCCAAAGAAAAAAACAAATGAAGTCGAGTGGTACGTATTATAAAAAGTACACTTATGGAACTTACTTGCCACGCAAGAAACTTTAGAGTTAAAGAATCAAACTTTAGAGTTTCGAGAGAGAGAGAAGAGAGAGCGCTAAGAAAAGATAAACCCAGAGAAGATAATCGAAGAAACTTACTCTGCAGGAACAGAGTGTCGATCGATATCCATGGAAGAACCCACGGTAAAAAACTCAACAACAATTTACTCTGTTTTTTCTTCTACTGTATTTTACTCGCCATGGAAACAGAGTCCGTCGAACTATGTTCTTGTGAAAGGGGTGATGTTTTGATTCTCGTTTTAATTCTCAGGAACGAAATATGGATTTGAGGTCGAGCAAATCTGATCGGAGACACAAAAGGGATCCAAGAACCTGGGCAGGGAAGAGGGTAAGGGGAGCAAGAACAAGATCTTTTACTCTGCTATGTTATTTACTGTACATGATTAGTATGTGATGAATCAAGAATGCGAATTTCTCAGGAGAACAAAGAATCCGGTTTAAGAATCAACGGACCGGGTCAGGTTCGCGATCACGCAGACGTACTGAAACAACCGAGAGATGTTGAGATGCAACTGCAGAGACGCCATCATGAAACAGAGTCGAAGAACAGGGTAAATAAACTTAAACTTTTTAACACAAAGAGTTTATATTTCTAACGTTTCCCTTTTCGATTTTGATTCTCAGACTAACAATCTTGATCGGGAAAGGAGTGAACCCAAAACGATATCTGATGAGAGAATCCAAAGTGGTTATCAGGTTCGTCCAAGTGAAAGAATCTGTCAAAGTTATCGACTCACTGGTCTCTGTGACGATGAAAGCAATTGCCTTTTCAATCATCCTACTTGTAAGGTACTACTACTACACACTTCATTTGATTTTTATCTCAAATCTATCTACTTCGTTTGGTTGTTGTTGTGGTCTTCCTTGTAGCAAAAGTAACACAAAAATTCATTTGAGTCTTTTACTTGCAGTTCTTCAGGAGAGGATTTTGTAAGGACGGCTCAGATTGTAAATTCATTCACGCAAAGAACAATGAAGCTCCTCGTATACCTAATAGTGCTAAGCGTCAAGCACTCTCTTCAAATGTGAAGATCTTAGCTGAGTTTTCTCACCCAAAAGAAAGGGATGGTGCAGAACCTATGCCTCAGGTAAAGAGATTGATTCAAGAAATTGATATTTTGTTCTTATTTATCTTTTCCTTTCCTTGATGGTAGCACGTTGCTCTTTTCGTAGGCTCATGATGAACCGCAGGAACAGAGACAGAAACAAAGAGATAACACTGATTGTCAGAGATATGTTGAGATGGGAAGGAGAGACGCTGAAGAGATTGTGCAGAAATATAGACAGAGAGACATCACTGATTCTCAGAGGTATTTTGAGATGGGAATGAGAGACGCTCAAGTGATTGTGAAGAGACATAGACAGAGAGAGGCTAGTGATCGGCAGACGAGAAAGGCTCAAGAGAATGTGAAGGAGAGAGACACCACTGAACGGCAGAGGTGTATTGAGATGGGAAGGAGAGACGCTCAAGAGATTGTGAAGCAACATAGGCAGAGAGAGACCAGTGAGGCGGAGGAACAAAGATCGATGGTAAACTAAACTGAAACAGTTATCTGTTTTTCTAACTTCCATTTAAGAGGTGGCAAAGATCCACAATAGATTCATGTTATGTCTGGCTTGCTCTCCAAGTTACATGTTATTTGACGTTGTCTTTTTGAACTTTTGATACTCAGGCTACAACTTCTGATAGGAAATTCGATGAGAGGAAACATCTAACAGAGTCGAGCTTTATGGCGGGATACAAGCGAATGGGGATTGAACATGGAGAAGGGGGTCAGAGGGCAGAAGCTGAAGAGATTGTCCACGAACAGAGAAGTAGACAAAACAGTAGGGAGACAAGCTCAAGAGTATATGGAGATACTGGAGAGAGTGTGGAGGAACGAAGAGTTAGGGGTAATAAAGATGGTGATGGGTTTTAAGAGGAAACAGAGTTAGGAGACACACCTAAGAGAACTCTCAGATTATTTGGGATGCAAATAAAAGTTTAAACTTTGAAAAATTTATTGTAAATAATTCAAGATTTCAAGGGCAGAAAAATCTAAATCGCCAATAGACAATATAAGAAACCTCAAAAATATAGATAATAAAGAGAGAAAAATTAGGTTCGGAGTGACAAAAACAAACACAAGCATTATAATTTCCGGTTTAATAATTTAAATGACGTAGACGTTTTATAATTTACACTTAATATAGGTTATCCAGTCAAAGATTTAATTCATACAAATAATTCGGTTAACCTTTATATGTATGACCAAAACCGAAAATACTAGTATAATCTTAAGAAAATTAATATCTATGGTAATATTAAATTAAACATAATTTATCGTAAATATTATATAATGTAAAGTTTTTGTTAGTGTTCATGTATTTTTTTTTTGCCGACAAAAAAAAATAGTGTTCATGTATTAATTAGAAAGATATCAGTAATAATTTGAAGCAATAAATTAAATTATTATATTATTTATGAAATTGTTGTGTTTGAAAATATTATATTAAACTATTAGCAATATGGTAAATATTAAAATTATATATCACTAGTCATGTAAATCAAATATTTATATGTATAAAATAAAATCATTCGCACGGTTGTGCGGGTAAAGATCTACTGTATATCTTATTATTATTATTATTATAAATAAATATATATATATATATATACAGTAGAACCTCTATAAATTAATAATTTATAATTAATAATCTCTATAAATTAATAAATTTTACCGGTCCCAAGTTGGACGGTGTTAAATATAAAACAAATCGATAAAATAATAAGATAATAATAATTTTAAAATTTATATGTAAATATATAGTCCTCTTAAAATTATAAATTAATAATCTATCTATATATAATCTTATCATATAAAGCTTGGTTTTCAAAGTTACTAATTAACATGATTGCGACACATGTCAATTATATATTTAAGATTATGACATGTGTCAAACTATTTCATGACTACAAAATAATAATTATATATATTATTTAAAAGTAACTTTTTTTTGAGAATCTAAACAAAAGATAATTCCAAAAACAATATCTTATAGTAATTTTACACATGTCAATTATATATTTAAGATTATGACATGTGTCAAACTTTTTTATGATTACAAAATTATATGTATATATTATTTAAAAGTAACTTTTTGTTTGAAAATATAAACAAAAGATAATTCCAAAAACAATATTTGATATTTTACTTTAGTATTGTGACATTTGTTGAAATATCCCATGATTAAAACTATATACTAAGATAATAAAACAATGTAAAATAAATATATTTTAAAAACTTATTAAATGGTAAAAAGGTAAATATAAAATTATTTAATAATATTTTTCTAGAAATTTTTAATTTTAAAAATCCTATACAAAAAAATATTTTCAAAACAATTATAAATATTTTTCCTTTTTCAAAATCCTAAAGTGATGATAATTATAAAATATTTTTTTGATAGTAATATCGATTAATGTTCTAGAAAAAATAAAAAAATTATTTAAAAGTAATGTACTCGACATTTTCATTTTAAGAAAATTCAAAAGAAAAAATATTTGTTAAATAATTTATTTAATACTAATTTTCCTTTTCTAAAATCCTAATAAATGATAATTGTAAAACATATAAGAATTTCATGATTAAAACTATTTGATAGAATATTTTTTAGAAAATGGTTTTTAAGAATCCTATACAAAAAGTATATTTTAAAAATAAAATTTTTAATACCAATTTTCCTTTTTAAAATCCTAAAGTAATGGTAATTATAAAATATTATTTGATGTTGACAAAAAAACTATTGTTTGATACTAATTTCCTTTGAAAACTTTGACATGTTTTAAAATATCTCATGATTAATAAAACATATAAGATAAATTAATAAAATCAAATTAAAAGAAAATTATTTAACACTAATTTTTCAAGACATTTTATTTTGGGGGTTTTTACAACTTATGACTCACAACTTGATCCTAACCACAAAACCAAACTCCAACTTGAATCAAATAGAAAACTAACCTCAAGGCCATGTGAAATTACAGTCAGCCCCTTGTGACCAAACAAAAAAATCATAAATTAATAAAATCAAATTAAAAGAAAATTATTTAACACTAATTTTTCAAGACATTTTATTTTGGGGGTTTTTACAACTTATGACTCACAACTTGATCATAACCACAAAACCAAATCCCAACTTGAATCAAATAGAAAACTAACTTCAAGGCCATGTGAAATTACAGCCAGCCCCTTGTGACCAAACAAAAAAATCGCTACCATTTTTACGAATATAGCCCTATTAAGTCATCTGTATCGTCTGAGATTCTGGAAGTCCAATATTTTAATTATACGAATAGTCTGATACGTGGACAATGTGGTGTCTTCTTTATATATAAAGATTCGGCATCCAATATTTTACTAAGTGACTCCACAATTTTTATTTTTTTTGAAATGCTTCGACTCCACAATTACTCACTTTTGATTATACGAATAGTCTGATATGTGGACAATGTGGTGTCTTGAGATCGTCCTATTATATTTCGGTTTTAATTAACATTTGATTCATCGAATTTGATTACTAAATTAGGTGTTTTGACCACCATACAGACATATTTATCTTACAAATATTTATTAATATTACTAATTTAAAAATCAGCACAATAATTTATTGTCGTATAATTACAAACTCAAAACAAATTTAACATCGACTATTTATAGATGTCGCAATATATATATATATATATATATATATATATATATATATATATATATATATATATATATATATACAAGTAGACTATATATTATAAAAAATAGTAACAATCATATGAAATAAATATTGTAGAAATCTATTTATATACAATTTTTCTGTGTCTTTTTTTCTTTTAAAAATTTATTTTTTTCATCAATTACCAAAATCTTCAATTATGTTTATCAAAACATAGCTACATACTTATAATTATCGAGACCACTGTATGATTTTATTTAATTCAAAATTAATTTTTGTACTTGACAATATGCATTTAAAAATTTATCAAAATAATATAGTTGATATTATTTTTCTTTTTTTGCAAGAAATGTATTTTTCTTTTTGGATCTTCTTATTATAACTAATTCATGTTTAATGATTACTTTTATAAAAACTATTCATTAAGGGTATATTAATAGTATTAACCCTCACGTAAGAAAATATTTTGTAAATAATATAAATATATTGACAACTGTGTTTTCTTTTTTAATTGGTTTTATTAAACGTTTCTTATTACTGAAATACAGCTACGTAGTTTCATCTGTCTTTCTCAGAAACTTAAATGCAATGCTTCGAAAAGTCAATGTTTAGCAAAAGTCAAAAGCCAATGGGCGAATACGCTACTCCCATTATCTCTGTCTTATACGGCTCTAGCAGAAACATTTGTGTATATTTGATATTGAATTTTTCTCGCTATTCAATCTCATGGCTTCTTCTTCTTCACCTCGCACCTGGAGATACCGCGTCTTTGTGAGCTTCCACGGAGCAGACGTTCGTAAAACATTTCTGAGTCATTTAAGAAAACAGTTTAACTATAATGGGATTACGATGTTCGATGATCAAGGGATCGAGAAAAGTCAAACAATCGCACCTGCTCTCACACAAGCGATTAGGGATTCAAGGATCTCAATTGTCTTGCTATCAAAGAACTATGCTTCTTCGAGCTGGTGTTTGGATGAGTTGTTGGAGATTCTCAAGTGCAGAGAAGCTATGGGACAAATAGTCATGACGGTCTTCTACGGAGTCGATCCATCTGATGTGCGGAAACAGACAAGAGAGTTTGGGATGGCTTTCAATAAAACATGTTCTCGAACAACAAAAGAGAAGAGGCGAGCATGGAGTCAAGCTTTGAACGATGTTGGAAACATAGCGGGGGAACACTTTCATAACTGGTTTGTTTATTTTCCTTTAAATCAATTTCTTTTTCTATTGTAAAACTGCATTTTAATTTCATATTTTGCTTTTTTTTTTTTCTTTTTTCTCTGTTGTTACTTGTTAGGGACAATGAGTCAAAGATGATTGAAAAGATTTCTAGAGATATTTCAAACAAGCTAAACACTAGAATCTCTAGGGACTTTGAAGACATGGTGGGACTTGATGCACATCTGGAGAAAATGAAGTATTATTTAGATTTAGATAATCAGGATGAAGCTATGATAGTTGGAATTTGTGGCCCTGCTGGCATTGGTAAAACTACCATTGCCAGAGCTTTACATAGCCTACTCTCTAGCAGTTTCCAGCTTAGTTGTTTCGTGGAGAATCTTAGGGGAAGCTATAGTAGTGGTCTTGACGAATATGGTTTGAAGCTGCGGTTACAAGAGCAACTTCTTTCAGAGATTTTAAACCAAAATGGTATGAGGATATACCATTAGGTGCAATACCAGAAAGGCTTTGCGACCAAAAGGTGCTTATCGTTCTTGATGATGTGAATGATCTAAAGCAACTGGAGGCTTTGGCCAACGAAACCAGTTGGTTTGGTCCTGGAAGTAGGATCATAGTAACCACAGAAGATCAAGAGATTTTGGAGAAACATGGTATTCAAACTACTTACCGTGTGGGTTTTCCATGTATAGAAGATGCTCTTGATATTTTTTGCATCTACGCTTTTAGAAAAAAATCTCCACCTTATGGCTTCAAAAAGCTTGCAGAAAGAGTAACAAAGAGTTTTGATAACCTTCCATTGGGTCTCCGTGTTGTGGGGTCAGCTTTACGTGAGAAAAAAGAGGATGAGTGGGAAGCTCTACTGGACAGGCTAGAAACTAGTCTCGATCGAGATGTCGAAGGAGCACTCAGATTTGGGTATGATAGCTTACATGAGGACGAACAAGCTCTGTTTCTTCACATTGCGGTCTTTTTCAACTACAAGAAAGATGATGATGTGATGGCAATGCTCGCTGACAGTAACTTGAATGTCAAACGAGGATTGAAAATCCTAGCTGACAAATCACTCATATATAAATCTAGGCGCGGGGAAATAGTAATGCACAAGTTACTTCAACAAGTGGGTAGACAAGCTATTCAAAGACAAGAGCCTTGGAAACGCCTCATCTTAATAGATGCTCAAGAGATTTGTTATGCCCTTGAGAATGATGATAAAGTAAGTTTTTTTACTTCAATCTAAATGATTAAATTAATTTGGTGAAGGGAACCATTTTTTTATAGTTCTAACAATTTTTTAATTTGTAATATTTTTGTTTTAGGATAATAGAGCTGCTTTAGGTATATCGTTGGATACGTCTGGTATCAACAACGTTCTCATAAATGAAAAAGCTATGAAGAGAATACGTAACCTTCGCTTCTTACATGTCTACAAGACAAAGTATGTTGAAAATGATCGAGTGGAAATACCTGCGGAGTTGGAGTTTCCACCTCAACTAAGGTTACTACACTGGGAAGCATACCCAAGGAATGCCCTTCCTCGCACATTTCATCCGGAATATCTTGTCGAACTCAATTTGCAGGAGAGCCATCTTGAAAAGCTTTGGCAAGGAACCCAGGTTGAAAAATTATTTACTTAAATATCTCTCTATATCTTCTATCTTATTAAAATTGAAGTACACAGTTGTTTGGAAACAAATATATTAGTAAAAAAATATAATGTTGTTTGGAAACATATATAACATTATACTAAAAAAAATAGGCTTAATTATAGATCATTATAGCCCAATTAATATTTATTCTTAGGTTTTATATGATTGTTATTAATTTGTTAAAGAAAATTATTAGAATTATTTATAGTTTCAATTTAAGGATTTTTTTAATAAATAAAGAACAAAATATAATCTTTATAATATATATTTCGTATTTTTATTTTCTGGTTTCATATATTTTAAATATCTTCCCCAAAATTTCTTTAATTATAAGATATATAATTTAGCAAATACATTATAATTATAAGTTATTCACTCATAAGTTATTTTGTGTTTTAAGAATGATACATTATTATTAAGTTAAAAATATTAAATTACATAAAAGTATATATATATATATATATATATATATATATATTTGTAAAATTCTTACTACAGTGTTTACGGTTTGCATTATTTTATGAACGCTCCTATTACACGACATAAAATATGTAGCATAAATAATAAAAAATAGTAAAACTGAAACCATAAAATTTTAAATTTCTAAAATTTGTATATACTACGTATATAATGTTTAAAAATGTATCCGCACAGTTGTGCGGATCAAGATCTAGTATACTTTTATTTCTCTTTATGTTCTGATTATTTTCTTTTAACTCAGCCACTTACAAATCTCAAGAAAATGGATTTGGCAAGATCCTATCGTTTGAAGGAACTACCAGATCTTTCAAATGCTACAAATATCGAGAGTTTGGAGCTGAGATACTGCGAGAGTTTGGTAGAGATTCCGTCCTCGGTGTCGGAACTTCAGAAACTAAGTAATCTATGTATGCTCAGCTGCTCAAAACTAGAAGTTGTTCCAACTCTCATCAACTTGGCATCTCTTTATTACGTCAATATGCATGGATGCTCACAATTAAGGAGCTTACCTGAAATTTCTACGCACGTCTCACATATCACAATAGATGATACAGTGGTAGAGGAACTGCCTCCATCATTTATGCGTTGCACTCGTCTTAGTACACTCCTTATAGGGGGCAGTGGAAACTTTAAGACATTAACACATGTCCCTGAGTGTCTAGAACATCTAGACCTAAGGTGGATGGGTATTGAGAAGATTCCAGACTGGATCTGTTGCATCTGTGTGTCTTAAATCTCTGTGCACCAGTAAAAGCCCAGCACTCGTTGGAGAAGTCTTATTGGAGAAGGTGCATACGTCGGAGAACCCAGCTGACATGCTGACCAAGCCTGTTACCACGGAGAAGTTCAAGCATTGCTTGGAACTGCTCCATGTCTACCAATGCTGAGAAGCAAAGGAGGTTCCCCCCAGAAGATAGACGGGATAAGGAGTTTGTAGAGATTTTTCGTCAAGGTGGTGTTTGTTGCATCTGTGTGTCTTAAATCTCTGTGCACCAGTAAAAGCCCAGCACTCGTTGGTACGGTATGCCTTTTCGGTTTAGGAAATTTACTTTTTCTGTTGTATTTTTCTTATTGGGAAAAGGAAATCGGGTTTTTTGAGGCATGTATAAATATGGATCTAAGGGTTTGTAAATTATTCATTCACACAATAATAAGAAACCCTAAACGGGTATTTGCCTCAATTTGTTTTGCTCTCTGTTCTTCTCATATAATTCGCAGCCGTTCACAACAACTGGTATCAGAGCTTTAGGTTACGATAACCCTAAAGGATGACCGGAGGAAGTTCTCTTAAGTTCGATATCCCTAGATTCGATGGGAAGGGAAACTTCGGTCTGTGGCAAAGGCGAGTTAAGGATTTGCTTACGCAGCAAGGGATGAAGAAATCTATGTTGGAGTCAAAACCGGAAGCCATGGATCAGGATGATTGGGAAGAGATGCAGGATAAGGCCGTCTCAACGATTCGACTTTGCTTGTCGGATGACATAACACATCAGGTGATGGATCTCACAACTTGTAAGGAGATGTGGGATAAATTGGAGAAGATGTATATGTCAAAATCGTTATCTAGCAAACTATATCTCAAGCAGAGGTTGTTTGGTTTGAAGATGTCTGAGAGCGGAGACCTGGTTGCACACGTCAATAACTTCAATCAAATCATCGGGGATCTGGTGCGTGTGGATGTGATAATTGAGGACGA
Organism: Hirschfeldia incana; assembly: GCA_026261945.1. Taxonomy (NCBI): domain Eukaryota; kingdom Viridiplantae; phylum Streptophyta; class Magnoliopsida; order Brassicales; family Brassicaceae; genus Hirschfeldia; species Hirschfeldia incana. The sequence continues at coordinate 76,519 of JABCMI010000105.1, forward strand.
AGATCAAGCCATGATCTTGTTGTGTTCTCTGCCTCCTCAATATGAGACGTTGCTGACAGCTCTAACAGTCGATAAAACGACTATAAAGCTGGAGACAGTTACTGCCGCGTTGCTCTCACATCATGAGAGGAGGCAGAATACTGGGATGACAGACAACCCTCAAGGTGACGGACTGTATGCCAGTCAAGAGAGAGGAAGGCAGCGGGGGAAGCAACAGGATGGTTCTAGCAGGAAGAGATCAAAGTCAAAGTTCGGGAAGAAGGTAGTCTGCTATAGGTGTGGCAAGCAAGGCCACTATAGAAGAGACTGTCCCGAAAAGGGTCAGAATTCGAAGGAAACAACGAATTCTGCAAACGTGGTTCAGAAGGTGGAAGACTCAGAGGAATCAACTGATTCAGACATGCTAGCTGTTACGTCAGGGGTTCTCACGGATTCTTGGATATTGGATTCTGGCGCTTCATTCCACATGACCTCTAACAGAGAGTGGTTTGAAACGTATAAGGCAGGAAACATGGGATCTGTTCGACTTGCGGATGACAAAGTGTGCAGTGTTGTGGGCAGCGGACAAGTCAAGTTTCGGATGTATGATGGGACTATCAGGACATTGACTGAAGTCAGGCATATACCAGCTATGAAGAAGAATCTTATATCTCTTGGAATGTTACATAGAAACGGCTTCAAGTTCAAATCTGATGATGGTGAAGTATTGAAGGTTTTCAAGGGTTCTATGATGGTGATGAAGGGACAGATGACAGTTGGAAGCGTGTATCGGTTGATAGGGAACGTGGTTGTAGGTGGTGCTGCAGCTGCAGTATCTGAGTCGGAGTGTACCACTTTGTGGCATATGCGTATGGGCCACATTGGGGAACACGGTTTGAAAGAACTCCTGCGAAGGGGTCTTCTGGACGGGCTAAAGGACTGCAAGATGGAGTTTTGCAAGTTCTGTGTGATGGGAAAACAGTCCAAGGTATCCTTCAAGACAGGTCAACACACGACAAAAGGTCTTATTGACTATGTTCATTCTGATGTGTGGGGACCAACTCGGGTGCAGTCATTGGGAGGATCAAGATACTTCGTTTTATTCATCGATGACTTCTCTAAGAAGGTTTGGGTGTACTTCATGAAGCAGAAATCTGAGGTGTTCGAAAACTTCAAGGTTTGGAAGGCTGAAGTTGAAAACCAAACGGAGAGAAAGGTGAAGTATTTGAGATCGGACAATGGCACAGAGTATACTGATGGAAGGTTCCAGAAGTTCTGTGAGGAGCATGGTATTCAGAGGCACTTCACAGTGCGGAAAACACCTCAGCAAAACGGTGTCAGCGAAAGGATGAACCGTTCGATTGCTGAGAAAGCAAGATGTTTGAGGTTGAATGCAGGGCTAGCCAAACAGTTCTGGGCGGAAGCAGTAAACATGGCAGTCTATCTCATCAATAGATCGCCAAGGAGTTCATTAGGAGGGAAGGTCGCAGAGGAGGTATGGACTGGGGTAGTATTGATCTATCAAACTTGAGGATATTTGGATGTCCAGCTTATATGCTAGTTTCGGGAGACGAAAGATCAAAGCTGGATTCGAAATCCAAGAAGTGCATCTTTCTGGGCTTTGAGAAAGGTGTTAAAGGATTCAAGTTATGGGATCCTGAGGCAAGGAAGAGGGTGTTTAGTCGAGATGTGGTCTTTGACGAGCAGTATATGGTGCAGCAGGCGATATCAGAACGTGTGCCTGTGATCATTGAGACTATCACGGATTCTGAAGTTACTCAGGAGAGTTCTGGTGGAGATAAACCAGATGAAGTTAGTAATGAGCGGTCTGTGGAAGAATTGCAGAAAGAGGCTCAACATGGAACAGAGGAGAGTTTGGCTTCTAGGAGACCAAAAACGTGCAATAAAAGCTCCAGTGAGATTCGGGTTTGAAGACATGGTCAATTTTGCTCTTGTGGTCGAGATGGATGATCCTACCACCTATCGTGAAGCTATTAATAGTGATGAGAGGGAGGAATGGATTGGATCTATGACGGAAGAGGCAGTAAGTCTGGATAAAAATCAGACTTGGGATCTTGTAGAGTTACCTGAGGGGAAGAGAGCTATCGGTTGCAAATGGATCTATAAGAAGAAGGAAGGGATGTCTGTGAAAGAACCTAAGAAGTTCAAGAGCAGAGTGGTGGCAAAAGGGTACTCGCAAAAGAAAGGTGTAGACTACGACGAGATTTTCTCACCTGTAGTACGACACACTTCCATACGAGCTGTGTTGGGTTTGGTAGCTGTTTGGGATTTACATCTTGAGCAGATGGATGTGAAAACGGCATTCCTTCATGGAGAATTGGAGGAAGAAATATATATGGATCAACCTGAAGGTTTGGTGAAGCCTGGAGAAGAGCATCTGGTGTGTAGATTGAAGAAATCTCTCTACGGTTTGAAGCAGGCTCCAAGGCAGTGGTACAAACGTTTTGATTCATACATGTTGAAGATTGGCTATCAAAGGTGCGAGTACGATTGCTGTGTGTATGTCAAGTCCCTTGACGACCATTCTCCCATATTCCTGCTGTTATATGTTGATGATATGCTTATTGCTGCAAACGATATGGAGGACATAAATCGTTTGAAGGGGTTACTGGGTGAAGAGTTCGAGATGAAGGATCTTGGTGCTGCAAAGAAGATTCTTGGAATGGAGATTCGCAGGGACAGAAGCTCTAAGAGATTATGGCTTTCTCAGAAGAGCTACATTGAGAAGGTGTTAGAACGTTTTGATATGTCAAATTCAAAGGCAGTTTCTACACCATTGGCGAAGCACTTCATACTTTCAGCAGAGCAAAGTCCAAAGACTGCTGAAGAACTCGAGGATATGGCAGAGGTTCCTTATGCTAGCGCAGTTGGTTGTTTAATGTATGCAATGGTGTGTACAAGGCCGGATCTAGCACAAGCAGTTAGTCAAGTCAGTAAGTACATGTCGAATCCTGGAAGAAAGCATTGGGATGCTGTGAAGTGGGTTCTGAGATACTTACGAGGCACAAGTGACTATGGGCTCATGTTTGGAGGAAAAGTGCAGGATTCAGTTATTGGGTTCGTGGATTCAGACTATGGTGGAGATCTGGATAATAGCAGGTCAACTACAGGGTATGTTTTTACTCTTGCAGGAGCACCTATATGTTGGAGATCGGTACAACAACCTATTGTAGCGATGTCGACCACGGAAGCTGAATACATGGCACTTGGAGAAGCAGCTAAGGAAGCAGTATGGGTACAAGGTCTTGTATCCGAGTTGGGTGTTGATCAGGAAGGAGTTCAGCTACACTGTGATAGTCAAAGTGCACTATGTTTGGCTAAGAATCAAGTGTATCATGGGAGGACGAAGCACATTCGTATAAGGTTTCACAAGATAAGGGAGTTAGCAGCTTCAGGAGAAGTCTTATTGGAGAAGGTGCATACGTCGGAGAACCCAGCTGACATGCTGACCAAGCCTGTTACCACGGAGAAGTTCAAGCATTGCTTGGAACTGCTCCATGTCTACCAATGCTGAGAAGCAAAGGAGGTTCCCCCCAGAAGATAGACGGGATAAGGAGTTTGTAGAGATTTTTCGTCAAGGTGGTGTTTGTTGCATCTGTGTGTCTTAAATCTCTGTGCACCAGTAAAAGCCCAGCACTCGTTGGTACGGTATGCCTTTTCGGTTTAGGAAATTTACTTTTTCTGTTGTATTTTTCTTGGCATGTATAAATATGGGTCTAAGGGTTTGTAAATTATTCATTCACACAATAATAAGAAACCCTAAACGGGTATTTGCCTCAATTTGTTTTGCTCTCTGTTCTTCTCATATAATTCGCAGCCGTTCACAACAGGATCAAAGATCTTCCTCGGCTATTTTACCTTCATCTAGGGGGCTGTAGTAAACTAAAATGTCTGCCACAGCTTCCTATTTCTCTCTGGGAGTTAAATGCATGCGACTGCGAGTCACTGGAGAGCGTGTCATGCACGTTTTACCCATCAAGATTTCTGACCCTCAATTTCATCAATTGCTTCAAACTGAACCAAAAAACACGAGGAGAAATTATCCAACTAACTTTCGGGTCGAGAATCTTACCCGGAAGAGAAGTGCCAGCAGAGTTCAGCCACCAAGCTACAGAACGTTTCTTGACCATTCGTCTTGACGGTGATAGTCCTTTCTCCGAGTCCTTAAGATTTAAAACTTGCATTGTGATTTCCCCTAGCAGGTTGACAAAGGGAAGAAGAACTATCTATTTATCGTGTAGTCTCGTAGGCAAAAACGGTGGCTTCGTTAACGAAGTTTATGGTAGCTTCAGCTTACCTCAACAGTCCCCCGGATTACAGTCGGAACATCTGTGTTTATTTCCCACTGAGTTGCTCGACAGAGATAGTTTTGAATTGGACAGTGAGATACTGTTCGAATTCAGCTGCACGCCATCTGAAGACTACGAGATTGTTAAATGCGGTGTCGAAATCTACTCAGACGACATCGATGAAAGCGACGAAGGAAACGATTTAGACGAGATTGTTCAATGCGGTAATGGAATCTATACAGACCAGATCGATCAAGTACAGAGCGACTCGGGTTATGGATCAGAAGAAGCAGTTGATAAAAATACACGCGACTTGAAAACAGAAAAGGTATCTGAAGAAGCTAATGTCGAAGCTAATAAACATGGAGGTCGTTGGAGTTGGCTGTGCCTGTGTAGGAAATAGCTCATCATATCTCTTTTAATAACTCACTCTCCTAAGAGCTTTGTGTACATAGATAAATCTCTATTTACTAATATAAATGTCTTTTTCAAACTGTACTCTTTTCACAGACGCTGCATTGAGTAATAAAGATGTACATTATACAAAGGGTACTGTTATGGAAACTATCTTGACCAGCAAGAAACCTTAGAGTTGTGCATTTATAGAATCGAACTTTAGATTTTTCCAGAGAGAAATGAATGAAGAGGGCGTTGAGTAAAGAAAGACCCAAAGTCGGTATATACAATAGCAGTAAGAACCCAGAGAAGAGAATCAAAGAGGCTAAAGGAGAAGAAGATACGAGAACATAGTCGATATATATCCATGGAAGAAACCAAGGAAAAACCAAAGAAAACTCAACCCACAATCTACTCTCTTAAGGAAACGAAGGTAAAACAACAACTTCTTATGAATGGTGATCCGAACTTACGACGTTCGTACTGTGATTTGTCGTTTTCGTTTTCACTTTTTAGACTATTCCGTACTTACAGGGAGACGACGAAGCTCGAGATATTAAGCTAGAAGCTCGGAGAACAGAGTCGAGATCCAGGGAAGAAACAACCACCAAGGTGAAAGAACAAGAACTTACTTCTGCTTTGTTAGCTACTTAGGATGATGAATCAAGAGAGTCTATACGAATTTCTCAGGAGAAAAACGAATCAGATGACACAGAGATGCAACAAGAGAAGAGAAATCTTGATAGGGAAAAGAGTGAGCACAAAACGATAGTTGATGAGAGAATCCTACGTGGCTATCCTCGTTGCAAGGTGCATTTCTTTGGATTTATCTCAAATATATATTAGATTTGAATATAGTTTTATTACTAACTCTACTTTGCATATATATATGCAGTTCTTTCTGAGAGGAGCTTGTAAGGAAGGCTCAGCTTGTAAATTTATCTACGAAAAGAATAATGAAGATTCTCGTTTACCTATGCGTCAGGTAATTTCATCGTCTGGTTACTATGCTTATCAACCTAATGTGAAAAATAATTTAACTGAGTAGTCTCTTCTGTAGAGTTCAAGGAGGCACGAAACAGAGTGGAAAGAGGAGAACGAAACTAGAGATTGGGTGATAGATATAGAGACGAAGTATAACCGAAGCCTGAGTCAAATATGTGATGGTATAGTGGCTGGTTACAAGCGAGATCAGATGGTAAAGAGACTTGAATTTAAAAGACTTGAATCTTTTTTCTTATTTTACGTTTCCTCTCCTTGAATTATAGCTCGTTGCTTTTTATTCAAACAAATAATCGTAGGAGAAGGAACATAGACAGAAAGAGAACACTAAGGGGCACAGGAGAGAGTCCCAAGAGAGTGCGAAGGAGCATAGACAGAGAGACAACACTGAGGGGCAGAGGAGAGAGGCTGAAGAGCATGTGTGGGAACAAAGACAGAGAGAGAAGAACACTAAGGGGCAGAGAGATTTTGAGAAAGAAAAGAATGCGCAGGAACAAAGACTGATGGTAAACTAAACTAAAAACAATATCTGTTACTTGTATTTTACTAATGGACGATAATGACGAGACAGAGTAAACATTTGAGGAGAAAAAAGAGAGAGCATAACTTTTTTTTTATCTCAGGGGATAGCAGAGAATCACAAACTAGATGCACACTGTCAAGAAGACAATCTGCAAGTAGAAAGACAGAGAAAGAGCATTGAGTGGCAGACACGACGAGAAGCTCAAGAGATGGAAAGGAGAAAGTCCAAAGCGTTTTTGGAGGAAAAAAGCTCGCGGGTAAAAGACAACGTACCTTGCTTTGTTATACATTGTGGATTTTTCATTTGATACTACTTATTCTCAGGACAAGTTTGACAAAAAGAGACAGAGAGATGTTGACAAGCTTGAGGTAGAGGCTGACAAGAGTTCTGAGGGACAAAGATTGAAGGTAGAAAAAAAGCTCAAATCTCTTCTTTACTGCGAGTGCAAGGAGAAAAGAGAACAATTGCTATTTTTTTCTGATTTCAGTCACTCTATGATCACCCGTGACCTTGACTTAAGCTCGTTTGCTGTTTATATCTTTTTTTTTTAAGTTGCTTATATTTGATATGTTCATTCACAGGCAAAAGCTCTTCCGGATTCCAAAGGGGTTGAAAGATTCAAGGATATAAGCCCAACACATGATGAAATAGTGGCCGGATACAAACGAGCGAGGAAAATGGTGAAGAAATTTGAGGAGAGCGACCAAACATTGAAGGTAGTAATAATAGATGATATTATGATAATGATGAAATTAACTGACTCCATAAGATTTCAATAGGAGAAAAAGAAAACTTAACTCAGTTTTTATTGACTTATTCAGCAGGAGAAGAAGCATGCTCATGATCAAACCAAATAAGGAGGGAGGCTAGTTTTGAGACGATCTGGTGTTTTGAATTTCAATCATCAAAAACATTTTCTCTCAATCGGTTTTTGAAATCTGACAAGAAAAAATTGTATGACTTTATGTACATTTGAAGAAAGATTCCGATATATTTAGTCATTCCATTTGTAAAAAAGACAAGCATGCCTTATATCATTCTTTTACTTTTGCTACATTAAGTGTTTGGAAACAAAAAAATACTAATGGTAAGATGATGATGGGAATAGCTGTTCAAGAAACAAAAAAAAAAAAATCCGTTTTTTTAGAGAAACAAGAAACATTTTCCCTCCAAAAAAAAAACAAATCAAGTCGAGTGGTACGTATTATAAAAAGTACAGTTATGGAAACTTACTTGCCACGCAAGAAACTTTGGAGTTAAAGAATCAAACTTTAGAGTTTTTCCAGAGAGAGAGAGAGAGAGAATAGAGCGCTAAGAAAAGAGAAACCGAGAGAAGATAATCGAAGAGGCTAAAGAAACTTACTCTGCAGGAACAGAGTGTCGATATCCATGGAAGAACCCACGGTAAAAACTCAACAACAATTTACTCTGTTTTTTTTTTACTGTATTTTACTCGCCCTTGGAAACAGAGTCGAACTATGTTCTTGTGAAAGGGGTGATGTTTTGATTCTCATTTTAATTCTCAGGAACGAAATCTGGATCTGAGGTCGAGCAAATCTGATCGGAGACACAAAAGGGATCCAAGAACCTGGGCAGGGAAGAGGGTAAAGGGAGCAAGAACAAAGAATTAGTATATGATGAATCAAGAATGCGAATTTCTCAGGAGAACAAAGAATCCGGTTTAAGAATCAACGGACCGGGTCAGGTTCGCGATCACGCAAACGTACTGAAACAACCGAGAGATGTTGAGATGCAACAGCATAGACGCCATCATGAAACAGAGTCGAAGAATAGTGTAAATAAACTTAAACTTTTTAACACAAGTGTTTATATATTTTTAACGTTTCCCTTTTCGATTTTGATTCTCTCAGACTAACAATCTTGATCGGGAAAGGAGTGAATCCAAAACGACATCTGATGAGAGAATCAAAAGTGGTTATCAGGTTCGTCCAGGTGAAAGAATGTGTCAAAGTTATCGACAGACTGGTCTCTGTGACCTTGGAAGCAATTGCCTTTTCAATCATCCTACTTGTAAGGTACTACACACTTCATTTGATTGTTGTTGTGGTCTTCCTTGTAGCAGAAGTAACACAAAAATTCATTTAAGTCTTTTACTTGCAGTTCTTCAGGAGAGGATTTTGTAAGGACGGCTCAGATTGTAAATTCATACACGCAAAGAACAATGAAGCTCCTCGTATACCTAATAGTGCTAAGCGTCAACAACTTTCTTCAAATGTGAAGATCTTAGCTGAGTTTTCTCACCCTAAAGAAAAGGATGGTTCACAACCTATGCCTCAGGTAAAGAGATTGATTCAAGAATTTGAACTTTTGTTCTTATTTTGCTTTTCCTTTCCTTGATGTAGCACGTTGCTATTTTCGTAGGCTCGTGATGATCAGCAGGAACAGAGAGACATCAGTGAGTGTCAGAGATATGTTGAGATGGGAAGGAGAGACGCTGAAGAGATTGTGCAGAAATACAGACAGAGAGACATCACTGATTCTCAGAGGTATTTTGAGATGGGAATGAGAGACGCTCAAGTGATTGTGAAGAGACATAGACAGAGAGAGGCCAGTGATCAGCAGACGAGAAAGGCTCAAGAGAATGTGAAGGAGAGAGACATCACTGAACGTCAGAGATGTATTGAGATGGGAAGGAGAGACGCTCAAGAGATTGTGAAGCAACATAGGCAGAGAGAGACAAGTGAGGCGGAGGAACAAAGATTGATGGTAAAACTAAACTGAAACAATTATCTGTTTTTCTAACTTCCATTTAAGAGGTGGCAAGGATCCACAATAGATTCATGTTATGTCTGGCTTACTCTCCAAGTTACATGTTATTTGACGTTGTATTTTTGAACTTTTGATACTCAGGCTACAACTTCTGATAGGAAATTCGATGAGAGGAAACATCAAACAGAGTCGATCTTTATGGCGGGATACAAGCGAATGGGGATTGAACATGGAGAAGGGGGTCAGAGGGCAGAAGCTGAAGAGATTGTCCACGAACAGAGAAGTAGACAAAACAGTAGGGAGACAAGCTCAAGAGTATATGGAGATACTGGAGAGAGTGTGGAGGAACGAAGAGTTAGGGGTAAATAAAGATGGCGATGGGTTCTAAGAGGAAACAGAGTTACGAGACACACCAAAGAGAAACTCTCAGATTGTTTGGGATGCAAGAAACCGATACCTGTTGGGAAGATTTAGGTCAAACTTTTTGTAGTAGTTGCCATCTTGTGTGTTTATTCATTGTTGTGTTTGTTAGGTCGGTTGATCACTCATTTCTTACTTTTTCTAAGAAAAATCAACACTATAGCAGTACAAGTACCTCTCAAGCAGTTGATACCTCAGCTTTTTTAAAGCTTTGCGAAGAAGACATGTTAATAAGTAAAAGACCTGAATAGCCAATTTAAACATTTTATTTTTAGCCATCATATGATCCACATTATTTTTTGTGTAATGAGTTTTGTTTGTCGATGTCTTCTCAGAACCGAAATGGATTTTTGCTCTATATTTGATTTGATCATCACATGCCCATTGCTTCATATTCTCCCACCTTCGGTTTCTCCAAGCAAAGAGACTTAGATGATGACGGTTCAATATGAAAAGCGAGAATAAATCGATCGACAAAGACGGAGAGTTTTGTATCATGACTTAGGTGAATTCTCCATCACCCTTAAAATTTTTGTACGCTGATTTAGTAACAAGGTAAAGAATTTAAAATTTCAAGCTTTGTGTCACATATAATCCAATAAAAAAAACAATAACGCAACTGTGATGTTTATATCACTCAGTTGGGATGATGATGACGAGATCGACCCAAATTTGGAGTTTGATAGTAAGATTGTTAACCGAGACTTACATGGATTTCATCATAGAAGATAAAAGAAACCGTTTTGCGGTTCTTTTGCATTGTCACGGGAAAAGATTGAACGAATGATTGATATTATGAAGAAGCTTAAGGTTTGTGTTAAATTGTTCAAACAAGTGGATGTATCGGTGTTAAGGAGGAGGAATCAATAAACTATGGACTTGCGTTTTAAAAAAAACTAGGACTACACTCCGGATCCTTGGGTCACAAGGAATGCAATGCAATGTATCTTTTAGTTAAAAGAATAATGAAAGTGCAAATTCATTGTATCTTTAATTCATTATTTTGACCTTAACAGAGATAATATTAGCGCATTACATTTTCTGTATATGTTCTTTTGAAACTTTCGGAAAATTATCAAAATTTTATGTCTAGTTTTTGTCCCTTTTGTTTCCCATTTTACGATCTTATAAGCATTCCAAACATTCTTTCTATATGCCAGTGAGACATTAGTTGCATCATTACGTTCGGAAATCGGTTTGATATTTCTATTTCCTACCGGAAATCTGACGGCGAAAAGATCTTCTTGATGTGTGTTAGTTAGCAAGCAAATCGATCGATCTTCCTAAGTAAGGAAGCTGTAGGGGTTGAAAGACCAGACTGCCGGACCTTTTCTTTCAGGTGGGACTTTCTCACCCTGTCAATTCCTGCGATTCCTTATGTGGGAATCAATGAATTGCTGTGGTAAACTTTTAAAATCTGTAACTAATTTTTGGTGATTTGGTTATAAAAAATTGGAGACATTTGTTATACTTTATTAAATAAAAATCAGAAGTTGGACTAATCTTTAGTATTGTAGCCTAAGTATTAGCTGGATTTTGGCCCAGACATTTTCTAATTAATAAAAAAAGAAAAACGCTTCGTTTTATCTTTATATTATGTGTCAATTTTTCTAGGAAACAACATAATTTGGGGGAGGGAGGGGTTTATAAAGCATAAAATGACACAAGTAATCATTTAGAAAATAAAATTAGGTGTTGCCCAAAAAATAGGTTTTTCATTGTCATTGATCAAGAGTTTTGATTTCGAAGGCGATTCGACATTTCTGCTATAAGGGTAAGTTTATCACTTGTTATGAAATTGATTGTTGATCATATGTTTCATAGTGATTTATTTATTGAGAAGTTTCTTTGAAAGTGACAAAAATTCCGAAGAATCGTCATCAATTTGAACCGTTTTCGCAAATTTTGTAATATGATTATATTATGACATTTCTGGTATGAAAAGAAAAACAGAAAGTCATTAAATATGAATATATGCATCTTATGAAATCTCTGATTAACTAGGTGGTTTCTGCGCAATGTGCATAAATAATTTTTGGATTAAGAAAATCGAAAAAGTCAAAGTGGGTTAGAGGCCAGTGTACTGAGAATTTACCATGCTAGTCTAGGTCATGGATCAAATCCCGCAAGTGTGAAATCACGGGTGGTTTAACCGTGCTTTCTAGATAAGTATTGAAGAATGCAACATTTGGTCTTACACTTATAGCATTTTGAAACTTGAAAATATCATATCATTTTTATGTTGCTTATGTATCATGTGATTAAAAATCAGTATATTAGGAATAATAATGTTATGTTTAAGTACCTTTAGCCTGATGAAAGCAAATGAAAGTGGGATGGCGGAATCAAGTGCGTATCCAGTTCGTCCCGGTACAAAAGATTGTCAGTTTTATCTACGAACTGGTCGATGTGGCTACGGAGAAACTTGTCGCTACAATCACCCAAAGGTAAGAAACAAAACTATCTATTTAGCTTTATCATGAGCTGCAAGAAACCTTACGGCTTACTTTGCAACATCATTATAGGAGAGACCACCAGAGAAGATTAATATGCCAAAGTGTAAGGTACGAGTGCATATTGTAGAGTAAATAAAACTATATTGTTCTGAGCGTGATGCATTTAAATTAAGCTTATTGTCCATCTACTAAAAGAGACGCTCAAGAGATTGTGAAGCAACATAGGCAGAGAGAGAACACCACGAACCTTATCCGCATCGAGAAGCATCTGCCAGTGATCGGCGCTATCCGCGGCGGCGAAGTGTTGGTTATTAGGGTTGGTACCCGAATGGGTGTGAACTATATACTTGGATAATGATTGAATCGCGCACGAGGTCACTTTCCTTAAAGAGTTTTTCGATCCTATTCCAAGTCTTTGGGTTACACGAAATCCCTTTGTAGGATAAGACAATCAAAGTCTCATTCTTGTTCTAGACTAAGATACAAGAATAACAAACAGAGGTTTAATGCTTATATGTGTTTCTTCAGAGATCTTTGATGATCTTTGAACAATGAATCTATCTTTCTCTAACTAACAATGAATATCTCTCTTTGTACAAGTAGTACAAGTTGTGATTTTAAGTTGTGATTTTCCATTGCCTACAACTCCTTATATAGAGTACTAAAGGTTGCAATGGTTAACACCAACAGTTGCAATGGTTGACACCAAAAGTTGCAATGGTTAGCCAAGAGTAGTAACTATTAATCCAACAGTTGCAATGATTAACCAAAAGTCACAATGGTTCATCACCAAAAGCTTTAATCACCAATGGTTGCAATGGTTCATCACCAAAAGTTGCAACGGTTCATCATTAATAGTTGCAATCACAAACAGTTGCATTTGTTCATCTAAACAATTGCAATGTTTCACTTTAATGGTTACAAGGATTCACTTAAATGTCCAACAATCCTCCCCCATTTAAGTGTAATCATAGATTCACTAAATAATTAACACATATATCAAACTCATGCATAAATGAAAATGTTACTAAGAATTGAATTTTCATCTTAGTGTATTACACATTCCAAATGCCCGAGAATCAGGATGTCCTACGGATTGAATCCCTCAACCCATTTTGAGCACATGAAGATAATACACACACATGTTTCCACACTACTCTAAGTGTTTATACTTGACACTATTATAAGCCATGTGTCCCTATCCATTCTTGAGCGCATACAAAGCCAAGTCCCAGCTTATTGAAGCGGCATCACTTCACACTCATATAGGTAAATACTTTCACTCATGCACCTGCAAATGCACTTTTTCAAAGTATTTATTAAGAATAAAATTTCAACCTAGCCCTTTCTTGCAGGTCCAAGCACATACATTGGGATGATATATAAACATGTGCTTCAATCTCTAAGTGTGGGCTTTCCACATTGAATTCAGCCTCTAACGTTGTATTAGAGGGGAATTGGGTATCCCACCATTAAAGATTTCAAATGGACTTTAAACTCATCCCCTTAACAGACTCAATACGAAGTCTCTAGCGAATCATTTCGTCAAATGATATGCTACATTCTTTCAGACCGAATAAACTCCTATGGTATTCACCCCCGTGAGTGATCAGCTCACATAATGCACTATATCTAACGTCAGGTGTCGCGACTTACCATTATCCACTTGGTTATAAGTCTTAACCAAGATATTTTCACTATCAAAGATAGAAACTGGTGATATTATTTCGGTCACCATGGAATCTCTTAAATTAAATTCTTTAGCCAATATGTCTATTAATCGACATATGCTAATGCTACATATTAAATATTTCTTCAATAGTCAATTTTTTATGCAAGTTTGCTTCTTGGAAGGCTATGAAATAATGTCTCCCCAAGCAAAAATACTAAACCACTTATAGAAAAATGTTCTTTTATATTGATAATAAAACTTGCATCAAATACCCTTCTACTTTCGAAGATAATCTAACATATAACAAACCATAACTTATGGTTCCTTTCAAATATTTAAGTTGTGATACTTCTTGTCCTATCTAAGGCACAAGCTTCACACTCATTTACATGGGAGTCTTCATTGGAGAACAATCTCACAATCACATGTACCTCCCCCAAGTCTTTCATTGATGTTACATTCACACCTTATCGGCGATGTTACAATCGCACCCTTATGGTGATGATTCATTTGAAACCGTTTGGTCCCGAACTGTTCGCACCCTTTCGGTTTCGGACCGTTCGTACCCTTTAGGACCGTTCACACCCTTTCGGTCCCGAACCGTTCACACTATTTCTGTCCCGAACCGTTCGCACCCTTTCGGTCCCGACACGTTCGCACCCTTTTGGTCTCGCACCTTTTAGGTCCCGACACGTTCGCACCCTTTAGGTCCCGACACGTTCGCACCCTTTAGGTCCCGACACGTTCGCACCCTTTAGGTCCCGACACGTTCGCACCCTTTAGGTCCCGACACGTTCGCACCTTTTAGATCCCGACACGTTCGCACCTTTTAGATCCTGACACGTTCGCACCTTTTAGGTCCTGACACGTTCGCACCCTTTAGGTCCCGACACATTTGTACTCTTTAGATGCATCCCTTGGATCACGATACACTCGCATCCCTTGAATCACGATGCAATCGCATCCTTTGGATCACGATGCACTCACATCCCTTGGATCACGATGATCATGCCTCTTAGGTCACGAGACATTCATACCTCTTATAAAATCTATTTTCTCAAGCATTTTCAGCTTTCCAAACTCTGATGTCATTTCTCGCACAAATATAAAAGTTATAGTTCACAACGAAAGTACTCTTTAAGATTGTTGGTTATTAGGGTTGGTACCCGAATGGGTGTGAACTATATACTTGGATAATGATTGAATCGCGCACGAGGTCACTTTCCTTAAAGAGTTTTTCGACCCTATTCCAAGTCTTTGGGTTACACGAAATCCCTTTGTAGGATAAGACAATCAAAGTCTCATTCTTGTTCTAGACTAAGATACAAGAATAACAAACAGAGGTTTAATGCTTATATGTGTTTCTTCAGAGATCTTTGATGATCTTTGAACAATGAATCTATCTTTCTCTAACTAACAATGAATATCTCTCTTTGTACAAGTAGTACAAGTTGTGATTTTAAGTTGTGATTTTCCATTGCCTACAACTCCTTATATAGAGTACTAAAGGTTGCAATGGTTAACACCAACAGTTGCAATGGTTGACACCAACAGTTGCAATGGTTAGCCAAGAGTTGTAACTATTAATCCAACAGTTGCAATGATTAACCAAAAGTCACAATGGTTCATCACCAAAAGCTTTAATCACCAATGGTTGCAATCGTTCATCACCAAAAGTTGCAACGGTTCATCATTAATAGTTGCAATCACAAACAGTTGCATTTGTTCATCTAAACAATTGCAATGTTTCACTTTAATGGTTACAAGGATTCACTTAAATATCCAACACGAAGAAGGTACGTCGAAGGAGAAACAGATCACATGCGGCGGAAACAGCTACGTGTGGAAGAAAGCGAAATCAACCACCGTAATCCAACGTCCACACTCGTTCCAGAGTTCTTGGACCTTCTGGTTCGATAATCCTTCCTCGAAATCGTATCAAGCGGCCACATGGGGAAGCTCTTTGAGAACCTTGTACACATTCGCTACTATCGAAGAGTTCTGGAGGTGAGATTTATTTTGAATCCATCTCGTAGGGAAGAATCAAGTAAACATCAGAGATATTGAATCACCTGCTCGTGATTGTTTCTAGGTTTTGTGTTTATTCCTTTTTCTGCGTTTTAGGTTTCTTGGATATCAAGGTATCTTGTTTTTCTGCCGTGGATAAGTGAAAAAAGCGTTTGTTTGTTTAACTACTTGATGCAGTGTTTACAATAACATGCATCCTCCAACCAAGTGGGTTCACGGGTCGGATCTTTACTGCTTCAAGCATGAAATCGAGCCCAAGTGGGAAGATCCAGTTTGTGCTAATGGAGGAAAGTGGACTATGATGTTCCCTAAGGCTACACTCGAATCCAGTTGGCTTAACACGGTATTTGTAACTTCTTGGTGTAGTTTTCCTTAGGCAATGTTGCTTGTTGGATGCATTTTGTGATTGTTTTGTTTTAATTTGTCTCTGCTATCTGTTTTAGCTGCTTGCGTTAGTTGGTGAGCAATTTGAGCACGGAGATGAGATTTGCGGGGCAGTTTTGAATTTCAGAGCGAGAGGGGATAAGATCTCTATATGGACCAAGAACGCTGCTAATGAGGAAGCTCAGGTAAATCATTGACGTGTTCCCTTAGGAAACACAACATGTAGATAATTGATTTCCTAAGTGCTTAACCAAACACTAATAGGGAGAGACTACACGATAAGAGAATCTTATCCTTCATAGGAACACATCCATTGGCTTAACTTTGGGGAACTCTTGTTGTTGTTGTTGCATGCAGCTAAGCATTGGGAAACAGTGGAAGGAACTTGTTGGTTGCAATGAGACAATCGGATTCATATTCCATGTAGTTATTCTTCAACATCTTTGTGATGTTTTCTTAAAACTACATCCGGTTTGTGCTATTGTGACTTGACCATTTTCTTTCTTTTCAGGAGGATGCGAAGACTCTTGATCGTAATGCTAAACCTCGCTATACTGTATGAGATTCACCTGTTATACTTCTTTCAGCACCTGAAAAGAAAAAGAAGACTCAGAAGGGAAAGTCATATGTGACCTTTAGTTGCTTCTGATTCTATTTTTTACTGTAAAAAATTGCACATTTGTGTTCGAGGTGATATGGGTTTTATTCAAAAATGTACATTGATATTCGTAATTTTCAGTGTTATAAAGGAACAAAAAAAAAAGAATTTCTTCCGTTACTAATTATTTTTTTTGTTCAACACTACTTGCTGTATTTAGTTTGTTTGGTTAAGTAGATAAAACTAACAAGAAAACATTTCCTATCTTTTGGTGACTGATACTTGAGCTAATTAGGTTAATTTTGATTAGGAATAGCTAATATACGGGCTTATGTTTCTCACTGATGTGGTAGAATGTCAGGGGTGGAAGAGACATCTTTTGTCTGTGACAGAGCTTGTTCTCATTGGGTTTAATTACATCAGAGTATAACATTTGGTAATCTATGATCCAATCTAGTGATCTTTTGATGATACTGAATCACTTTGTATGTAAATGTGGTTGAAAATCTTTGTGGTTGAAATCATTGTATCCTCCATTTGGTGAATGAAAGTTGATGTTGAGTTAAAAAAAAAAAAACATTTCCCCGCGAGAACACAAACCTTTATTTTGTTTCGTGTAAAGACAAAAATAGCCGTTAAACACATCAAAGTTTAGAGAATTGGATTTTAAAGAATCAAACCATTCTTTGATTGTTGACTTGCAGCGAACAAAGAAGGAAGAGAGAAATAAAAAGGAAGAAGAAAGAGAGGATCATCGTTGGCATTGAAACAAAAGAAGTAGGAGAAACTTTGATACGACTCACATGCTCTCAACTTAATGAGAGACAACGGTCGAGAGAATCTGCCAAGAAGAGGAAGAAGCGATTAACAAGAACTCAGAGATCTATTAAAGAAACGAAGGTAAAACAACAACTTCTTATGGATGGTGATCCGAACTTACGATCTTCTTACTGTGATTTGTCGTTTCGTTTTCACTTTTAGACTATTCCGCACTTAATGTGAGACGAAGCTCAAGAGAATAAGCAAGAAGCTCAGAGAACAGAGTCGAGATCCATGGAAGAAACCAACACCAAGGTAAAAAGAACATACACATAAACTGTACACAAGAACTTACTCTCCTTTGTTAGATAAGGATGATGAATCAAAGAGTCTATACGAATTACTTAGGAGGAAAAAGAATTAGATGTATTGAGATGGGAAGGAGAGACGCTCAAGAGATTGTGAAGCAACATAGACAGGGAGAGACCACTGAGGCGGAGGAACAAAGATTGATGGTAAAACTAAACTAAAACAATATCAGTTTTTTTTGGAACTTCCATTTAAGAGGTGAAAAGAGTATCCACAATATATTCATGTTATGGCTGGTTTACTCTCCAAGTTACATGCCTATGCGTCAGGTTGCGGTTACTTCTTATCACCCAAAATGTGAAAGACTTCACTGAGTTTCTTCTTACCCAAGTTATTTGACGTTGTCTTTTTGAACTCTTGATACTCAGGCTACAACTTCTGACAGGAAATTTGATGAGAAGGAACATCAAACAGAGTCGATCTCTATGGCAGCTTAGAGGGTAACTTTAACTAAAATGTTATTATTTCTTTATCTCTTTACTGTTTTAAGTTAGTTTTATGGGATATGTCAATTCTCAGGCAGAGTTAATGACGAGTCTCCAGAGCCTGTTTAAAGATGATATAGCGGCGGGATACAAGCGAATGGGGATTCAACATGGAGAAGGGTGTCAGAGGGTAGGGGCTGAAGAGATTGTCCAGGAACAGAGTACTAGACAAAAACAGTAGGAGACAAGCTCAAAAGAATATGGAGATACTGGAGAGAGTGTGGAGGAACGAAGAGTTAGGGGTAATAAAGATGGTGATGGGTTTTAAGAGGAAACAGAGTTAGGAGCAGGGGCGTTCCTGAACAGCGAGAGACCCTAGACCAAAAAAATTTGGGGGCCCTAAAATACACTAATCTTTCCAATGGTCTAGTGGAAAAAATTAAATTAGAATAGAGAGATAGGAAGAATTTTTTTTTTTTTGATATTTGGGGGCCCTAAAAAAGCGGGGGCCCTAGTCCCAGGTCTCATCCCGCTGTGCTCAAGGACGCCCCTGGTTAGGAGACACACCTCATAAGAGAACTCTCATATTATTTGGGATGCAAATAAAAGTTTAAACTTGAAAAATTTATTCTAAATAATTCAAGTTTTTTGGGTCAGAAAAATCTAAATCACCGATAGACAATATAATAAATCTCAAAAATATAGATAATAAAGAGAGAAAAATTAGGTTCGAAAGGACAAAAAACAAACACAATGCATTATAATTTCCGGTTTAATAATTTAAATGACGTAGACGTTTTATAATTTACACTTAATATAGGTTATCCAGTCAAAGATTTAATTCATACAAATAATTCGGTTAACCTTTATATGTATGGCCAAAACCGAAAATACAAGTATAATCTTAAGGAAATTAATATCTATGGTAATATTAAATTAAACATAATTTATCATAAATATTATATAATGTAAAGTTTTTGTTAGTGTTCATGTATTAATTAGAATGATATTACTAATAATTTGAAGCAATAAATTAAATGATTATATTATTTATGAAATTGTTGTGCTTGAAAATATTATATTAAACTATTAGCAATATGATAAATATTAAAATTATATACCATTAGTCATGTAATCAAATATTTATATGTATAAAATGAAAATAATTATCCACACGGTTGTGCGGGTAAAGATTTACTGTATATCTTATTATTATTATTATATATATATATATATATATATAGAGAGAGAGAGAGAGAGAGAGAGAGAGAGAGAGAGAGAGAGAGAGAGAGAGAGAGAGAGAGAGAGAGAGAGAGAGAGAGAGAGAGAGAGAGAGAGAGAGAGAGAGAGAGAGAGAGAGAGAGAGAGAGAGAGAGAGTTGGGTTGGGTTGGGTTGGGTTGGGTTGCACTTGATTTCTTAAATTATCTCTATTTCCTTTAAATCTTGGCTATTCACGAATTTACTTTAACTTTTAAAATGTACTGAATGGTTATTTTGTCCCAAACATTTCAATCTTCAGATTTAGCTTAAGCCAAGTGATAATAGTACAAATTACCCTAGAGCTAATTTCACTCTGTCTCATGTCTCATATCTTTCAGGGACGTGGGAAGCTTTGGCTACGTCGTGAGGGTGAAGCAGCTACACACAAGAGCAGAGGACCTCCATCGACTTCTCTAGGCTTCGAAACATGACCTGCTCGAAGTAAGTTTCTGTCCGTGAGATGAGGTTGTCTTCTTTGTGGTCCTTTGCCATGCCGAGGTAATTGGTTTCTTCTTTGCTTGTTAAGCAAGATAGGCTTCCAACCTAAAACCAATTGGTGGTAAGTGAAGTGACTCATCCATCTTATATATTACTAAAAATCTCTTCCAACTACCGATGTGAGATACTTCGTGTCTAACATCGCCTACCTTCACCACCGAAGAAGCAAATCAGCAACGAGTCTGTCACTTCTGTAGAAATCAGTTTCATGAAAATTCAAAGATATACAAGAAAAGTAAAACCACCTTATATATGAGTCTCATCTCAGTACATCAAGAAGTTAAAGCTTTCCGGCCAATTAGGTTTGACTTCTCCACCCTCCGTTAATGAAAACTCTAGCGGAAAAAGTCACAAAGCTCAGTCTTTGGTGAGAAAAGGTTCATATAAAATTTGAAATAGTATATCACGTTATAAATAAACAAGAATATAAGGAATTAACAATATTACAAATTTAATCAAAATAACAAGATTCAACTCAATATTTGTTCCTTTGTATTCTACTTATAAAAATATTTGTAGATCCACTCAAATCCAAATCTAAAACAAGTCTGTAAATTCAATCTCCATTTGATTTAAAAGCTATTACTAAAATTTACTTGAATTTTTTACTTTTTATTAGAAAATAATAGTTGACAAGCTGAGACATAATAATGTTTGAGCTATCATATCCTTCCTCGAAACTTCAGCGACATATTTGTTCTCCAATTATCATATCCTTTTTAACTACACCTATATTGTTTTTAGTTTTGTTTTTCATTAGTTTTTTTTGTGTCTTTGTCTGTTAACTTAACTGTGTGTTTCATACTGGACATGAGAGCATACAAGAAGGAAGCATTGGTCATGGTGACTTTCTCAAGAAACAGGCTAAAACGATGATTGCTGGTCGTTTCATCATTGTTTCCAAGTAAGTCTCTGCACAACTTTTGATTTGGGTAATATTTTTCCTAAAATATGATTCTTTTTGAAACTGAGGATCTTAATTATTTTGGAATTTACAATTTATCATTATTATTTAATAAAAAATGCATTGAAAATGTTAAGATATGTATCTTTTAGAAACAAATATTTTTCCTAAAACATGAATCTTTTTGAAACTGAGGATCTTAATCCTAGTGTAATTAATTGCAAATAATTTTTTTCTAGTAATGTGAAGCTCAATATCTTATGTTTTGGGTCCTATAATCTAGTCACTGCCAATCTTTTTCGTAGAACCCGTTCGTTTAGAAAATGATGTCGTCATGCACTTATGAGCGAAACTGCTTAAAGTAAGTAGGGGGCAGTTGCACCTTTAAAATTTTTTTAAGAAAAAAAAATTTGATTGCCCCCAATGATTTTGTTTTGTTGGCTCCGCCACTGAGTGCAGTTGTTGCTTAGAGTTGACCGACCCACCTAAGGACTGTGATACTTCCAAGAACGTCGCTTACTGTTCACCATCTCTCTAAATTCGCTGTTTCTGGCTCCGATCTCTTCCTCGGAAACTTCGACGACACCTTTGTTCTCCAATTATCATATCTTTTTTTAACTACACCTATAATTTTTTACTTTTGTTTTTGATTAGTTTGTATTGTCTTCGTTTGTTAACTTAATTGTGTGTTTCATACTGGACGTGAGAGCATACAAGAAGGAAGCATTGGTCTTAGTGACTTTCTCAAGAAACATATTAAAACGATGATTGATGGTCGTTTCATCATTGTTTCCAAATAAGTCTCTGCACAACTTTTGATTTGTTTAATATTTTTCCTAAAACATAAATCTTTTCGAAACTGAGGATCTTAATTCTCTTGGAATTTAAAATTTATCATTATTATTTAATAAAAATGCATTGAAAATGTTAGATATATATATTAAATTTAGATTTGAGTTAGTGAAAATTGATATTAATGTTTTTGAGTTTTGCATGCCTACAAGCCTAGAAGGTTAGAAGTTCAAATTGAGATTGGCCTCCCCGATGAAGCCGGATGCTTAGAAATCCTTCAAATTCATACAAAAATGATTCGCGGAAATTCTTTTCTTTATGAAATTGATCTCCAAGTTATTGGTATGCCTCCACTAACTATGTGCATTTGTACTTGCTGATATTATTGATGATTCTTTATTGATATGGGGTCTTAACATGATTTGTCTTCTATATTGTAATTTGAAAGCTACTCAGACGAATAACTATAGCGGCGCTGACCTTGAAGGTGTTGTGAAAAGTGCAACATCATATGCTTTGAGTAGAAATCTGAACATGCTTAATCTCTCAAACAAGTGGATAAAAAGAAGATTAAAGTTGCAATGAATAATTTTTCTCAAGCATTAATTGAAGTGAAACCTACATTTAAAGCCTCTGTAGAGGTTATTCATAACTACTGGTAAAATTTTAGACAATCTGCTTGTATCCATATAATAAATTGTATATTGATTTGCTTATTCTGGACATGTATTATAGTCCCAAGGGTTACCTGGTGTGTTGTGATCGAGAGAACACGTATTTGGAAAGATCATGCGTCTTTGTGAACAAGTTGCAATCGAAGATAGTCCTCTAGTCACTTGCCTTCTTAAGGGAACTAGTGGAAGGTTCCTTACATACTTTATAATTGGAATATTGTTTGGTGTGTTGTAACTAGTTTCTAATATTTAAGCTTCTTGATTAGTGGGAAAACTACGTTCGCTGTCTCCATTGCCAAGAAGAGTTCTCTCCCATTTCATATAGTAAGTGCTACTCTTCCTTTAATTAGTTACTAGATTTTAACCCGTCCAGTTGGACGGGTTTTTTATTCTAATGATATATATATATATATATATATATATATAGGCACAACCGTTACAACTTTAGTTTACTGCATAGATAATATTAGAGATTGAACTCGTGCACCCGCACAAATATTTGTTCTTAAATTTTATATATAAATTTTTTTTCATAATTTATATATTTTATATGTATCGTAATATACATAATTGTATATTCTAAAGTTTGTGCCGAATCAGGTAATATGGTTACTTTGGGTACACATATCTAAACCCAATTCAGATATATTAATTATTTAAATATTTGTAGGTTTCTATACATCAGAACCAAATTTATATACACTTAGAAAGAACCAAATCAAAACCCACCCATACATTTATAATAATCAAGCAATGCTCAATGTTTTTTAAAAAATGATACCGGAAAAAATAACATGAATCTAAATGAATAGCCAATGCTCATGCCCAACTGATTTTATTAATTAATAAAAATTACTCTTTCTATGTTTTGGTTAAATTAAGTGAAATAGAAAAAGTATTTTAGTAAATTGATTATATGGAGTAAAAAATTAATTGACAATAAATGTAATACATTTTTATTGTTTTGATTTAAATTATTGTTTTACTCACAAAAGATATTTTGAATAATTGAGTTTTTAGCTATGTAATTTGCCACAGATTGAAACTAAAATAAAAAAAATGTTTTAGTAAAATTTTTTTTTATTGTTTTGATTTAAATTATTTTTTATTCACAAAAGATATTTTGAATAATTGAGTTTTTAGCTATGTAATTTTCCACAGATTGAAACTAAAATAAAAAAAATGTTTTAGTAAAAAAAATTAAACAGAACGTTTAACCATGTGCAAAATCTAATTATTTTACATTTTTGATTTATGATTGGCATAAAGTTAATATTAATTAACTAATAAATAAAAATCTGTATTATTATTATAGTAGTATAATTAATGATATAAATATTTTTTAAGTAGTATAATTAATAAAATTGTTAAACCAAGTGAAATATAGAAATATAATTAATGTAATACTTCTATCCATGTTTCCAAACAAATTTTATTTATACTACTATCTATGTTTCCAAATAAATTTCATTTATACTGCTATTCATGATTCCAAACAAAAGCTTAAAGTACTTATACTTTAATAAGATAGATTTTTTGGACCTTTACAAAATTGTTGCCTCTTCGTTAGGTCTCAGCAGAGACGATGGTTGGCCTTCAAGAGAGTGTAAAAGCTGAACTCATTGCCAAGGTACTAGCTTGTTACTTATCTAATCGTTTGTTATCTTTTGTTGTCTAGTAAAACTTGTGTTTGGTGTGAATGGACATGTCAGTTGTTTACAGAGAAGTTATTGGTGATCCGATTTATGATGTGTATGAAGACGATGTTCATCATATTGACTTCATCTTTAAAGAAGGTTCTTTTGAGAATCTTGGCCGTGCAAATTTTGGGCGAGATGCGATCTGTGCAAATTCTGTGCAGGACGAATTCCGTGCAAAAATAGGGCGAAATCGTATTGATGAAGATTTTGTGCGAAATTTTAATAACCTGTTGCGTTCAAATTTTGTGCAAAAACATATTTATGAAGCTTCGAGTTACAAACAATTTCGTGCAAAACATGCTGTTGAAGATTCGAGGAAGAGTTTTTCATGGAAAACAATTTGGATTCAAAGACTACGAGCAAGATTCGAAGACAAATCTTTTCCAACCCGGAGAGAATGATGTAGATAGATATTTAGAAATATTATAAATATCTTATTATTGATTTTATTTATTATTTTAGATAATTATCTTTAATGTTTTAGGATTTTATGATTTTCATATAAATAAGCTTCTTATGCCTAGAATTGTATTCAAATTATTGTTATTGATATTTTTATAAAGAGAGGTTGAATCCCCTTATTTCCTTGTTACGGATAGAACTCGAGAGTTCTCAACGAATCAATAAGATAATTATTCTAGGTATTTTAAGAATCAATAGATTATTTGTGTTATATGTAGCTTCCGCTACATCAGGCATACAAGTTACCATTGAGTATTGTTATCCTTGACAATATTGAAAGGTCGGTGGTTCATCTTTTTATATTATTTTCTTTGTATTCAACACTTGATTGGTTTCTTAACTCAAGCTTAATACTTATAACATTGTAGGTTGTCGGAATTCTCAAACCTGGGACCACAGTTTTCAAACACAATCCTTCAGACACTGTTAATTTATCTCAGTCAGCTTTCCAAAGAAGTTTGTTTTCTAATTACAAAATAAAGTTTAAACATGTCACTAACATAGTGGATTGTCTTACAGGGTACTTCTTGTAATTGGCACAACAAGTGATAGTTAAGTAAGCATTGGAAAACAATGGAAGGAACTTCTTGGTTGCAATGAGACAATCAGAATCATATTCCATGTAATTGCTTCTTAACATCTTTGTAATGTTCTCTTAAAACTACATAGGTTTGTGCTATTCTGACTTCTCCAATCTGCTTTTCAGGAGGTTGCAAAGACTCTTGTTCGTAATGCTAAACCTCGGTATACTGTATGAGCTTACTGTCTTACTTGCCAGCTTCCCGGAAAAGAAAAAGAAGACTCAAAAGGGAAGTCTTATGAAAATACATTATCTTTTTTTGTTGCTTCTGTTCGTCTTTTACTGTAAAAAGATGCTGATATTCGTGTTCACGCACACCAATTAACCTAATGTGCACACTACCACAATCGAATGGTATGTCGATGTAGCACTTTAGGATCGAATCCACAGAGACCACTATTACACTTTATTTCTATGGGATCAATACTTAGCTAAAACAATATGGGGGTTTTGATTTGGTTGTAAAGTGGACGCAAATAACAAGAATTAAACTAGGTTTCAGATTAAAGAAGAGCTAGGTTCAGGATGATTCATTGGGATACTTGGGATCATGAACTACACAACTATTCAGGAAAACATTAAGATCCAATATAGAACTTGAACAACAAGATTAAATAAACCCACTGTCGTGGTGTCTACCACTTTATCAAGCAATCCTAATACCTAAACTGTCGTTTGGATTAGACACTGAGGACAAGCATTAAGTTCAGATTCAATTGGTTCACGATTTGCCTTAACATCAACTGTCGTTGGCTAAGGACAAATCGCCTATCTATGCTTTTTCTAGCTACCTATAACACTTTTGATGAACAGGTTAAACCTAATATCAGATGCTAAATGGCCAATTTAACACAAGCAGTAAGCATAGCAATAGATAGAGATATCAAAGAATATCAATCCTATTTGTGTCTAGCTCATTGATCCATGATCCCTAACACCCTAAACCTAACAAGCGACTACTCAGCCATAGACAGAGAAATCACAGAGATAACAGATGAAGAAAACATGCTGGATATCAATAAAATAAAAGAGATAGGGTTCAGGATTCTTCTCAAGAGTGTAGAGATCCTTCTCCCTTTACAATAAGCAAATCCAACAATGGGGTTCTAGGGTCTGGTTTCCCTCTGTGAAAATAGCGTAGAATGATAATGAGAAACAGAAAATAATGATATATCAAAGCCACAGGCGGCTGGGAGAGAAAAATAGGGAAATTAGGGCAAATCCCGAAATATTAAGTTTCCTTAAAAATCTCTGCCGCTGGAACAATCAATCGGAACACTCATCAGAGTGTTCTGCGTGAAAATCACCAAACTGCACTGTTTTCTGCATCTTTTGCTTCTACTGGTCCATATCCCATCCAGTGCAACTCTAAACCTGTAATGACTCAAAAAGGACTAGAAAGACTCGATAAATACTTGAAAACCAATTAGAAAACATATATACAATGATGTATAAAACACCATATATCAATTCCCCCAGACTTAGATCCTTGTTTGTCCTCGAACAAGACCAAGTATCAAGAACAGGAAGAAAGGTTTGAAAGTGTGGGAACTCTCCTATTCTCAGCAACCATACCTTAACCACGAATCTCTGAACCATACAAGCAGTAAGCTAGGACAGAACACGCTTACCGGAACCCCACTGACTGCTGTTCAAAAATCGGCTCCATACTCTACATCTCAAACCTGAAAAAGCAACACTATCGAGACAGAACTCCCTACATTCATTTAAGAGTTGCGTGAGCTTCTCATCACATGCACTATTCAGGGTAGACGGTCTAGGTGTGGAACAGGCTATTTAAGTGTTTCAATGGTGGAGTTTCAAGTGTTTAGGGGTTACCAATTTTTGAGGTGGATGCAGGATATCGCGCAAAACTGCAAGAGAGGACGGATCCATTGATGTCCACAGCCCCCTACTCGTTTTTGCTCTCCCTGGAACGACTGCTCTGTTCTG
This sequence comes from Hirschfeldia incana, assembly GCA_026261945.1. Taxonomy (NCBI): domain Eukaryota; kingdom Viridiplantae; phylum Streptophyta; class Magnoliopsida; order Brassicales; family Brassicaceae; genus Hirschfeldia; species Hirschfeldia incana. The sequence goes on from JABCMI010000105.1 coordinate 103,394, forward strand.
CTCCGAATCAGTCATCAGACTGCTCTACTCATCTGTATGTTCCTCAACCCTTCATATTGATATACACTCTTCTGCTCAACCTTTCCAGTGGCTCATGCTCTAAATTCTTCTCCTTCTCCATCACCAAATACTAAATAAAACAAAATATAGATTTTTTTTTTTCTCTTTTTTTTTTTTTTTTTTTTGATACAAGTACATAAATAGATGGTGGGGTGACGAAGAAGGAGGTAACATATGATATAAGGATGCCACTGGTGGTTTTGATTCGTACCATTCTTGTTCTTCACTCCTGTTCTTGCGCATGTGTTTGGTTAGGGAGTGACTGTTCCCTTAATCTGCTTGTTCTTCCTGTATGATCGACACTTGCAGCAGTAACGAGTAAGAGGCTGCGTCGATCCTTTCCTCTCCGACCTTTTTGCACATATCTGCACATATAACACTGAAAAACAAATGCATGGAGGTGGAATAAAGGCTAAGGTGCAGGGTGGGAACTAGCTAAAGATGAGCTAGCCACTCAGGAACAACAAAAGATGGATATAAAGGATAAGATGTCCTGAGTGTAGTTCTCGTTTCCCTGATCTAGTGCCCATAACAAGAAGAATTTCAGTCAATTTTAGGTTCAAGTTAAGTGGAGTTAAGTCTACCCAGTGTAACCTGATCGGCTGAGAACTTCTGGAGAATCAAGTGAGATATATCAGGGTGTTCCAGGTCCACGTGTGTGTCTTTCGCCACTGCTAAGGTCACTGAATAAGATAACTAAAGCACGAGGTGGTTAGTGATCAACACGGAATAAGGTCCTAATTCCCACAAAGTTTTGACTGACTCGATCTTAAAAACTTACTCAAAATGACTCAAAAGATAAACAAAAGAAAGAAACGAGTTAGTAAACGATGAAAACCTCCCCCAGACTTACTTCACAACGTCTCGGTGTGAAAATAAATCAGAGAAAAGGTGAAAACAATAATAAAAACATTTTTTTTGTTGAGATACTTACCTGGAACTCGTGCTCCCCCAGACTTGTTATGTTACCGGATTTTCACCAGGAGCCGCCGCTCTCTCTTCTGGAGAACATATGCTCCGTTTCTAGAACAGTCGGGTGGAACAAGCGCCAGAATGTTCCGCTACAGTATCTCAAATTTTTCTACTTTTTGACCTGAGACTCAATAACTAAAACGAAAAATAAGCAAAACAAAAATAAAACCAAGTTATATTTACACATACCAGTGGGTTGCCTCCCACTAAGCGCTTGGTTTAAGTCACTAGCTTGACTTGGTGACATGGATCAGTCAGGTTGAGCATCCAGGCTTGTTCCAAAACAAGCTCCACAATCACACATGTTCAGCTTCAAAACTCTGCTCAACAACCCTTTCACAGCAGCTTCTCTTTTCTCTTTCAACTCATCAGTGAGGACAACTCTGACTTTAGAGAAAGGTTTAGAGGTACCTTTGCACTTTACCTCATACTCAATGGATCTCTCATCACACATGCGAGGTATCAAAGTCATCGTAGGGCCGCCCTTGACCCTATTCTTTTGGACTTTTTTATTCACCTTTGCATTCCCACTGAGCTTCCTGGTATCAGTGTGAGGATCTCCATCTAGGACTTCTCCGATCTCACTTTTTTTATCAAAGTTCTTCCTTTGAACAATTTCCAGCTGTTCTCCACTATCCACAAAGATGCTGGAGGAGTATCAGATTTGTGATCTGGTTGGGACAGCCTTGTAGAAAACCTTCTTGTTGATGTTGGAGAAGAAGACTCTCTTATTAGGCATGTCGACGATTGCTCCCACTGTAGCCATAAATGATCTTCCAAAAATCAAAGGCATCTCATGTTTCTTTTTCATCTCAACAACCTGAAATTCAGCATGAAGCACACAATCCCCTACTTGGACAGGAAGGTTACGAATGGTGCCATAAGGGATTTCTGTGGAGGAGTTTGCAAACGCCAGAGTCACCTGAGAAGGCTCAACATCAGCAATGCCCAACTTGTCTACAATCGCCTTTGAGACAAGATTCACGCATGATCCGGAGTCACAAAGAGCATCCTTAAATTCTACTCCAGCAATGAAACATGGGAAAACAAACTTTCCAGGATCATCAACCTTAGGCAATACCTTCAGTGGTGGTGGAGTTGGATAGGGAACCTTAGGAACATAGACTCGCACTGGTGGAGTCTCAGCAGATTCGTCAGGAGCAGTCACTACACAGCTAGCAGGTTGTTCTGTTCTCTTTTCTGCGCCTGAGACAGTTTCAGGGAACAACTGCTCTGTTTCTTTTTCCACAGCTTTCTCACACCTATGCCCTGTTGCATTACAGTGCATCACACTCTTTCCACGAAGGGTTTCTTGCTGCCTCTTGACAGTTTCAGCGGTTTGAGCAAGCTGACCATCAATCCTCTTTATGTGGCTGTTCACAGCATCATATTTTGTATTCAGATCAGTGAATATGCTGTCCATCCTGGTGTTGATGTCTGTGGTAACTTGATGCAGTGCCTTGACCTGAAGTTGCTGGCTCTGGAGCATCTGCTGCATCATGGAATTGAGATTTTTCAGCTCATCTGGCGGAACAGTCGTTGGAGCAGTCTGCTGGTTGTTCTGCGGCTGTTGCTGGTTCAAATTCTGATTCTGAGCGACGAACCTGTTCTCTGCCTCACTGAAGATAAAGGTTTTACCCTGGAAGTTCTGCGGGAAGGTGTTCTGATACCCAGATCCTTGTGCCTGGTTGTTCTTAATCTGCCCAGTAGTAGCTCCATCCATCATGAAGACTTTTCCTTGGTTGTTTTTCAGTAGGTAGTCAATCTTGGCTGTCAGCTCATCTATCTTCTGGGTTTCAGCACTGTTCACGACCTTGGAACGATCGCTCTCATTGTTCTCATCGGCAGAGCTAGCAGCCATGTTCTCAATCAACTCAAACGCTCCAGCAGTGGTCTGAGTCATGAAATCTCCATTGCTCGCAGAGTTCATAGAACTTCGGTATTTCCAGTCTACTCCATCATAGAAAATTCCCAGGAGGTAATCATCATCAAATCCATGGTGAGGGCACTCTCTGCGATAGACATTGAAACGCTCTCATGCGTCACAAAAAGGCTCATCAGCGAGCTGTCTGAATGAGGTGATCTTGTTCCTCAATGTTGCAGTTCTCGCCTTAGTGTAGAAGTAGCTCAGGAACGCTGATCGGACCTGTTCCCATGAAGAGAGAGAGCCTGTAGGAAGTGAGTTCAGCCACCGTGCAGCTTTTCCATCAAGAGAGAATGGGAATAACGTGCACTTGATGTAGTCTGGTGGAACACCATTCGCGCGTGAAAAGTTGCATACTCTCTCGAATCTCTCAATATGCTCCATTGGAATTTCTGTAGAGAGACCAGAGAACACCTTACTCTGCACTAGACCGATCAAAGCAGGCTTGATCTCGAAGTCCAGATTGGTACAGAGTGGAGGAACAATGGCAGAGCGCGTAGTAGGAAGGTTACGCGGATGGTTTCTCTGCCCGATTGGAACAGTCTGCGCCGCCTGTTCCTGCTGCGCGAGAGCAGCCTGTTGAGCAGCTTGTTCTGCAGCTGCTTGCTGAGCTTGGATGGTCTGCTGCATCTGAAGCATCTGCTGTTGCATCAGTGCCATTGCTGCAGTGAGATCATCCTGATGGCCGTGATCACCCATGGTGGTGTTGGTCGGCCTTGGCTGTTGTTCTTTCTTTCTAAACCTTGCAATCTCCTGCAACAAAGAGAAAAGAGCAAGTTAGAGGTCTTAGACTAAATAAATAACCGAAAAATAAAGGTAAAAAAGATGGTCCCCGGCAACGGCGCCAAATTGATATCCGTGTTCACGCACACCAATTAACCTAATGTGCACACTACCACAATCGAATGGTATGTCGATGTAGCACTTTAGGATCGAATCCACAGAGACCACTATTACACTTTATTTCTATGGGATCAATACTTAGCTAAAACAATATGGGGGTTTTGATTTGGTTGTAAAGTGGATCGCAAATAACAAGAATTAAACTAGGTTTCAGATTAAAGAAGAGCTAGGTTCAGGATGATTCATTGGGATACTTGGGATCATGAACTACACAACTATTCAGGAAAACATTAAGATCCAATCTAGAACTTGAACAACAAGATTAAATAAACCCACTGTCGTGGTGTCTACCACTTTATCAAGCAATCCTAATACCTAAACTGTCGTTTGGATTAGACACTGAGGACAAGCATTAAGTTCAGATTCAATTGGTTCACGATTTGCCTTAACATCAACTGTCGTTGGCTAAGGACAAATCGCCTATCTATGCTTTTTCTAGCTACCTATAACACTTTTGATGAACAGGTTAAACCTAATATCAGATGCTAAATGGCCAATTTAACACAAGCAGTAAGCATAGCAATAGATAGAGATATCAAAGAATATCAATCCTATTTGTGTCTAGCTCATTGATCCATGATCCCTAACACCCTAAACCTAACAAGCGACTACTCAGCCATAGACAGAGAAATCACAGAGATAACAGATGAAGAAAACATGCTGGATATCAATAAAATAAAAGAGATAGGGTTCAGGATTCTTCTCAAGAGTGTAGAGATCCTTCTCCCTTTACAATAAGCAAATCCAACAATGGGGTTCTAGGGTCTGGTTTCCCTCTGTGAAAATAGCGTAGAATGATAATGAGAAACAGAAAATAATGATATATCAAAGCCACAGGCGGCTGGGAGAGAAAAATAGGGAAATTAGGGCAAATCCCGAAATATTAAGTTTCCTTAAAAATCTCTGCCGCTGGAACAATCAATCGGAATACTCATCAGAGTGTTCTGCGTGAAAATCACCAAACTGCACTGTTTTCTGCATCTTTTGCTTCTACTGGTCCATATCCCATCCAGTGCAACTCTAAACCTGTAATGACTCAAAAAGGACTAGAAAGACTCGATAAATACTTGAAAACCAATTAGAAAACATATATACAATGATGTATAAAACACCATATATCAGATGCACATTTTGTGATTGAAGTGATTAGTTTTCTCTCACTTTCAACCTTGGAATGGGTTTTAATCAAGGGAAATTGCAGTACATAGCCTAAAATAAGACATTTGGTATATGGAACGTTTGACCCCACCATGCTCCTATAGTTTGACCTGTCTGTAATACTAACATTACCCTCTTGTATTTTTTTTCTTTCTCTTGACAAAAAGACAGTGTAAAACGACAAACATATAAAAAAAAAATTACTCAATATAAACTATAAAATTATTGCGTTAAAAATCATATTAAATAATTATTTAATTGGATAAATTTTAAAAATATATACTAACTCTATTATATTTTTTTGTAGTTGTATGCTGCACACTTGTTTAATGTGATGCTAATGCAATAGACACTGTATCCCGTTTCAAACAAAAGCTAAAATCTTACAGTAGAATTTCATTTCTTATATACTCCGCACCCAATATTTTACTAAGTGACTCCACCATTTTTTTTTTGAAATGCTTCAACTCCACAATTACTCACTTTTGATTATACGAATAGTCTGATATGTGGACAATGTGGTGTCTTGAGATCGTCCTATTATATTTTGGTTTTAATTAACATTTGATTCATCGAATTTGATTACTAAATTAGGTGTTTTGACCACCTTACAGACATAGTTATCTTACAAATATTTATTTATAATACTAATCTAAAAATCAGCACCATAATTTATTGTCGTATAATTACAAACTCAATACAAATTTAACATCGATTATTTATAGATGACGCAATCTATATATATATATATATATATATATATATATATATATATATACAAGTAGACTATATATTATAAAAAATAGTAACAATCATATGATATAAATATTATAGAAATCTATTTATATACAATTTTTCTGTGTCTTTTTTCTTTTAAAATTTTATTTTTTTTCATCAATTACCAAAATCTTTAATTATGTTTAGCAAAACATAGCTACAAACTTATAATTATCAAGACCACTGTATGATTTTATTTAATTCAGAATTAATTTTTGTACTTGACAATATATATTTAAAAATTTATCAAAATAATATTATTTTGGATAATAATACAGTTGATATTATTTTTCTTTTTGAATCTTCTTATTATAACTAATTCATGTTTAATCATTACTTTTATAAAAAAAACTATTCATCAAGGGTATATTAATAGTATAACCCTCACGCACAATTTTTTTTGAAAATAATATAAATATATATTGACAACTGTGTTTTCTTTTTTAATTGGTTTTATTAAAGAGACAATTTGCAAAATACCTTTTTTAAGATTTGAAATTTGAAAAATACACTGCCTTTAATATTTTTTGAAAACACCTTGTGTTCGTTGGTTTGACAGATTCAAGCTGCGTATACAAATGAGGAGAGACGAAATAATCAAATATTTTTGTAGGTTGTAAGGTGTGGTAGAATCACGGGTTTCCATTTTCCTATATGCAAAATGAATAGTTGAAAAAGACTTAGAAAAGACTTGTCTGTCCCAAGAAAAATGTCCAGAAAGTTGTGGCTCCTATTACAAGAGAGAGCCTAGACTCTTGGTCTGGAATACAATTTTTATGAATGAAATCATGTGGAATTAGCCATTCATAAAAATTCCAAAAAAAAAATTACCAGTTAGAAGGAAAGATAAGTTTTTTTTTATTCCATCCATTCCTGTGAGATGAAAGGAAAAAACTGTAAGTTACGTTAAAGTTTTTTCATGATCAAAAAAGTAGAGGAATGCAATGAATGAGTGGAATGAGATAAATCAAATATAATTGGATATAAAATATATATATATCTTTCCTTTTATCCCTCAGATTAGAACCACTAGGAGCGTAGCCCCGCGCAAGCGCGGAGACGGGTTCGGACCGTAATGGTCAATACGTTGTTCTTACTTTGCTTTGTAATTTATGTCACAAGATGAGGCGTAGAATGCATAATATCATATATATACGTTATGAAAGGTGTATGCTAAACAATCATTATATTGATTAAACCGGACAATTTGCTTAACAGCTTTCAGTTCACGTATTGGGAAATGTACTCAGGTGAGAGTGTTTTTATTTTTGTTGTTTATAAGAAATTTGGATGAGTATGATTTTTTCGTTTTTTTCTAAACATTTGGAGAGGTATTATTTGAGTCTACGATCTTTGTTTTCAAATTAAAAACCTAATGAGGTTCCCAAATAATCATTCAAACACGTCATTATAAATGTTCCAAACGACGATGAGGAAAACAAAGGACAGTAAATTTAAAAAAACGAAAAAACAAAAGAACTTGTTGAAGATGCCCAGTTACATCCGTGCTATCCACCAAGCATGTTGTTTTAAGAAAGTGTTCGAACCGGTGGCTATCACAATAGTTTCTACTTCACCTTGCTTACAAGTAGAACCAGAGAAGACTTGTTCACCCATCTTCCTGGTCACCGGTAATGATCTCCCAGTCAGCAGTGACTGTAGAAATAAATGTGAAAGCTTAGAGACAGTCTTTATATATTGTATTAAAAAAATTTCATGCTCTGTGCATACCTGATCATACTTCAAGGGTCTCCTTCAAGAAGGCGAGCATCTGCAGGAATGATATCTCGAAGATTATGCTGATTATACCACCAGGTACTAAGATAGACGCATCCTGCTCTTGCCACTGTCCATCTCTACGAACCTGCAAGTGTGGATTTTGATCAGTTTTAAGGTAATATGGAAACGACAGTGCAGAATCAAAACCATACAAGGTGAAGAACCAGACTCTTGTTTCTGGAGCCAAGCAAGCCATAAGAGCTGCAGCAGCATTCCCATCACTGTTTTCTTCGAAGAAGCTGATTGTTGTACATTGTTCAGTAAAAGACAAACGGTTGCAATGAATACAACAGTATCAATTCATACCTGCTCGTGAACTCCTTAATTTCAAAAAGGTCGGTGCCAAAGTAAAACTTGGTGGCTGGTGTGGAGTTCAGATACAGGTTCCCTTAACAAAGTCAAATGTTTTCCAAGAAAAGCGTATCAGGCAAATCATTGGTGGAATGAGAGAGCTACTCAGTTTGAGAAGTAATGGAATGTGCCAAATGTTAAGGAAATGATCGAGTGACAATATTTTCTATCTGCAAATGAACTCTTCTTTTTCAACAATGTATTGTGTATGTATACAGAGAGTATAAAGTCTTGCAAAATTTGCATACCTGAATTTGGCAGGACAAAGAGAGTTGGGCCTTCATGTTATCTTCGTGAGGCTACAAAATCAAGATTCAATATAAGAACCAAGAGCTCGAAAATTTAAGAAAAAATGCCAGGAAAAAAAAAATCCACAATAGTGAAGGTTGAAACCTTTTTGTTTCGGCAATCTAAAATCAGAATAAGGCTGCCAACAATCTCTTGATGTTTAGATTTAACATCGATAGGAGAACTTTTCATGACGGATGGTAAATAATTTTTACGCAAGAGAATCATACATATATAATGAGGCTCAAATCCAAACTTATCTCAAATAAAATCTCTACAATAACATGAAAATTACAGTTGGAATTTTCCTAAATAATATAAACTTCTGTGACAATAGAGACCATATATAATCATCTGTTAAACCCTTTTAATCATCCACCAGAATGTCAAGTTATTACTATAAGCTTGTGAACATATTCTTCAATTACAAATCCAGATACTGATAATATATTGAAGAATCAACCATCAAAACATCAAGACACATAACTCAATGCTCGAAACGTTTGTGTCTTTTTCACATAAAATCATTTACAGGTATTTTAATAAAACCTTAGCACATGAAACAGTTATAGAATCTGATTCTCAGTGTCCAGATGTACGAAACCCAATAAGTCAAAATAGCTAAACTGAAGAATTAAAATGATTGGAACTTTACTTTGGCGGTAGCGGGGAGTCGCTGAGAAAGAGAAACCCAGAGAGATAATTGTCACTAAAGAGACAAGAAGATGCTCTGCTCCAAATCCAACCCTGTCGATAGCTTTACATATGTTAATGAGATGTGGTTGCGTATGCTAGGATTTCAACTATTGGGAGATTAGAGAGAAAGTATTAAAATAATAGAAGCCATTACCTTCAGGGTAGATTAACTTAGATCTCATCGCCTCGAATTTGAACCCTGGAAGCAATATGAAGACAATGAAGAAGACATAGAGTCAAGGATTGCGATGCAAAGCTCAAAAGGTGAATTAATTATGTTAGAAATTATTGCTGAATCTAGAGAATACATTGAACTTCAAGGAATGTGAAGAGGTGAGTAGAGGAAACTTTGAATTAAGAAAACAGAGACGGCGACTCCAATTGTGGATGTAAGAAACCGATGAAGGAAGCGAAGCCCTAATTGAGTGAAGTCGGAAACGCTGTTACATGATTTTCCTTTTAATCAGACCGAACACAAATAATCTTACCAAACTAATATTTCTGTATTTATTGAACCGAAACACGTAGAATCGAACCAAATACAAATCAGTTGACCGGAAAATAGAAGATGTGGACCCTACAATCATTAAAAAATAGCTGACGTGGACACTTTTTAAAGAGAGGAAAGTGTCCCATTATATATATGATTCCATTCCGTTGTATCCCATCAATTCCAATTCCTTATATATTCCATAGATTCATAAAACTGTTTACCAGTTACAGAATCTTTGTTTGGATACATACACGGTTCAAATATGTATTATGATCTGATGTATCAGAAAGTTTTTTAGTGAGTGTTAAAATAACCTGAAACAAATCATTTAACTTATTCATGCATGGAGTTCTCTCATGATATCTACCCTCTCTGTTTTTTAAAGATATGATGTTTTAGATTTTTCACATATATTAAAAAAAATTATTAAATTTTGATTGCAAATGCATTGTTTTTTGTGTTAACAATTTTCCATAGCTTTTAACCACTAAAAATTCAATAAACACTATTAATTTTTTTTGAAACTTACAATTTTTCATTAAATCATAACATTAAAAAGTAAAAAAATCAACCTTTTTGAAACAAAATATTTTTTCAGAACATCAATTATTTAAGAACTGAGAGAATATCAGATAAGAGCATGGAACTAGAACGAGCATTTGCAGATTTTGTGCTCTGCAATTTCAGAGTCCATCTAGCTGCATGTACAACACGTCGAACTTGAACATAAGCATAGTTGATTCTCTAACGACTTTTTTCTTAAACAAATTTTTTTAAAAATTATACTAGGAATTAAGAAATTTTAAGATTGAACAATTTGATAAATTAATATATACATAAGTGTATTTTTTTTTAAAACCAACATAGATGGTGTAAATTTCAAATTATAATCTTATTTAAGTGCATTTTTCCAATTTTTTCCTATATTGAATGTTTCTTATTACTGAAATACAGCTAGGTAGTTTCATCTGTCTTTCTCAGAAAGCTAAAAGTCAATGCTTCGAAAAGTCAATGTTTAGCAAAAGTCAAATGCCAATGGGCGAATACGCTACTCCCATTATCTCTGTCTTATACGGCTCTAGCAGAAACATTTGTGTATAGTTGCTATTGAATTTTTCTCGCCATTCAATCTCATGGCTTCTTCTTCTTCTTCTTCTTCTTCTTCTTCTTCTTCTTCACCTCGCACGTGGAAATACCGCGTCTTTGTGAGCTTCCACGGAGCAGACGTTCGTAAAACATTACTGAGTCATTTAAGAAAACAGTTTAACTATAATGGGATTACGATGTTCGATGATCAAGGGATCGAGAAAAGTCAAACAATCGCACCTGCTCTCACACAAGCGATTAGGGATTCAAGGATCTCAATTGTCTTGCTATCAAAGAACTATGCTTCTTCGAGCTGGTGTTTGGATGAGTTGTTGGAGATTCTCAAGTGTCGGGAAGCTATGGGACAAATAGTCATGACGGTCTTCTACGGAGTCGATCCATCTGATGTGCGGAAACAGACCAGAGAGTTTGGGATGGCTTTCAATAAAACATGTTCTCGAGCAACAAAAGAGAAGAGGCGAGCATGGAGTCAAGCTTTGAACGTTGTTGAAAACATAGCGGGGGAACACTTTCAAAACTGGTTTGTTTATTTTCCTTTAAATCAATTTATTTTTCTATTGTAAAACTGCATTTTAATTTCATATTGCTTTTTTTTTTTCTCTTTTGCAAGGGATAATGAGTCAAAGATGATTGAAAAGATTTCTAGAGACATTTCAAACAAGCTAAACACTAGAATCTGTAGGGACTTTGAAGACATGGTGGGACTTGATGCACATCTGGAGAAAATGAAGCTATGATAGTTGGAATTTGTGGCCCTGCTGGCATTGGTAAAACTACCATTGCCAGAGCTTTACGTAGCCTACTCTCTAGCAGTTTCCAGCTGAGTTGTTTCGTGGAGAATCTTAGGGGAAGCTATAGTAGTGGTGTTGACGAATATGGTTTGAAGCTGCGGTTACAAGAGCAACTTCTTTCAGAGATTTTAAACCAAAACGGTATGAGGATATACCATTTAGGTGCGATACAAGAAAGGCTTTGCGACCAAAAGGTGCTTATCGTTCTTGATGATGTGAATGATCTAAAGCAATTGGAGGCTTTGGCTAACGAAACTAGTTGGTTTGGTCCTGGAAGTAGGATCATAGTAACCACAGAAGATCAGGAGATTTTAAAGCGACATGGTATTCAAACTACTTACCATGTGGGTTTTCCATGTAGACGAGACGCTCTTCAGATTTTTTCTATATACGCTTTTAGAAAAATCCGTCCACCTGATGCTTTCAAAAAGCTTGCAGAAAGAGTAACACATGGTTTTGATAACATTCCATTGGGTCTCCGTGTTGTGGGGTCAGCTTTACGCGGGAAAAAGGAGGATGAGTGGGAAGCTCTACTGGACAGGCTAGAAACTAGTCTCGATCGAGACGTCGAGGGAGCACTCAGATTTGGGTATGATAGCTTACATGAGGAAGAACAAGATCTGTTTCTCCACATTGCGATCTTTTTCAACTACAAGAAAGATGACGAGGTGATGGCAATGCTCGCTGACAGTAAGTTGAATGTCAAACGAGGATTGAAAATCCTATTCGACAAGTCACTCATATATAAATCTTGGCAAGGGGAAATATTCATGCACAAGTTACTTCAACAAGTGGGTAGACAAGCTATTCAAAGACAAGAGCCTTGGAAACGCCGCATCTTAATAGATGCTCAGGACATTTGTTATGCCCTTGAGCATGATGATAGAGTGAGATTTTTTTTTTTTTTTTTTACTTCAGTCTAAATAAGTAAATTAATTTGGTGAAGGGGAAACATCTTTTTATTGTACTAACAAATTTTTCATTTGTAATATTTTGTTAATATTTTGTTTTTAGGATAATAGAGCTGCTTTAGGCATATCGTTGGATACGTCTGGTATCAACAACGTTCTCATAAATGAAAGAGCTTTGAAGAGAATGCGTAACCTTCGCTTCTTACATGTCTACAAGAGAAAGTATGTTGAAAATGATCGAGTGGAAATACCTGAGGAGTTGGAGTTTCCACCTCAATTAAGGTTACTACACTGGGAAGCATACCCAAGGAATGCTCTTCCTCGTACATTTCATCCAGAATATCTTGTCGAACTCAATTTGCAGGAGAGCAATCTTGTGACGCTTTGGCAAGGAACCCAGGTTGAAAAATTGTTTACTTTAAATATCTCTCTATACTTTTATTTCTCTTTATGTTTTGATTATTTTCTTTTAACTCAGCCACTTATAAATCTCAAGAAAATGGATTTGACAAGATCATATCATTTGAAGGAACTACCAGATCTTTCAAATGCTACGAATATCGAGAAATTGGAACTGAGTTATTGCGAGAGTTTGGTAGAGATTCCTTCCTCCTTGTCGGAACTCCAGAAACTAGGGAGTCTAGATGTGTACAGCTGCGCAAAACTAGAAATTGTTCCAACTCTCATCAACTTGGCATCTCTTGATTACGTCAATATGCAAGGATGCTCACAATTGGGGAGCTTACCTGAAATTTCTACGCGTGTCTCAACAGTCGATATAGGTGACACAGTGGTAGAGGAACTCCCTGCATCATTTATGCGTTGCACTCGTCTTCACACACTCCTTATACGGGGCAGCGGAATCTTTAAGACATTAACACGTGTCCCTGAGTGTCTAGAGATTCTAGACCTAGAGTGTACGGGTATTGAGAAGATTCCAGATTGTATCAAAGATCTTCGTGGGCTATCTTACCTTTATCTAGGGGGCTGCAGTAAACTAAAATTGCTGCCACAGCTTCCTTTTTCGCTCAGGTCGTTAGATGCATGTGACTGCAAGTCACTGGAGAGCGTGTCATGCCCGTTTTACCCATCAAGAATTCTGAGCTTCAATTTCATCAATTGCTTCAAACTGAACCAACAAACACGAGGAGAACTTATCCAACTAACTTTCGGGTGGAGAATCTTACCCGGAAGAGAAGTGCCGGCAGAGTTCAGTCACCAAACCACAGGACCATTCTTGACCATTCGTCGGGACGGTGATAGTCCTTTCTCCAAGTCCTTCAGATTTAAAGCTTGCCTTGTGATTTCCCCTTGCAGGTTGACAGAGCGAAGAATAAGAGGTATATATTTATCGTGTAGTCTCGTAGGCAAAAACGGTGGCTTCGTTAACCAAGCTTATGGTGGCTTCAGCTTACCTCAACAGTCCCCCGGATTACAGTCGGAACATCTGTGTTTATTTCACTTTGACTTGCTCGACAGAGATAGATGTTTTGAATTGGACAGTGAGATATCGTTCGAATTCAAGTGCACGCAATCAGAAGACTACGAGATTGTTAAATGCGGTGTCGAAATCTACTCAGACGACATCGATGAAAGCGACGAAGGAAACGATATAGACGAGATTGTTCAATGCGGTGATGGAATCTATACAGACGAGATCGATCAAGTACAGAGCGACTCGGGTTATATGTCAGAAGAAGCAGTTGATAAAAATACACGCGACTTGAAAACAGAAAAGGTATCTGAAGAAGTTAATGTCGAAGCTAATAAACATGGAGGTTGTTGGAGTTGGCTGTGCCTGTGTAGGAAATAGCTCATCATATCTCTTTTAATAACTCTCTCTCCTAAGCTTTGTGTACATAGACAAATCTCTATTTACTAATATAAATGTCTTTTTCAAACTGTACTCTTTTCACAGACGCTCTGCATTGAGTAATAAAGATGTACAATATAAAAAGGGTACTGTTATGGAAACTATCTTGACCAGCAAGAAACCTTAGAGTTGTGCATTAATAGAATCGAACTTTAGATTTTTCCAGAGAGAAATGAATGAAGAGGGCGTTGAGTAAAGAGAGACCCAAAATCGGAATATACAATAGCAGTAAGAACCCAGAGAAGGGAATCAAAGAGGCTAAATGAGAAGAAGATACGAGAACATTGTCGATATATATCCACGGAAGAAACCAAGGAAAAACCAAAGAAAACTCAACCCACAATCTACTCTCTTCTTTTTTTAATTGTAATTAATATACTATCTTGTTTTGCTAAGTAAATAAAAATTAACAGAAAACATTTCCCCGCCAAAACACAAACCTTTATATTTTGTTGAGCATAAAGACAGAGAAATCGTTAAACACTTATACGGGAAACACATCAGCGTTTAGAGTTTTAAATTTTAAAGAAAATAAACCATTCTTTGATTTTTGATTTGCAGCGAATGATAAAACAAGGAAGAAGAAAGAGAGGATCATCGTTGGCATTGAAACAAAAGAAGTAGGAATACGACTCACATGCTCTCAACTCAATGGGAGACGACGGTCGAGAGAATCTGCCAAGAAGAAGAAGAAGAAGCGATGAAACAAGAAGTCGGAGATCCATTAAAGAAACGAAGGTAAAACAACAACTTCTTATGAATGGTGATCCGAACTTACGATCTTCTTACTGTGATCTGTCGTTTCGTTTTCACTTTTTAGACTATTCCGTACTTACTGGGAGACGGCGAAGCTCGAGACAATATGCAAGAAGAAGCTCGGAGAACAGAGTCAGCGAGATCCAGGGAAGAAACCACCACTAAGGTAAAAGAACAAAAACTTACTCTCCTTTGTTAGGTTAGGATGAAGAATCAAGAGAGTCTATACGAATTTCTCAGGAGAAAAACGAATCAGATCACAAAGAGATGCAAAAGAAGAGAAATCTTGATAGGGAAAAGAGCGAACACAAAACGATAGTTGATGAGAGAATCCGACGTGGCTATCCAGTTCGTCCTGGTGAAGGATCATGTAAGAGTTATCGTCACAATGGTCTCTGTGACGATGGAAGCAATTGCATTTTCGATCATCCTCGTTGCAAGGTGCATGCATTTCTTTGAAATATAGTTTGGAATATAGTTTTATTACTCACTCTACTTTGCATATATATATGCTTGTAAGGAAGGCACAGCTTGTAAATTTGTCCACGAAAAGAATAGTGAAGATTCTCGTTTACCTATGCGTCAGGTAATTTCATCGTCTGGTTACTATGCTTATCAACCTAATGTGAAAAATACTTTTAACTGAGTAGTCTCTTCTGTAGAGTTCAAGGAGGCACGAAACAGAGTGGAAAGAGGAGAATGAAACTAGAGATTGGGTGATAGATATAGAGACGAAGTATAACCGAAGCCTGAGTCAAATATGTGATGGTATAGTGGCTGGTTACAAGCGAGATCAGATGGTAAAAAGATTTGATTTAAAAGACTTGAATCTGTTTTCTTATTTTACGTTTCCTCTCCTTGACTTATAGCTCGTTGCTTTTTATTCAAACAAATAAATCGTAGGAGAAGGAACATAGACAGAGAGAGAACACTAAGGGGCACAGGAGAGAGTCTCAAGAGAGTGCGAAGGGGCATAGACAGAGAGAGAACACTAAGGGGCAGAGGAGAGAGGCTCAAGAGCATGTGTGGGAACAAATACAGAGAGAGAACAGTAAGGGGCAAAGGAGAGAGGCTAAAGAGAGTGTGAAGGAACATAGACAGAGAGAGAAGAACACTAAGGGGCAGAGAGATTTTGAGAAAGAAAAGAGTAAGGCTCAAGAGAATGCACAGGAACAAAGACTGATGGTAAACTAAACTAAAAACAATATCTGTTACTTGTATTTTACTAATGGATGATAATGCGAGGAGAAAAAAAGAGAGAACATAACTTACTCTTGTTATCATTTGATTTCATGTTTCGGGTTTTGCTCTTTTTTTATCACAGGGGATAGCAGAGAATCACAAACTAGATGCACACTGTCAAGAAGACAATCTGCAAGTAGAAAGACAGAGAAAGAGCACTGAGTGGCAGGCACGACGAAAAGCTCAAGAGATGGAAAGGAGAAAGTCCAAAGCGTTTTTGGAGGAACAAAGATCGAGGGTAAAAGAAACTGAAACATGATCTGATTCTCTTTTTCACTATCATTGCAAGTTGAAAAAGACAACGCTACCTTGCTTTGTTATACATTGTGGATTTTTCATTTGATACTACTTATTCTTAGGACAAGCTTGACAAAAAGAGACAGAGAGATGTTGACAAGCTTGAGGTAGAGGCTGAAGAGAGTTCTGAGGGACAAAGATTGAAGGTAGAAAATAACTCAATTCTCTTATTTACTGCGAGTGCAAGGAGAAAAGAGAACAATTGCTATTTTTTTTTCTGATTTCAGTCACTCTATGATCACCCGTGACCTTGACTTAAGCTCGTTTGCTGTTTATATCTTTTTATTAAGTTGCTTATATTTGATATGTTCATTCACAGGCAAAAGCTATTCCGGATTCCAAAGGGGTTGAAAGATTCAAGGATATAAGCCAAACACATGATGAAATAGTGTCCGGATACAAACGAGCGAGGAAGATGGTGAAGAAATTTGAGGAGAGCGACCAAAGATTGAAGGTAGTAAATAATAGATGAAAAAGATTAAATTAACTGACTCCATGAGATTTCAATAGGAGAAAAAGACAACTTAACTCAGTTTTTATTGACTTATTCACCAGGAGAAGAAGCATGCTCATGATCAACCAAATAAGGAGGGAGACTAGTTTGAGACTTGATCTGGTGGTTTTGAACTTGAATCATCAAAAACATTTTCTCTCAATTGGTTTTTGAAATCTTACAAGAAAAAATTGTATGACTTTATGTACATTTGAAGAATGATTCCGATATATTTAGTCATTCCATTTGTAAAAAAGACAAGTCTGCTTTATATCATTCTTTTACTTTTTCTACATTAAGTGTTTGGAAACAGAAAAAATACTAATTCATTCGTTGTAAGATGATAAGTTCGAGCCATTCTCATTACGATTTTAATCATGATGGGAATAGCTGTTCAAGAAACAAAAAAAAATAATCCGTTTTTTTAGAGAAACGGAGAAACACTTTCCCTCCAAAAAAAAACAAATGAAGTCGAGTGGTACGTATTATAAAAAGTACAGTTATGGAAACTATCTTGCCAAGCAAGAAACTTTAGAGTTAAAGAATCAAACTTTAGAGTTTCGAGAGAGAGAGAAGAGAGAGCGCTAAGAAAAGAGAAACCCAGAGAAGATAATCGGAAGAGGCTAAAGAAACTTACTCTGCAGGAACAGAGTGTCGATATCCATGGAAGAACCCAAGGTAACAACTCAACAACAATTTACTCTTGTTTTTTACTGTATTTTACTCGCCCTTGGAAACAGAGTCCGTCGAACTATGTTCTTGCGAAGGGTGATGTTTTTTTATTTTCGTTTTGATTCTCAGGAACGGGATCTGAATTTGAGGTCGAGCAAATCTGATCGGAGACACAAAAGGGATCCAAGAACCTGGGCAGGGAAGAGGGTAAAGGAACAAAGAACAAGATCTTTTACTCTGCTATGTTATTTACTGTACATGATTAGTATGTGATGAATCAAGAACGCGAATTTCTCAGGAGAACAAAGAATCCGGTTTAAGAATAAACGAACCGGGTCAGGTTCGCGATCACGCAGACATACTGAAACAACCGAGAGATGTTGAGATGCAACAGCAGAGACGCCATCATGAAATAGAGTCGAAGAATAGGGTAAATAAACTTAAACTTTTTAACACAAAGAGTTTATATTTCTAACGTTTCCCTTTTCGATTTTGATTCTCAGATTAACAATCTTGATCGGGAAAGGAGTGAACCCAAAACGACATCTGATGAGAGAATCAAAAGTGGTTATCAGGTTCGTCCAGGTGAAAGAATGTGTCAAAGTTATCGACAGACTGGTCTCTGTGACCTTGGAAGCAATTGCCTTTTCAATCATCCTACTTGTAAGGTACTACACAATTCATTTGATTGTTGTTGTGGTCTTCCTTGTAGCAGAAGTAACACGAAAATTCATTTGAGTCTTTAACTTGCAGTTTTTCAGGAGAGGATACTGTAAGGACGGCTCAGATTGTAAATTCATACACGCAAAGAACAATGAATCTCCACGTATACCTAACAGTACTAAGCGTCAACAACTTTCTTCAAATGTGAAGATCTTAGCTGAGTTTTCTCACCCAAAAGAAAGGGATGGTGCACAACCTATGCCTCAGGTAAAGAGATTGATTCAAGAAATTTGAAACTTTTGTTCTTGTTTTGCTTTTCCTTTCCTTGATGGTAGCACGTTGCTCTTTTCGTAGGCTCATGATGAACCGCAGGAACAGAGACAGAAACAAAGAGATAACACTGATTGTCAGAGATATGTTGAGATGGGAAGGAGAGACGCTCAAGAGATTGTGCAGAAATATAGACAGAGAGACATCACTGATTCTCAGAGGTATTTTGAGATGGGAATGAGAGACGCTCAAGTGATTGTGAAGAGACATAGACAGAGAGAGGCCAGTGATCAGCAGACGAGAAAGGCTCAAGAGAATGTGAAGGAGAGAGACATCACTGAACGTCAGATATGTATTGAGATGGGAAGGAGAAACGCTCAAGAGATTGTGCTGCAACATAGACAGAGAGAGACCAGTGAGGCGGAGGAACAAAGATTGATGGTATAACTAAACTGAAACAATTATCTGTTTTTTTTGAACCTCCATTTAAGAGGTGACAAGAGTATCGACAATAGATTCATGTTATGTCTGGTTTACTCTCCAAGTTACATGCCTATGCGTCAGGTTGCGGTTACTTCTTATCACCCAAAATGTGAAAGACTTCACTGAGTTTCTTCTTACCCAAGTTATTTGACGTTGTCTTTTTGAACTCTTGATACTCAGGCTACAACTTCTGACAGCAAATTTGATGAGAAGGAACATCAAACAGAGTCGAGCTCTATGGCAGCGAAGAGGGTAACTTTAACTAAAATGTTATTATATCTTTATCTCTTTACTGTTTTAACTTAGTTTTATGGGATACAAATTAAAAAAGAAGGATTCTCTCTCAGGCACATTCCCCGAGCCCGGTCCTTAACCTCTGGTCCAATAGCACACGGTTTTTCAATACCACCCGGTTTAACCCTCTTTTGGCAAAAAACCTTTGACTTTCTTCTCCTCTTTTCAAATCTTTTGCTTTTCCCGGCTTATACGTCGGACTTTTCCTAGCTCTTGGTCTTTACCCACCGGGTTCTTCCCCCGACCCGGGTCGGAAGGACCGCCGGAGCCGCCCCATCTCCGTTAATCAACCTGCTCCGTCGACATGGAGTTTAAAGGAGATGTACTTGACCTTTCAGCTACTTAATTCTCCATATTCGAGTTTGCTTACCACAGCTTCACTCTTTATCCTGTGGTTACTTTGGTGTCTTCTCTCACATTTGGACAATACTGGAAGAAGATCTGTCGATTGTCTTTCCACTCCATTACTACAGCCTGTAGTTAGCTGCATTTACTCAAGCTGCTTCTCAACAACCAGACTTTAAGACTATCTAAGATTTAAGAAGATGGTTCAGAGATTCTCCAGATATGATAAAGGAAAATGGGTCCCAGAACCTAACAAGCATCCCCGTCGTCCTCCTGTCTTCATCCTAGAACCAGATAATGACGCCCTCGTTGAAGCTAACAAGTTCACTCTGATTGGACGCGTCACGAACCCACACATTCAGAAGCCGTGCGCTCTGGTGGAGTTCTTCCTACAACATTGGTCCGTCGCTGGACAGTTTACAGGTCGGGACCTTGGGCCTCACCTCTTGACCAAAAGATGTTAAACAGGGGAGAGTCAGAGTTCAAGTTAACGGACTCAAACCCTTCAAGATGTTCCTTGATGTCACCTTAGGATCAGGAGGTACAAAAAAGGTTGAACTGGAATACGGGAAGCTCGAAAAACACTGCTTCCTCTGCAAAGCTCTCTCTCATGAAAAGGAAGACTGCCCTCAGAAGCATCTCCTTAGTAACTCCAGAGCCGAGATTAAAGACATCAATTACTCAAGAACTCTGGAAAATCTCGACTCTTACAGAAGAGCAAAAGATGATAGGAAAGATGAAAGACTCCGTACCTCCCATAACCAGAGCCGATCTGTGGATACCCGCTCTGTATATCATCATTGTGAGGACCCTTACACAACTTCCAGAGCAAGACGCAGAACCCCTCCTCGATATGTCACTCATCGAGACCACTACGGTAAAGAAGGTTCATGTGCCTTCATAAGGGAAAAAGGACCTGTTCTCCACCCTTATGATCGACGGGAGAGAGAAACTGAAGGTAGCAAAACAGTGTATTCAAAAGCTGATGCCCCACCTCAAAGGCGTTCTGCTTCGCAAAGACTCTCTCAGAGTACTGCTAGTGCTCATTCACGCTTAGGTGATAGAGTGTGGGTGGAAAAATCTCAATCCCAACTCTCTCACACTCCACCACCAAGACCTCCACGAGAAACAATGCAGGTCAATCAGGAGATCATCTCCCCTCTGGAGCGTCGCCCTGCTACTAAGAGAACATCACTACCAGTGGCAAGAACCCTACTCCCTGATGGAGATATTGATCACTTCCAAGAGGAACCTGCTTCTCATGATCGTGTCTCCGCCTTACAACGATTAACACCTCCAACAGGCGAAAGAGTCCCCTTACTCCTTAATGGATCAGTAAACTCTGAATCTGGTCGCCTCCAAGATGTTGCAGTCCATTACCTGGAGGATTCTTTCCCTAACCATATCTTATCAGGATCAGAAGGACCTTCATCTTCTCGCCTCCCAGCTAAAGAGCGCTTGTCTTTACCTCAGGAGTCCCCAATACGCTCACTGAGCGGCGATAGACACCATGTGGCTACAAGAATAGTAATTCATTCCCCTGCAGATGAAGACCAACCCCGTTTAATAACGAAACCTTGTCCACAGGCCGTAAGAGGAAGGAAACCTGCAGTCCCAAAGGCCCCAGGAAAGAGGAAAGTTACTGAGAAACCTGAGAAGCCACAGACTAAAAAACGTATATCAAGTAGCCCTCTCCAGGGAGTCAGCATCAAAAAGCGTCGTGTTTATAAGGCCCAAAACTCACCTCGTCCGAAGATTAGTACTGTTGGAACAACGGTAGGTGCCTCAATCCCTGCAGCAGGCACGAGGGCAAGGACACAACAGCGATCAACTCCACCAATAAATCTCATACCAGCCATGACACGATAAGGGACGGATTTTCGGTCCCGCAAAAACACTCTTCCTTAGCCATTATGGCTTGGAACTGTCAAGGGATCAGAAGCAACCTTACAGTTCGTCGTCTGCGGAGTCTCCAGTCTAAACACTCCCCAGATATCCTGTTTCTGAGGGAAACAAAAAATCAAGATGTGGCTGTTTTCAAACTGTTTGAAAAAACACCCTACACCAACCACTTCACAGTACCTCCTCTCGGGTTAAGTGGTGGATTATTTCTCAGTTGGAAGGAACATGTAGAAATGGAGATCCTTGATTCCTCTCCTAACTTCATTGATACAAGAATTACCACTGGTGAGGAAAGTACCTTCGTGACATTTCTTTATGGTGCTCCAAGACAAGAGGACAGAGCGAGTCTGTGGGAGCAACTCACCACCCTTGGATCTGGGAGAGATGATGCTTGGCTAGTAACAGGTGACTTCAATGACTTACTAGACAATGCTGAGAAAGTGGGTGGACCTACGCGTTGGAAAGGTAGCTTTGTAGCGTTCCGGAGTTTCATCACTCAATCGGGCCTGTGGGACTTACAGCATACTGGCAATCATCTATCTTGGAGAGGCACACGCTACAACCATTTCATCCAATCTAAACTAGATAGAGCTTTCGCAAACTGTCGTTGGTTTGAAATTTTCCCAACTTCCTTTTGTGAGTACATCG
This sequence comes from Hirschfeldia incana, assembly GCA_026261945.1. Taxonomy (NCBI): domain Eukaryota; kingdom Viridiplantae; phylum Streptophyta; class Magnoliopsida; order Brassicales; family Brassicaceae; genus Hirschfeldia; species Hirschfeldia incana. The sequence continues at coordinate 125,542 of JABCMI010000105.1, forward strand.
GTTTTGAGGGATCTGATCACAGACCTTTGTTGACTTTCCTGGATAATAAGAAAAAGAAGAGAAAGAATTTATTTCGCTACGGTCGTCGCCTTACCAACAAACCGGAAATCAAAACAATGGTTCAAGAGCAGTGGTCTTTGAGAGACACTGACTCTATCTTATCTCGCCTCTGCCGTATACATCAAGCTATCGTTAAGTGGTCTAAGGAAAGGAATCAAGCAAGCATAGAAACCATTCAATCACTTCAACAAGACCTAGATGCTGCTCTCTCGGCTTCAGTTCCAGACACTGATTTAATTGGAATGCTACTTCAGAACTTGATAAAGCTTACACTGAGGAGGAGAGCTACTGGCGACAGAGGAGTAGAGTTCTTTGGCTTCAACATGGTGACAAAAACACAAGTTACTTTCATGCCATCACAAGAGGGCGAAAGGCCGCCAACAAATTTGCAGTGATAGAAAACCTGCAAGGTGTTCCTGTTTTTGAGGAATCTCAGATAGCAGCGACTATTTCCTCCTACTACAATGAGCTTTTTACCTCTGTTGCACAAGGTGACCCTCAAATTATCAGAGAAGCTATTAAGCCTAGTGTCACAGCGAGCATGAACGACCTTCTCATTGCTATTCCTGAAGATGTGGAATGCGGTGTTTGCCATTCATGGAGACACAGCTCCTGGTCCAGATGGATTCTCTGCAAACTCCTACCAAGGATTTTGGGATATAGTAGGTGACGATGTCTGCAAAGACATCAAGCTCTTCTTCACCACTGGTTCCATCTCGAGGCGACATAATGAGACCCATGTCCGGCTCATCCCAAAGTAAAAGAACCCGAAGACGGTCCTGGATTATAGACCAATCGCTCTCTGCTCTACCCATTACAAAATCATCGCCAAGATCCTCTGTCGACGGTTAAAACCCATTCTCTCAGAAATCATCTCACCTCACCAGCCTGCTTTTGTAGCGGTAAGATCCATTTCGGATAACGTCTTAATCACCCCTGAGATCCTCCACTATGTCCGAACTTCACAAGCTAAGAAGCACTGCTTTATGGCGGTTAAAACCGACATGAGCAAGGCTTACGACAGGTTGGAGTGGAGTTTCCTCAAGAACGTACTCAGCCAGTTTGGTTTCCATCCAACTTGGGTTCACTGGATCATGGAGTGCGTCAGCTCTGTCTCGTACTCCTTTCTGATAAATGGCAGCGCGCAAGGACAAGTTGTTCCAACCCGAGGCATCCGTCAAGGAGACCCATTGTCGCCCTATTTGTTCATTCTCTGTTCTGAGGTTCTCTCGGGTCTGTGTCTGAACGACCAAGAGCAAGGACTGATGCAAGGTATCAAAGTTGCTCGATGTTCACCATCTCTCAACCACTTACTCTTCGCCGATGATACGATGTTCTTCTGCAAGAGCGACCAAAACTCGTGTAGAGCTCTGGCTCTAAATCTTGAAAGATATGAATCAGTGTCTGGTCAAAGCATCAACCTCCAAAAGTCCGCTATAACCTTCTCAGCGAAGACACCGATCGCCACGAGACAACGTGTAAAAGCTGAACTGCAAATCGAGAGTGAAGGTGGAATTGGAAAGTATCTCGGTCTCCCCGAGCATTTCAATCGTAAAAAGAAAGATATTTTTGCGGGTATCGTGGACCGTATCAGACAACGTTCCCACAGTTGGGCGACTCGACATCTTAATGCAGCTGGGAAACAAGTTCTCCTCAATGCAATCCTAGCAGCAATGCCAGCTTATGCAATGTCGTGTTTTAAACTTCCAGTGTCGCTTTGTAAACAAATCCAGTCGATCCTCATGAGATTTTGGTGGGACGCTTCACCTGATGTACGCAAGATGGCTTGGGTCTCTTGGCAGAAAATGACCTTACCAAGGAATGCAGGAGGTCTTGGATTCAGAGAGATTGAACAGTTTAACGATGCTCTCTTGGCGAAGATAGCTTGGCGAGTGCTAAAATTTCCCAATCCCTCTTGGCACAAACCCTGACTGGAAAGTACTGCTTTACTTCTTCTTTCTTAACGGCATCAACACCTCAGAATGCATCCCATTGATGGTGTGGAGTTCTAACAGGGAAAGAAGTACTGAGGAAAGGGCTGGGATGGGTTGTGGGTTCGGGTACTGCTATTAATGTTTGGTCGAACCCTTGGTTAGCTCTCAATGAACCGCTCTCACCTATAGGCCCTCCTACGGAAGCCAATGTCAACCTCTGCGTCACCGATCTGATAAACGCCCAATCTGCAGAATGGGACTTGGAGGCTATTAGAATACACTTACCTCAGTATGAGGCTCAGATCTGTTCCCTACCCTTGAGTCATTTTGCTATGAAAGATGAGATGGTTTGGCTCCTGGAAAAATCTGGAAATTATTCAACAAAGACTGGCTATGCGCGTCTAAACTTAACAATGCTTATGCAGACCTGTCATTTGATTGGATGAAGCTTGTTTGGGGAGTTAAAACCTTCCCTAAGCTTAAGCACTTTCTCTGGAAGATCAAGAACAAAGCTTTTCCTGTAGGAGAAAATCTTGAGATGAGGTATTGCAGTAGATGGGAGTTGCAAACGTTGTGGGGTTCTAGAAACAGAGCGTCATCTTTTCTTCCAATGTCCTTTTGCTTCTCGAGTGTGGGAACTGATTCCAGTCATGCTTAAACCAAACCCTGACTCCATCTCTACTCCTGCTTCTCTTCTCACTGCTTGTGACTGCATGGTTAACTTACCACCAACAGGGCTCTCTAATGCTGCTTTATTTCCTTGGGTTTTATGGTATAAGAAGTACATACATACTTAAATTTTGGGGAAGTTTAATCATTTGTTCTGTTAAATATGAGGGGGTTTTCCAGACTGATACCTTGTTGCTGTTACATGCAGCTAAGCATTGGGAAACAATGGACAGAACTTCTTGGTTGCAATGAGACAATCGGATTCATATTTCATGTAATTATTCTTCAACATCTTTGTAATGTTCTCTTTTAAAACTACATTGGTTTGTGGTATTCTGACTTGTACATTGTTACTTTTCAGGAGGACGCGAGGACTCTTGATCGTAATGCTAAACCTCGCTATACTGTATGAGATTCAACTGTTAAACTTCTCTCAGCTTACCTGAAAAGAAAAAAAGAAGACTCAGAAGGGAAGTCATGCGAGAATATATGACCTTTAGTTGCTTCTCATTCTATCTTTTTACTGTAAAAACATTAAACATTTTGTGTTCGAGATGATATGGGTTTAAATCAAAAGTGTACATTGATATTCGAAATTTTGAGTGTTATAATGAAAGAAGTATAATTTCTTACGTTAGTAAATATAGTATTATTTTTTTTGTTTATGTAAATGGTCTAAATTTAACCAGAAAACATTTCCCAGCCAAAACATGAACATTTATTTTGTATCGTGTAAAAACAGAAAAGCCGTGTTAAACACTTATCCGGAAAGTCGGAAACACATCAAAGTTTAGAGTATTGGATTTAAAGAAGGGACAGTAGGTTTAATATACCTAACTGAGGCCCAAATTAATCATTTACCCATGAGTTTGGATAAGGACAAAAGCAGTATCCTTTTGGTGAAAAAGTGACGAAACTATCCTTACTTTATGTTAAAAGAGATACGGTGTTCGTACGAGGCCTGTATCGTGTGTGTCAGACTGCAGCAGATCTGTAATTTAATGGAGAGTTGTTCAGAGGAGTAGGGAAGATGGTAGGGGGTGCTGTAAAACTACCATTGCCAAATCTCTGTGTTTCTTTACTTTATGCTCATAGAAACTCGCACACGAACACACTTGCATAAGAATATCCAGAGTAACCATGAATCTTGTTATTACAAAACCAGCAATCCACTAGAACGCTCAAGAACTTGAGCTCCGATCTCTACAATGGTGTTCTCCTCTCTTTCACTCGTCTACACGGTCTATTACAATCTCAGATTTTTTTTTGTGCACGTTACAATCTCAGATCAGTTTCTCTCTTCTCTAAAGAAAACAAAACGACGAATAAAATAAAGGCTTTATATTACAGCCTTTTACATATACTGTTTCATGTGCCTCACGTGACTCGGGTTAGACCATGAGTACTCTCCTTCAATCAGTATATATCCCACACCAAAGAGATCGTCGTGTGATATAGGGACACTTCTTACACGGTTCATCTTCTTTTATTTTTTTGAACATTTGGTTCATCTTCCAGAGAAAGAGCCATTAAAGCTCTGTCCATAGTCCCCCGACATCGATGAAGATGCTCCTACACTTTCAAACGGAGTTAATCACAGTGATTACAACCCATTTCTTGCATCATATCACGAACTGGTCTTTCAACAGGAGCCAAGAACCCTAGAACTTATCTTATCTTTTAGAGAGATTTACTTAATAGGTCACTTTTTCACTTTCTCTATCACAAAAAGTCACATTTTGCTACCCCAACACTTTTCTTAACTAAAAACAGCTAATTAAAGAAAATTTCTAACTAAATTTATTTTTAATTTATACACTTTCTCTGCTTTCTTTTCAACCACCACCTTCACCACAACCTTTTGTTTCTGAAAATTTTACTCCTCTGCATCGTACTTTTTGGTTCTCTTCCATGGCCGGTGGAAACTTCAGCAAAATTCAATTGCAAATCCATCGTAATTCGTCTCTTTCTTCGCCGTGAAATCAACATGACAGCTTCCCCCTTGACGTGATGATCTGAAACTCATTTCCCTCACACTGTGACAGTAGCTTCGGGTGTTTGTGACTCGCGGATTCCAATGCGGTTGCCGGCAATTTAGCCTCCTCCTTACCGTGAACGGCTCCTTTTTTGGCGTCATGACCTGCAGTGTAACTTAGATCGACGCCATTATCGTTCCAAGTTCTAGATCTGAGATCAAGTTTTGTTAATTTGCACCTTTGATCCTTGTATTTTCAATTGTTATCACTTTCGCCGTACAACTTCCAGAATTGCATATAAGTCCTCTTCAGTTAATCTCTAAAGTTTTTAATTTTACAGAAAAGACTTCCATAGTCGCACTAACAATTTTTGAACTTCTGGTTGTTTTCATTAAAATCATAATATATCAATAGGATTTTGAGTATTTTTTTGTATACATTGTTGTAATGATATTAGTTTGTAGTCATATAGACATGAGACGATGTACATGAAATTTAACTATCCACATGGACAACGGTCAGATGTACATCAGTAAATTTAGAAAGAAGATTTATATGTACACCGTAAAAATTTAACCAAAACCCACTTTGCGCATAAAAAAATTAAAATACTTGTTTGGCTAAAATTGCAAAATAATCCATCAGTTCTTAAAAAAAATTCTAGAAACTCACGCATATTAAAGAGTAAAATGATATTTGAAAATCTAATTTATAGAATAGTTAAGAAAAAATCTTAAAATCATGTACTACATATACCATGTACACCAATTTACTATTATCTATATGTTCAATGATTCATATGTACGTCAATTAACTTATAAAATAAATTTTTTGTACACATATATTTCATAGGTAAATATTGTCACGTGTACATGTATATATATCATTGTCCATATGTACCAGGTTCCACGAAAAAATCACATGTCCATCAATATATTTATACATTGCTCAAGTTATGATGATATCTAATGATTTTATTGCTCTTAGTATATACGTCAATTAACTTATACAATAAAACTTTTTGTACACATATATTTCATAGTTAAATATTGTCACGCGTACATGTATATATATCATTGTCCATATGTACCAGATTCCATGAAAAAATCACATGTCCATCAATATATTTATACATTGCTCAAGTTATGATATCTAATGATTTTATTGCTCTTAGTATAATTTCTAAAATATTATTTTGAGTAACCTGATTTAATTTATGATTTTATGCTCTTAGTATAATTTCTAAAATATTATTCTGAGTAACCTGATTTAATTTATCTTGGTCTTTTTAGGTATGATTAGATTAATATATTGAATTTACTGGACAAACTGTAAACTTTTAAAGTATTGGGGTAAATGTGTGAAGCAATTTGATCAGACTGGAAGTTTTGGGCATAATATAAAAGAAGCAGTAAACTGGAGGACCAAAGGTGCAAAAAGGTGATATTCTTCCATTGATGTTGTAGATCGCACTTCTCGCCGGATCTCTTTGACGACAATGGTGAGTCGGCTGCGACGGAGCAGAGACACGACAGCGAAGGCTGAGAATGGAGAGGTCGTGGGCTTGAGACATGGAGAAGCTGATGTTGAGAGATGCGACGGAGAGCTCAGACAGAGAAGCTGAGCACGAAGGATCTCTTTCAGTCCGAATGTACACCCAGACCCATTTCTAACACCGAAAGAATCAACCTTTCCTTCGCTTCCATCATCCAGAATTCAAATTCGTTAAAGCTCAAGCTCTAATTGACAATTTGCTCATATTTTCTTGAGTTTTCTCCCCTGCAAATCAAACTCACTAATGAGTTGTTGATTAATTTCGTAACTTGTTCATGGACATAGATGTGAAGCTATTGAAAAACATGAAAGGGCACGTAGTTTGTGAGATCTGAGAAAGAGAAAAGATATGAGTAAAATGAGGGAGAGAGAGAGAGAGTAGAGATGTTATGATTCAAATGTTCTTTAAAGGTTTAGTTGGGATATTATGGTTAGAACTGAACTGAAAATGATAGAATGCAAGTGTTCTTTAAAAAAAATACTCTAGTAGAAAAAAAAAGTGATTTATTGCGATATTAATAAATACAAAAGTGAGTTATAATGTAAATTTCACTATCTTTTATCGGAAAGTGGCTAGAAAATACCAATCAAGTGGTTGAAAATTTGAAATGCTTTAAGGAAACGCGTTTTTCTTCCTTGTTCTGGGACCCACACTCCACTCAGGAACGCGCCAAGTAGAATGTTATCTTCCGTTTGATTATTTAATTACAGCCATGTTTTCTTTTGAATTTATATTATTAAATGTTTCTTAATACTGAAATTTAGCTACGTAGCTCATCTCTCTTACTCAATAAGTCAAGAGTCAATGTTTAGCATAACGCTCCTTCTATTATCTCCGTCTTTCACGGCTCTAGTTGAAACTTTTGTGTCTATCTGATCTTTAATTTTTCTCGCCACTCAATCTCATGGCTTCTTCTTCTTCTGCACCTCGCACCTGGAGATACCGCGTCTTTGTGAGCTTCCACGGAGCAGACGTACGTAAAACATTACTGAGTCATTTACGAAAACAGTTCAACTATAATGGGATTACAATGTTCGATGATCAAGGGATCGAGAAAAGCCAAACGATCGCACCCGCTCTCACACAAGCGATTAGGGAGTCAAGGATCTCAATCGTGTTGCTATCAAAGAGCTATGCTTCTTCGAGGTGGTGTTTGGATGAGTTGTTGGAGATTCTCAAGTGTCGGGAAGCTATGGGACAAATAGTCATGACGGTCTTCTACGGAGTCGATCCATCTGATGTGCGGAAACAGACCAGAGAGTTTGGGATGGCTTTCAATAAAACATGTTCTCGAAGAACAAAAGAGAAGAGGCGAGCATGGAGTCAAGCTTTGAACGATGTTGGAAGCATAGCGGGGGAACACTTTCATAACTGGTTTGTTTATTTTCCTTTAAATCAATTTCTTTTTCTATTGTAAAACTGCATTTTAATTTCATATTTTGCTTTTTTTTTCTTTTTTCTCTGTTGTTACTTGTTAGGGACAATGAGTCGAAGATGATTGAAAAGATTTCTAGAGATATTTCAAACAAGCTAAACACTAGAATCTTTAGGGACTTTGAAGACATGGTGGGACTTGATGCACATCTGGAGGAAATGAAGTATTATTTAGATTTAGATAATCAGGATGAAGCTATGATAGTTGGAATTTGTGGCCCTGCTGGCATTGGTAAAACTACCATTGCCAGAGCTTTGCATAGCTCACTCTCTAGCAGTTTCCAGCTGAGTTGCTTCGTGGAGAATCTTAGGGGAACCTATAAGAGTGGTCTTGACGAATATGGTTTGAAGCTGCGTTTACAAGAGCAACTTCTTTCAAAGATTTTAGACCAAAACGGTATGAGGATATACCATTTAGGTGCGATACAAGAAAGGCTTTGCGACCAAAAGGTGCTTATCGTTCTTGATGATGTGAATGATCTAAAGCAATTGGAGGCGTTGGCTAGGGAGACTAGTTGGTTTGGTCCTGGAAGTAGGATCATAGTAACCACAGAAGATCAAGAGATTTTGGAGAAACATGGTATTCAAAATACTTACCATGTGGGTTTTCCATGTATAGAAGATGCTCTTAAGATTTTTTGTACATACGCTTTTAGAAAAATCCATCCACCTGAAGCTTTCAAAAAGCTTGCAGAAAGAGTAACAGAGAGTTTTGATAACCTTCCATTGGGTCTCCGTGTTGTGGGGTCAGCTTTACGTGGGAAAAAGGAGGATGCGTGGGAAGTTCTACTGGACAGGCTAGAAACTAGTCTCGATCGAGATGTCGAAGGAGCACTCAGATTTGGGTATGATAGCTTACATGAGGACGAACAAGAGCTGTTTCTCCACATTGCGGTCTTTTTCAACAACAAGAAAGATGATGAGTTGATGGCAATGCTCGCAGACAGTAACTTGAATGTCAAACGAGGATTGAAAATTCTAGCCGACAAATCACTCATATATAAATCTTGGCAAGGGGAAATATTAATGCACAAGTTACTTCAACAAGTGGGTAGACGAGCCATTCAAAGACAAGAGCCTTGGAAACGCCACATCTTAGTAGATGCTCAGGAGATTCGTTATGTCCTTGAGAATGATGATACAGTAAGTTTTTTTACTTCAATCTAAATAAGTAAATTAATTTGGTGAAGGGGAAACATTTTTTATATTGTACTAACAATTTTTTCATTTGTAATATTTTATTTTAGGATAATAGAGCTGTTTTAGGTATATCGTTGGATACGTCTGGTATCAACAACGTTCTCATAAATAAGAGAGCTTTGAAGAGAATGCGTAACCTTCGCTTCTTACATGTCTTCAAGACAAGGTATGTTGAAAATGATCGAGTGGAAATACCTGAGGAGTTGGAGTTTCCACCTCAACTAAGGTTACTACACTGGGAAGCATACCCAAGGAATGCCCTTCCTCGTACATTTCATCCAGAATATCTTGTCGAACTCAATTTGCGGGAGAGCCATCTTGAAAAGCTTTGGCAAGGAACCCAGGTTGAAAAATTGTTTACTTTAAATATCTCTCTATATATTATATACTTTTATTTCTCTTTATGTTTTGATTATTTTCTTTTAACTCAGCCACTTACAAATCTCAAGAAAATGGATTTGACAAGATCACATCATTTGAAGGAACTACCAGATCTTTCAAGCGCTCCAAATATCGAGATTTTGGAACTGAGTTTTTGCGAGAATTTGGTAGAGATTCCTTCCTCCGTTTCGGAACTCCAGAAACTAGAGATTCTAAATGTGTACAGCTGCGCAAAACTAGAAATTGTTCCAACTCTCATCAACTTGGCATCTCTTGATTTCGTCAATATGCATGGATGCTCACAATTGGGGAGCTTACCTGAAATTTCTAGGCACGTCTCAACAGTCATAATAGATGACACAGTGGTAAAGGAACTGCCTGCATCATTTTTGCGGTGCACTCGTCTTCGGACACTCCTTATATGGGGCAGTGGAAACTTTAAGACATTAACACATGTCCCGGAGTGTCTAGAGTATCTAGACCTAAGGTGGACGGGTAGTGAGAAGATTCCAAACTGGATCAAAGATATTCCTCGGCTATTTTACCTTAATCTAGGGGGCTGCAGTAAACTAAAATGTCTGCCACAGCTTCCTATTTCGCTCAGGGAGTTAAATGCATGTGACTGCGAGTCACTGGAGCGCGTGTCATGCACGCTTTACCCAATCATGGTACTGAACCTCAATTTCATCAATTGCTTCAAACTGAACCAAAAAACACGAGGAGAAATTATCCAACTAACTTTCGGGAAGAGAATCTTACCCGGAAGAGAAGTGCCGGCAGAGTTCAGTCACCAAGCCACAGGACCTTTCTTGACCATTCGTCGGGACGGTGAAAGTCCTTTCTCCAAATCCTTAAGTTTTAAAGCTTGCATTGTGATTTCCCCTAGCAGGTTGACAAAGGGAGAAATAAGTATCAATTTATCGTGTAGTCTCGTAGGCAAAAACAGTGGCTTCGTTGAAGAAGTTTATGGTGGCTTCGGCTTACTTGAACAGAGCCCCGGATTACAGTCGGAACATCTGTGTTTATTTCCCACTGAGTGGCTCGACAGAGATAGTTTTGAATTGGACAGTGAGATATTGTTCGAATTCAGGTGCACGCAATCTGAAGACTACAAGATTGTTAAATGCGGTGTCGAAATCTACTCAGACGGCATCGATGAAAGCGACCAAGGAAACGATATAGACGAGATTGTTCAATGCGGTGTCGAAATCTACTCAGACGGCATCGATGAAAGCGACCAAGGAATCTATACAGACGAGATCGAACAAGTACAGAGCGACTCCGGTTATGAATCAGAAGAAGCAGTTGATAAAAATACACGCGACTTGAAAACAGAAAAGGTATCTGAAGAAGCAAATGTCGAAGTTAGTAAACATGGAGGTCGTTGGAGTTGGCTGTGCCTGTGTAGGAAATAGCTCATCATATCTCTTTTAATAACTCTCTCTCCTAAGCTTTGTGTACATAGACAAATCTCGAATTACTAATATAAATGTCTTTTTCAAACTGTACTCTTTTCACAGACGCTGCATTGAGAAATAAAGATGTACATGATTGAAAAAGGGGTTAGAAACAAACTGATAAGAGGGAAGGGTGACAAGAGAATGGAAGGTGCAATGCAGTTCTGGTTTGATACTAGACTGTAACTATGTTTTCAAAAATTTGTGTAAGCGTTTTGAGATATTCTGAATTTCAAACAGGTCACACTTCGATATAAAAAGTTCCTTTCGATGAATAATAAATTTAACATTCATTCAAAAAAAAAATAAAGATGTACATTATAAAAAGGGTACTGTTATGGAAACTATCTTGACCAGCAAGAAACCTTATAGTTGTGCATTTATAGAATCGAACTTTGGAGTTTCCCAGAGTGAAATGAGGAGGGCGTTAAGTAAAGAGAGACCCAAAATCGGAATATACAACAACAGTAAGAACCCAGAGAAGAGAATCAAAGAGGCTAAAGGAGAAGAAGATTCGAGAAAATAGTCGATATATATCCATGGAAGAAACCAAGGAAAAACCAAAGAAAACTCAACCCACAATCTACTCTCTTCTTTTTTTTTAATTGTAATATACTATCTTGTTTTGTTAAGTAAATAAAAATTAACAGAAAACATTTCCCCGCCAAAACACAAACCTTTATATTTTGTTGAGCATAAAGACAGAGAAATCGTTAAACACGGGAAACACATCAGCGTTTAGAGTTTTAAATTTTAAAGAAAATAAACAACCATTCTTTGATTTTTGATTTGCAGCGAATAATAAAACAAGGAAGAAGAAAGAGAGGATCATCGTTGGCATTGAAACAAAAGAAGTAGGAGAAACTTTGATACGACTCACATGCTCTCAACTTAATGGGAGACGACGGTCGAGAGAATCTGCCAAGAAGAAGAAGAAGAAGCGATGAAACAAGAAGTCGGAGATCCATTAAAGAAACGAAGGTAAAACAACAACTTCTTATGAATGGTGATCCGAACTTAAGATCTTCTTACTGTGATCTGTCGTTTCGTTTTCACTTTTTAGACTATTCCGTACTTAATGGGAGACGAAGCTCGAGAGAATAAGCAAGAAGCTCGGAGAACAGAGTCGAGATCCAGGGAAGAAACAACCACCAAGGTGAAAGAACAAGAACTTACTTCTGCTTTGTTAGCTAGTTAGGATGATGAATGAATCAAGAGAGTCTATACGAATATCTCAGGAGAAAAACGAATCAGATGACAAAGAGATGCAACGACAGAAGAGAAATCTTGATAGGGAAAAGAGTGAACACAAAACGATAGTTGATGAGAGAATCCGACGTGGCTATCCAGTTTGTCCAGGTGAAGGATCATGTAAGAGTTATCGTCACAATGGTCGCTGTGTCTATGGAAGCAATTGCAGTTTCGATCATCCTCGTTGCAAGGTTGATGTAGCGGAAGCTTCTAGGTTTTGTGAATACTCTTCACAGTGCTTAATTAAAAGCTCTTAGGGTTGAGAATACTCTTATCAGTGGTTCATAAGAACCTTTTAGGGTTTGGAAATACTTTTTCCCGTGCTATAAAGCTCGTATCAAAATCTCTATTTTATTAATTCATCATAAACTGAATACAACTTTAGGCTTGGATGCCTATTTATAATAAATCACTAATCTTAGAAAAACCCTAATCTAATTTAATATAGGAAAACTATTAAAAACCTTAACACAATAAAAGTAAATATCCTTTAATAAATAATAATAATATTTGGAATATATCCAAATATTTTCTGCATCATTGTCTCCGGGTTGGAGAAGATTCGTCCTCGAATCTTGATCAAACGAAGTTCACGAACGCATCTCTGATAGGATAGATACTCATACTCACCATGACATCCAGAATCGTCTTCTATTAAGAAATCAAAAGAACCAGGCTCTGATACCAACTGATGTAGCGGAAGCTTCTAGGTTTTGTGAATACTCTTCACAGTGCTTAATTAAAAGCTCTTAGGGTTGAGAATACTCTTCTCAGTGGTTCATAAGAACCTCTTTAGGGTTTGGAAATACTCTTTCCCGTGCTATAAAGCTCGTATCAAAATCTCTATTTTATTAATTCATCATAAACTGAATACAACTTTAGGCTTGGATGCCTATTTATAATAAATCACTAATCTTAGAAAAACCCTAATCTAATTTAATATAGGAAAACTATTAAAAACCTTAACACAATAAAAATAAATATCCTTTAATAAATAATAATAATATTTGGAATATATCCAAATATTTTCTGCATCAAAGGTGCATGCATTTCTTTGGATTTATCTCAAATATATATTAGATTGGAATATAGTTTTATTACTCACTCTACTTTGCATATATATATATATATATATATGCAGTTCTTTCTGAGAGGAGCTTGTAAGGAAGGCTCAGCTTGTAAGTTTATCCACGAAAAGAATAATGAAGATTCTCGTTTACCTATGCGTCAGGTAATTTCATCGTCTGGTTACTATGCTTATCAACCTAATGTGAAAAATACTCTACATCGTTTACCTATGTAGAGTTCAAGGAGGCACCACGAAACAGTGTGGAAAGAGGAGAATGAAACTAGAGATTGGGTGATAGATATAGAGAAGAAGTATAACCGAAGCCTGAGTCAAATATGTGATGGTATAGTGGCTGGTTACAAGCGAGATCAGATGGTAAAAAGATTTGATTTAAAAGACTTGAATTTTTGTTATTTATTTTGCTTTTCCTCTTCTCGACTTTACGATTTTAATCACGATTGGAATAGCTGTTCAAGAAACAAAAAAAAATAATCCGTTTTTTTGTTGAGAAATGAAAAACATTTTCCCTCCAAAAAAAAACAAATGAAGTCGAGTGGTACGTATTATAAAAAGTACAGTTATCTTGCCAAGCAAGAAACTTTAGAGTTTTCCATTTAAATGAATCAAACTTTATAATTTTCCACAGAGAGAGAAAAGAGAGAGAGCTAAGAAAAGAGAAACCCAGAGAAGGTAATCAAAGAGGCTAAAGAAACCCACGGTAAAAACTCAACAACAATTTACTCTGTTTTTTCTTACTGTATTTACTCGGCCATGGAAGCAGAGTCGAACTATGTCTTGTGAAAAGGGTGATGTTTTAATTCTCGTTTTAATTTCTCAGGAACGAAATCTAGATAATCTGATTGGAGTCACAAAAGGGATCCAAGAACCTGGGCAGGGAAGAGGGTAAAGGAACAAAGAACAAGATCTTTTACTCTGTTATGTTATTTACTGTACAAAGAACAAGATCATTAGTATGTGATGAATCAAGAATGAGAATTTCTCAGGAGAACAAAGAATCCGGTTTAAGAATCAACGAACCGGGTCAGGTTCGCGATCACGCAGACATACTGAAACAACCGAGTGATGTTGAGATGCAACAGCTGAGACGCCATCATGAAACAGAGTCGAAAAATAGGGTAAATAAACTTAGCCTTTTAACAGAAAGTGTTTATATTTTTTTAACGTTTCCCTTTTCGATTTTGATTCTCTCAGACTAACAATCTTGATCGGGAAAGGAGTGAACCCAAAACGACATCTGATGAGAGAATCCAAAGTGGTTATCAGGTTCGTCCAGGTGAAAGAATGTGTCCAAGTTATCGACTCACTGGTCTCTGTGACGATGAAAGCAATTGCCTTTTCAATCATCCTACTTGTAAGGTACTACACACTTCATTTGATTTTATCTCAAATCTAACTACTTCGTTGGGTTGTTGTTGTGGTCTTTCTTGTGGCAAAAGTAACACAAAAATTCATCAAAGTCTTTTACTTGCAGTTCTTCAGGAGAGGATATTGTAAGGACGGCTCAGATTGTAAATTCATTCACGCAAAGAACAATGAAGCTCCTCGTATACCTAATAGTGCTAAGCGTCAACAACTTTCTTCAAATGTGAAGATCTTAGCTGAGTTTTCTCACCCTAAAGAAAAGGATGGTGCACAACCTATGCCTCAGGTAAAGAGATTGATTCAAGAAATTTGAAACTTTTGTTCTTGTTTTGCTTTTCCTTTCCTTGATGGTAGCACGTTGCTCTTTTCGTAGGCTCATGATGAACCGCAGCAACAGAGACAGAAACAAAGAGATAACACTGATTGTCAGAGATATGTTGAGATGGGAAGGAGAGACGCTGAAGAGATTGTGCAGAAATATAGACAGAGAGACATCACTGATTCTCGGAGGTATTTTGAGATGGGAATGAGAGACGCTCAAGAGATTGTGAAGAGACATAGACAGAGAGAGGCCAGTGATCAGCAGACGAGAAAGGCTCAAGAGAATGTGAAGGAGAGAGACACCACTGAACGTCAGAGGTGTATTGAGATGGGAAGGAGAGACGCTCAAGAGATTGTGAAGCAACATAGGCAGAGAGAGACAAGTGAGGCGGAGGAACAAAGATTGATGGTAAAACTAAACTGAAACAATTATCTGTTTTTCTAACTTCCATTTAAGAGGTGGCAAGGATCCACAATAGATTCATGTTATGTCTGGCTTACTCTCCAAGTTACATGTTATTTGACGTTGTATTTTTGAACTTTTGATACTCAGGCTACAACTTCTGACAGGAGATTCGATGAGAGGAAACATCAAACAGAGTCGATCTTTATGGCGGGATACAAGCGAATGGGGATTGAACATGGACAAGGGTGTCAGAGGGCAGAAGCTGAAGAGATTGTCCACGAACAGAGAAGTAGACAAAACAGTAGGGAGACAAGCTCAAGAGTATATGGAGATACTGGAGATAGTGTGGAGGAACGAAGAGTTAGGGGTAAATAAAGATGGCGATGGGTTCTAAGAGGAAACAGAGTTACGAGACACACCAAAGAGAAGTCTCAGATTGTTTGGGATGCAAGAAACCGATACCTGTTGGGAAGATTTAGGTCAAACTTTTTGTAGTAGTTTCGATCTTGTGTGTTTATTCATTGTTGTGTTTGTTAGGTCGGTTGATAACTCATTTCTTACTTTTGCCAAGAAAGTACAAATGCCTCTCAAGCAGTTGATACCTCAGCTTTTTTAAAGCTTTGCGAAGAAGACATGTTAATAAATAAAAAACCTGAATAGCCAATTTAAACATTTTATTTTTAGCCATCATATGATCCACATTATTGTTTTGTGTAATGAGTATTGTTTGTCGATGTCTTCTCAGAACCGAAATGGATTTTTGCTCTATATTTGATTTGATCATCACATGTCCATTGCTTCATATTCTCCACCTTCGGTTTCTCCAAGCAAGGAGACTTAGATGATGACGGTTCAATATGAAAAGCGAGAATAAATCGATCGACAAAGACGGAGAGTTTTGTATCATGTCTTAGGTGAATTCTCCACCACCCTTAAAATTTTTGTACGCTGATTTAGTAACAAGGTCAAGAATTTAAAATTTCAAGCTTTGTGTCACATATAATCTCATTAAAAAACAATAACGCAACTGTGTTGTTTATATCACTCAGTGTTGGGATGATGATGACGAGATCGACCCAAATTTGGAGTTTGATGGTAAGATTGTTAACCGAGACTTACATGGATTTCATCATAGAAGATAAAAGAAATCGTTTTGCGGTTCTTTTGCATTGTCACGGGAAAAGATTGAACGAATGATTGATATTATGAAGAAGCTTATGGTTTGTGTTAATTTGTTCAAACAAGTGGATGTATCTATGTTACGGAGGAGGAATCAATAAACTATGGACTTGCGTTTTAAAAAAAAACTAGGACTGCACTCCGGATCCTTGGGTCACAAGGAATACAATGCAATGTATCTTTTAGTTAAAAGAATAATGAAAGTGCAAATTCATTGTATCTTTAATTCATTATTTTGACCTTAACAGAGATAATATTAGCGCATTAATTTTTCTGTATATGTTCTTTTTGAAACTTTCAGAAAATTATCAAAATTTTATGTCTAGTTTTTGTCCCTTTTGTTTCCCATTTTACGATCTTATAAGCATTCCAAACATTCTTTCTATATGCCAGTGAGACATTAGTTGCATCTTTACGTTCAGATATCGGTTTGATATTGATGCAGATAGAATATTAGGAAATATTCTATATTTTAATTATTTAAGATTTTATTTATTATTAGGATAATTATCATTATTGTTTTAGGGTTTTCAGGTTTTATTATATATAGCCATCTAAGCTTTAATTTGTATTCAGTTTATGATTTGATTAATAAAATTGAGATTTTTCTCTTTGTTCCTTGTTTTCGGTAGATCATTGGTGATCTCAACGAATTTAAGAAGACTTTGATCCTAGGTATTCTCAGAATCAATAGGATTCATTGTGTTATCCTAGTTTTCCGGATATTCTCAGAATCAACGGATCTCTAGTCCTATCCTACAAAGCTTCCGCTACATCAGGTGGTATCAGAGCCAGGTTTCGATCCTGGGACCTGTGGGTTATGAGTTGTATTCAGATTTTGATTGATTAATAAAAAGGAGTTTTCCTGAAGAGGTTTTTATAACCACTGTGAAGAGTATTCACAAACCCTAGTTTCCGGGTATTCTTAGAATCAACGGATCTAGTTCTATCCGTAGAAGCTTCCGCTACATCAGGTGGTATCAGAGCTGCTGTTTTGGTTTCTTAATCAAAACTCGATTCTGGAATCATGGAGAGTTTGTTCCTGGAAAGTGAACAAATTGTTTACAGAGAAATTATTGGTGATCCGATTTATGATGTGTATGAAGACGATGTTCATCATATTGATTTCATCTTTAAAGAAGGTTCTTTTGAGAATCTGGGTCGTGCAAATTTCGGGCGAGATGAGATCTGTGCAAAGTCTGTGCAGGAAGAGTTCCGTGCAAAAATAGGGCGAAATCGTATTGATGAAGATTTTGTGCGGAATTTTAATAATCTGCTGCGTGCAAATTTTGTGCAAAAGCGGATTTATGAGGATTCAAGTTACAAACAGTTCCGTGCAAAAATCGTGCAAAACATGCTATTGAAGATTCGAGGAAGAGTTTTTTTTGGAAAACATGATGGATTCAAAAACTACGATCAAGATTCGAGGACGAATTTTCTTCAACCCGGAGAGAATGATGTAGATAAATATTTGGGATATTTCCAAATATTTATTATTTATTTTATTAGTTATTTATATAATTATCTTTATTGTTTTAGGGTTTTCTGGTTTTATTATATATAGCCGTCTAGGCTTGTGTTTGTATTCAGTTTATGATTTGATTAATAAAATTGAGATTTTTCTCTTTGTTCCTTGTTTTCGGTAGATCATTGGTGATCTCAACGAATTTAAGAAGACTTTGATCCTAGGTATTCTCAGAATCAATAGGATTCATTGTGTTATCCTAGTTTTCCGGATATTCTCAGAATCAACGGATCTCTAGTCCTATCCTACAAAGCTTCCGCTACATCAGGTGGTATCAGAGCTGGTGTTTTGGTTTCTTAATCAAAACTCGATTCTGAATCATGGAGAATTTGTTTTCTCAAAGTGAAGAAATCAGTTATATAGATATTATTGGTGGTCCAATTTATGATATCTATGATGGTGACTACGCACACTTCAAATATAAAGTACCGCAAGACGTCGTCGGGTATGAAGGCGTCCATTACTCAATCTCAACCAATTCCATACAAGATGGTGCGCTTGTGATAAGTATGGTAAACTGTGCTCTATTACAAGCAAATCACGTGCTGGTGGCTGACATCAAAGAAAAATTTCAAGTGGTTACGTGTCTTCTTGGTGATTGCGTTGTGAAAAGAGAAGGCTCAACAAAGATGATTAAATTCATGGACAAAAATCATGTATTCCACATGTGTTTTTTGTTTGCTTACGTGAAGATCAAAGATGCTAATTTTCATCAATGGAAGAGAAGGAAAAAATTAATTGAAGACCACGGTTAAGATTCGAGGACGAATCTTCTCCAATCCGGAGAGAATGATGCAGATAGAATATTAGGAAATATTCTATATTTTAATTATTTAAGATTTTATTTATTATTAGGATAATTATCATTATTGTTTTAGGGTTTTCAGGTTTTATTATATATAGCCATCTAAGCTTTAATTTGTATTCAGTTTATGATTTGATTAATAAAATTGAGGGTTTTCTCTTTAATCCTTGTTTTCGGTAGATCATTGGTGATCTCAACGAATTTAAGAAGACTTTGATCCTAGGTATTCTAAGAATCAATAGGATTCATTGTGTTATCCTAGTTTTCCGGGTATTCTCAGAATCAACGGATCTCTACTCCTATCTCTAAAGGCTTCCGCTACATCAGGTGGTATCAGAGCCAGGTTTCTTTGATTTCTCAATCGAAGACGATTCTGGATGTCATGATGAGTAGTAGCATCTATCCTATCCTGGACGAAAGTCCTTTTGTTGAGAGAGAAGAAAACCATGAGGTCTATCGAGAGATCTATGGAGATCCAATCTACGACGTCTATGAAGATGATGTCCGCGTTGTCAACTTCATCTTCAATAAAAAATCTTTTGCCAATTTCGTCTGTGCAAAATTTGGGCAGGACGAGATTCATGCAAAATTTGGGCTGGACGAGATTCGTGCAAAGTCTGTGCAGTACGAGTTCCGTGCAAAAATAGGGCGAAATCGTATTGATGAAGATTTTATACAGAATTTTGATAATCTGAGGCGTGCGAACTTTGTGCAAAACCGGATTTATGAAGATTCAAGTTATAAAGAGTTCCGTGCAAAACTCGTGCAAAACATGCTATTGAAGATTCGAGGAAGAGTGTTTCTTGGAAAACAAGATGGATTCAAAGACTACGAACAAGATTCGAGGACGAATCTTCTCCAACCCGGAGAGAATGATGTAGATAGAATATTATGATGTAGCGGAAGCTTCTACGGATAGAACTAGATCCGTTGATTCTAAGAATACCCGGAAACTAGGGTTTGTGAATACTCTTCACAGTGGTTATAAAAACCTCTTCAGGAAAACTCCTTTTTATTAATCAATCAAAATCTGAATACAACTCTAGGCATAAGAAGCCTATTTATATGAAAACCATAAAACCCTAAAACATTAATGATAACTATCAAAATAATTAATAAAACCTTAAATAATTTAAAATAGAATATATCCTAATATTCTATCTACATCATTCTCTCCGGGTTGGAGAAGATTCGTCCTCGAATCTTGTTCGTAGTCTTTGAATCCATCTTGTTTTCCAAGAAACACTCTTCCTCGAATCTTCAATAGCATGTTTTGCACGAGTTTTGCACGGAACTCTTTATAACTTGAATCTTCATAAATCCGGTTTTGCACAAAGTTCGCACGCCTCAGATTATCAAAATTCTGTATAAAATCTTCATCAATACGATTTCGCCCTATTTTTGCACGGAACTCGTACTGCACAGACTTTGCACGAATCTCGTCCAGCCCAAATTTTGCATGAATCTCGTCCTGCCCAAATTTTGCACAGACGAAATTGGCGAAAGATTTTTTATTGAAGATGAAGTTGACAACGCGGACATCATCTTCATAGACGTCGTAGATTGGATCTCCATAGATCTCTCGATAGACCTCATGGTTTTCTTCTCTCTCAACAAAAGGACTTTCGTCCAGGATAGGATAGATGCTACTACTCATCATGACATCCAGAATCGTCTTCGATTGAGAAATCAAAGAAACACGGCTCTGATACCACCTGATGTTTTGGTTTCTTAATCAAAACTCGATTCTGAATCATGGAGAATTTGTTTTCTCAAAGCGAAGAAATCAGTTATATAGATATTATTGGTGGTCCAATTTATGATATCTATGATGGTGACTACGCACACTTCAAATATAAAGTACCGCAAGACGTCGTCGGGTATGAAGGCGTCCATTACTCAATCTCAACCAATTCCATACAAGATGGTGCGCTTGTGATAAGTATGGTAAACTGTGCTCTATTACAAGCAAATCACGTGCTGGTGGCTGACATCAAAGAAAAATTTCAAGTGGTTACGTGTCTTCTTGGTGATTGCGTTGTGAAAAGAGAAGGCTCAACAAAGATGATTAAATTCATGGACAAAAATCATGTATTCCACATGTGTTTTTTGTTTGCTTACGTGAAGATCAAAGATGCTAATTTTCATCAATGGAAGAGAAGGAAAAAATTAATTGAAGACCACGGTTAAGATTCGAGGACGAATCTTCTCCAATCCGGAGAGAATGATGCAGATAGAATATTAGGAAATATTCTATATTTTAATTATTTAAGATTTTATTTATTATTAGGATAATTATCATTATTGTTTTAGGGTTTTCAGGTTTTATTATATATAGCCATCTAAGCTTTAATTTGTATTCAGTTTATGATTTGATTAATAAAATTGAGATTTTTCTCTTTGTTCCTTGTTTTCGGTAGATCATTGGTGATCTCAACGAATTTAAGAAGACTTTGATCCTAGGTATTCTCAGAATCAATAGGATTCATTGTGTTATCCTAGTTTTCCGGATATTCTCAGAATCAACGGATCTCTAGTCCTATCCTACAAAGCTTCCGCTACATCAGATATTTCTATTTCCTACCGGAAATCTGACGGCGAAAAGATCTTCTTGACGTGTTAGTTAGCAAGCAAATCGATCGATCTTCCTAAGTAAGGAAGCTGTAGGGGTTGAAAGACCAGAGTGCCGGACCTTTTCTTTCAGGTGGGACTTTCTCACCCTTTCAATTCCTGCGATTCCTATGTGGGAATCAATGAATTGCTGTGGTAAACTTATAAAATGTGTAACTAATTTTTGGTGATTTGGTTAGAAAAAATTGGAGACATTTGTTATACTTTATTACATAAAAATCAGAAGTTGGACTAATCTTTAGTATTGTTAGCCTAAGCATTAGTTGGATTTTGGCCCAGACATTTTCTAATTAATAAAAAAAGAAAAACGGTTCGTTTTATCTATATTATGTGTCAATTTTTCTAGGAAACAACATAATTTGGGGGAGGGAGGAGGTTATAAAGCATAAAATGACACAAGTAATCATTTAGAAAATAAAATTAGGTGTTGCCCAAAAAAATAGGTTCTTCATTGTCATTGATCAAGAGTTTTGATTTCGAAGGCGATTTGACATTTCTGTTATAAGGGTATGTTTATCACTTGTTATGAAATTGATTGTTGATCATATGTTTCATAGTAATTTATTTATTGAGAAGTTTCTTTGAAAGTGACAAAAATTCCGAAGAATCGTCATCAATTTGAACCGTTTTCGCAAATTTTATAATATGATTATATTATGACATTTCTGGTATGAAAAGAAAAACAGAAAGTCATTAAATATGAATATATGCATCTTATGAAATCTCTGATTAACTAGGTGGTTTCTACGCAATGTGCATAAATAATTTTTGGATTAAGAAAATCGAAAAAGTCAAAGTGGGTTAGAGGCCAGTGTACTGAGAATTTACCATGCTAGTCTAGGTCATGGATATAATCCCGCAAGTGTGAAATCACGGGTGGTTTAACCGTGCTTTCTAGATAAGTATTGCAGAATGCACCAATTGGTCTAACTCTTATAGCATTTTGAAACCTGAAAATATCATATCATTTTTTGTTGCTTATGTATCCTGTGATTAAAAATCAATATATTAGGAATAATAATGTTATGTTTAAGTACCTTTAGCCTGATGAAAGCAAATGAAAGTGGGATGGCGGAATCAAGTGCGTATCCAGTTCGTCCCAGTACAAAAGATTGTCAGTTTTATCTACGAACTGGTCGATGTGGCTACGGAGAAACTTGTGGCTACAATCATCCAAAGGTAAGAAACAAATGAAAGATTAAAAATCAATATATTATAATGTTATGTTTAAGTACCTTTAGCCTGATGAAAGCAAATGAAAGTGGGATGGCGGAATCAAGTGCGTATCCAGTTCGTCCCAGTACAAAAGATTGTCAGTTTTATCTACGAACTGGTCGATGTGGCTACGGAGAAACTTGTGGCTACAATCATCCAAAGGTAAGAAACAAAACTATCTATTTAGCATTATCATGAGTTGCAATAAACCTTACGGCTTACTTTGCAACATCATTATAGGAGATACCACCAGAAAAGATTAATATGCCAAAGTGTAAGGTACGAGTGCATATTGTAGAGTAAATAAAACTATATTGTTCTGATCGTGATGCATTTAAATTAAGCTTATTGTCCATCTACTAAAAGGGACATAAGTTGTTCTAGTTTTCAAAACCATTAAATAGGTAAACAGTCTCTCTTCTGCGTTCAATTCGTTTCAGTATTTTCTGAGAGGAAAATGTAAGCACGGCTCACATTGTTATTTTGATCATTCAAAGGAAGGGGATGGTGCAGAACATACGCGTCAGGTAATTTCATCGCAGGTACTATACTATTCTTATCCGCCAAATATGAAAGACTTATATGAGTCTCTTCTTCAGGGCCAGAAAAGACACAGAACTGAGTCAAAGTCAAGGTCAAGGTCAAGGTCAAGTCCAAGTCCAAGTCCAGAGAAAGGGGTAACTATAACTAAAATTTCATCTTTTATAATTTTGATTTACTGTGATCCAAGAGAATGATTCGAAGAGAATTTGCAGAAACATAGACAGGAAGATAATGAGAAGCAGAGGAGTACAGAGGCTGAAGACAATCTGACAAATCTTGTTGAATATGAAAAGTAAGTTGAGTTTTATTGATTATCAAGCTTGGTATTTATACCAAGAGAAGTACAAACCGACTAGGAAATAAGAAAGATAACGATAAATAGGAAAACCAAAGATAAAGCTAAGTAAAACTAATCCTAAGCTGGTTAGGAGTTATCTTCTCCAATACCCCCCCCCCCTCAAGATGGAGCATGGATATTGTTAATGCCCAACTTGAGAAGAAATGCATCAAACTCTTTACGTCCCAATGTTTTTGTCAATATGTCGGCAAGCTGTTCTGTAGTTGAAACATGAACCACTTTGAGGACTCCTTTAGATATCTCATCACGAACAAACTGGCAGATAATACCCATATGTTTAGTTTGTTCATGCAAAACAGGGTTAGCACTGAGATGAATGGCCGAGATATTATCGCAACAGACTGTGACCGCATTTGTGTGAGGAACTCCAAGTTCACAGAGAAGTTCCTTTAGCCAAATTATTTCCTTCGTAATAGAACGTAGTGCTCGAAATTCTGCTTCGGTAGATGAAAGGGAGACGCCTTCTTGTTTCTTTGTTTTCCAAGTAACCGGTGAAGTCCCAAATTGTATGATCCATCCTGTAAGCGATCTTCTGGATGTGGAACAACAACCCCAATCCGCATCACACCAGCCAGTTAACTTAAGTGTATCATTGGCTCGAAAGAGAACTCCTTGACCCACAGTACCTTTTAAGTAGCGAACCACCTTCAAGGCCGCAAGCCAATGGTCCTCCAATGGTGTATACATAAATTGAGACAGAATATGTACTGCATAAGCAAGATCAGGTCTTGTAGCAAGAAGGTAGATAAGACGACCTGTAAGACGGCGGTATTTTCCCGGATCCGCAAGTGCCAGACCAGTAGCTTTCGCGAGCTTATGATTTTGGTCCATTGGTGATCCAGCCGGTTTGCATCCAAGTAGTCCACATTCTGTTATAATCTCGAGTGTGTATTTGCGCTGAGATAAATATATTCCTTGAGAGCTGCGAGCAACTTCCAAGCCGAGAAAATATTTGAGAGCTCCGAGATCCTTCATATAAAAACACGTAGATAGATATGTCTTGAACGAGTTGATTGCTGGTGGGGAATCGCTGGAGATGGTTAAATCGTCAACATAGACGAGTATCCGAAGTGTAACGTTGTTACGGAAGTAGACAAATAATGAATGATCTGAATGTGTCTGTGCGAAACCATAACTACGGAGAGCATCAACAAGTTTCGCGAACCAACACCGAGGAGCCTGTTTAAGGCCATATAATGATTTCCGTAAACGACAGACATGAGTCTCGTTCGGGCGAGAAAAACCTAGAGGTATCTTGATATAAACTTCTTCCTGAAGTTCTCCATGAAGAAAGGCATTATGAACATCCATTTGATGGATTTCATGATTTTTCTTTGCTGCAATATCAAGAAATAAGCGCACCGTAGTCATCTTCGCCACAGGAGAGAATGTCTCTGTGTAATCGAGACCCTCTTTCTGATTATTTCCCAACACAACCAGACGAGATTTATGTCGTTCTATCGTTCCATCAGCGCGCAACTTGATGGTGTACAGCCACTGAGTTCCAAGCGCCTTTTTCCCTTGAGGTAGTTCTTCGAGATCCCATGTGTGGTTTCTTTCTAAAGCGTCCATCTCAGATTTCATGGAGTCTCGCCATACTTTGTGTTCCATGGCTTGTCGAAAATTTTTCGGCTCAATATTAATGGTTAATGCCATGAGGAAGCTGCGATGTGATGTTGAGAAACGATCATATGTGAGATACTCAGACAGAGGATAGTACGTACCTGAGGATGGCTGAGGAGTGGATGAGGGGAGAGAGGGAGTGAAGACAGGGATTGTAGTGACAGTGTTGACAACAAAATCACGGAGTCGAGAAGAAGGTTGTCGAGTTCGATGACCACGTCCCAAAGGTTCAGCCTCGGGTTGATCATTAGTAGCTGAAGGTTCTGTTACAGCCGTAGATGGTTCTCTTTCAACAGTAGCATGCTCTGTTCCTGGAGAAAGATACTCTGTTTCTGAATCGTCATCATTAGATATCACTGGTACGGTAGGAGAAGATTCAGTAATAACAGGGGATTGTTCTTGGTAAGGAAATCTATCTTCTTGAAACTCCACATCGCGTGATATAAAGACTCTTTCTTGATCGAGGTCGAAGAGCTTCCAGCCCTTAGTTCCGGATGGGTAACCTAATAACATACATCTCCTGCTTCGCGAAGAAAACTTATCTCCCTTGGTGTTTTTGTTATGAGCATATGCCAGACACCCGAAGACCCGTAGGTGAGATATATCCGGAGG
Organism: Hirschfeldia incana; assembly: GCA_026261945.1. NCBI lineage: Eukaryota > Viridiplantae > Streptophyta > Magnoliopsida > Brassicales > Brassicaceae > Hirschfeldia > Hirschfeldia incana. The sequence continues at coordinate 151,129 of JABCMI010000105.1, forward strand.
TTGGCCGTGAAGTTTTTCATAAGGAGTCTTATTTTGAAGTATCGATGATGGTGTCCGGTTAATGAGATGTCCAGCAGCAAGAACACATTCTCCCCAGAACTCAATAGGTAGATTTGCTTGGAAACGTAATGCACGGGCAATGTTAAGAATATGCTGGTGTTTACGTTCTGCGCGTCCGTTTTGCTGAGGTGTGTGAACACATGAAGTTTCATGGAGAATCCCGTGTGTTTGAAAGAAACGTGTAAGGCACGTAAACTCCGTTCCGTTATCACTTCGTATCGTTTTGATTTTCTTTGAAAACTGGCGTTCAATCAAGGTGAAGAAGTCTTTTATTTGCTGTGAAACCATTGTCTTATCTGGAAGGAGATAGAGCCACAAAGCTCGGGAATGATCGTCTATGATTGTTAGAAAATATCGAGACCCACATAATGCTGTTGTTCGATAGGGACCCCAGAGATCGCAGTGTATTAAATCAAAAATCTCGTTTGCATTATGAAAACTATCTGGAAAACTGAGACGGGTTTGTTTAGCCCGAAGACAAATATCACAAGTTCTAATAAGATGATTAGCCGTAGAAGATGATTTCTGAATTCCTGGGATCATTCCGGTGATACGAGAAGATGGATGTCCAAGACGTCGATGCCATAACACTGACTCTTCAAGAACCTCTGTATGTGCTGACACTAACGACTCAATCCCACGAAACCGGTACAATCCCTCTCCCTCTCTTTCACCCGCTCCAATCAGCATCCTCGAGGTACGGTCCTGTAAAATCATAAGTTTGTCAGTGATTTGTCCAACTAAGAAGTTGTCTGTAACTAGTTGGCCAAAAGATATCAAATTTGTATGAAAGCCCGCCACATAGAACACATTATGTATGTGTAGTGTCGAAGTGAGTTTAACAAGGCCTTGTTTCGAAGCTATTGCTCCTGAGCCTGCTGGCAACAAGACAGGTATATGTGGTATGTCTCGTGTATCTTCTAGTAATTGTAATTGGCCTGTCATATGGTGTGTGGCTCCTGTATCCAGGATCCAAACATTATCCATACTCTTACCCTCTAGACGATCATTGATCTTGCCATTGTTGATTAATTTCTGCACAATGCTCCATTGGTCGTCAGTGATTCCACTTAGACCTTGGCGATCTGCATCTGAGATAGTAATATTAGCTTGAAGTGTTGACGGGTTTGTCTTGATTACTGTAGCTGTATTGGCTTTGGGTTGATTGTTGTTGCGATTTTGATTGTTAGAAGTACTTGGTTTAGAAGTTGGGTTTCGAACTGGATTTGTGATTTTTCGTCCTTCCCACCAATCTGGATACCCGATCACAGTAAAACACCCTGATGCCTCATGACCCGTACGCCCACATACCATACATTGTCGAGACGGATCTTTGTTACCAGGTCGAAAAACGTCTTTTGTGAATATGGTGTTAGGTTTTGAAGCGTTGGAAGACTGAGTTTGTGATGCAAAGCCCATGATAGATGTCCCGGGTTTTGTTGTTGATTGAATAATCTCATTCTGAGAGATGGTTTGATAGACTGTATCAAGATCAGGAAGTGGGGAAATTGCGCATATCTGAGCCCGTACGACGCCGTGTGTTGCATCATCTAGCCCAGCCAAGAAATCATGAACTCTTAATGTCTCTGTTTCTTTCTCCCTTGCAGAGTTTAAATCACATTCACACTTGCCACAGCTACATTGTTTGGGTTTCATGCATTCGGTGATTCCGTCCCACAACTTTGTTAAACGCCCAAAATAATCATCAATGCTTGAGCCATCTTGTTTACAATTAGCTAACGCCGTTCGTAGTTGTTGTAAACGTGCTCCACTTTTGATGGAAAAACGTTTCTTAATTATATCCCAGAGGTCTTTTGCGATCTCACGGGTTGAGATGGAAGAGCGAATTTTTGGCTCGATAGTTTGTTTTATCCATCCGACGATGAGATGATTGTTTGCTATCCAATCTTCAAGGTAGGATGAATCGGCTGCCGGTTTAGGGAGACTGCCGTCAAGAAAACCATATTTCTTCCGAGAGCTAATCGCCATTCGGAAGTTAATGGCCCATTCATCATAGTTCATCCCATTAAGAAGCGGCTGTGATATAACTGCTCCTGGGTTGTCATTAGATGAAAGATCATAAGGTGAGATCTTTTTGTATTTGATCTCGGAAGCTTCAGTAATAGACATTGTTTTTGAAGTAGATGTTTATAAGTAGACTCTGTTTTTGATAAGAAAAACAGAGAGGAATAGATGTTTAAAGGAATAAAATTGTTCTTCGATATGGAAGAACAATAGGAGAATGAATGAAGAAAATTTGATTTTAGATTATTTTTGTTTGAGCTCTGATACCATGACAAATCTTGTTGAATATGAAAAGTAAGTTGCGTTTTATTGATTATCAAGCTTGGTATTTATACCAAGAGAAGTACAAACCGACTAGGAAATAAGAAAGATAACGATAAATAGGAAAACCAAAGATAAAGCTAAGTAAAACTAATCCTAAGCTGGTTAGGAGTTATCTTCTCCAATACAATCTGCAGGAAGAAAATTTGAGGGTAAAGAAACATAAACATGACCTCAGTCTTCTCTGTACTAGTAGATGAAACAGAGTTTGCTCTGTCATTTACTGTTATTTCTCATTTGAATTACTTTTTCTTACAGGAGACGCAAGAAAATGATAATGATCAACATAATCGAGGGGAACAGAGAAAGATAGATATTGAGAGGCAGAGGAGAGAGGCTCGTTTGAGACTTGAGCAGGTGTTGAAATGACTCATCTAACATTTCTCTATATTGTTTTTTTTTCTTTGAAATATCACATAAGAGTTTTTTTACTTGGTTTTCTTCAGATCAAACAAACAATTCATTTTGATGAAGTGACTCGTATCAGAGAGACACTAACAGAACTCGGATTCATACTTACAGAGGGCGATGGATTTTAATAGGGTACAAAAGAGAATCCTAGCTTCTTGGAACACAAGAAACTGATGCGTTCTGAAGCTTTCGTATTTAACCTCGTGGTTGTTGCGTTGATTAATTTACCGTACAAATACTGTTTGGGATAAATTTGAGCCTATATGCTCTGGATATAAGCCTGTAAAAAAGTATAATAAATCAACAGTTAAATATCATAAAATTGATAACAGTTTATAATTAAAAACTTCTACTTACTGTGTATCTCTATTTGGATCATAAATATATAATCTACTATTGTTTGTTTTGTAAACTATAATCTATTATTGTTAACATGAATCAATTATTGTCAACATGCATCATTTATAAACATAATTAATATATTCTAAATACAGTTCTTATGTATCTCCGATTTGATTAGTTAAATTGGTTTAATCTACTCTATTAAAATAGAGTCATTATAAGAAAAATTATTGTACAAGATTGTTATATTTGAATCAGTGGAAATTTTTGTCTCAGCTATATCTTCTTCTATATATTCTGGGTCTGGCTCTCGTGCTAGTGGTCTGCGTTGCACCTCTCAAAGATATCCACAACACTTGTCCTTCCAAAGGGTGAGTACTTTTACCTCTCAAAGTTTACTACTGCCTTCAATAGTTTCTGGTGATTGATGCAATAATCTCAAAGAGATTTGTTTGTCGTCTTTATTCTGTTTTTGGCAAAAGTAGGTTCTCTTCCTAAACCACACATCAGCAAGTTTGGTTATGCATCAAGCAGCTTGACAAAGTCAAGGCAACTGTCAATTTGGGAGCTCAGATTTGTAAGTAGACCACCTCTTTAGGACAAAATGTGAGAGATTTTATCTTAAGCAAAAGGCTTTTGCTGCAGAAACAACTTATTGGTCGCATTTTATTGTTGTTGTTGTTTTGGTGTTGCATTATATCTCATAGCTTTTCAGTGTGCAGAATATTCTTGATCACATATTCCTCACTCAATTAATTGATTCATAAGTCGGCGAAACAACCTTCAACTTGTCAGGTTGGAAATTAATTCTCCTTTTGGATACATATTGAGCAATTACAGAAAATCATTTTCGTAACTGGAAGTTGCAGAGACCCAAACGCAATAGAGTCTGCATTAAATGTAAACTTGGGGCCAAACTATAAACCTTTCAAGAGAGTTATTTAGAAAAAGACAAGCTAAATGGCTGTATCAAATGATTTTGGGTTATCTGTTTGCTTGCACACGTAGTAAATTGGGGGTGGAAAGAATTGTGGCTTCAAAGGAGTGCACGTGAATGCAATGAAACATATCATCTGTTACAGTCCAATCAGATTCTGACGCTTATGATCATCCCACTCGAAGTTTCTGCTGTTCTCACACACGTGGTCCAACTGTACTTCCATGTCATCTCACTTATTTTTTCTGTCCATTTGAAACTTCTAAAGTGAAAAATATACTTTACTAGTTCGTATAAAACTAGGGCATCATATATTTGGTAAAAATTAAAAATAAATAAAATAGTGCATAACGTATATGCTTTAGTTATTTCATATGAGGAACGATAAGGTTCTTTCTAACTATCTTGATAATAATAGTCATGACGATAACATTATACACCACTTAACATTGAAACCAAGAAAAATATTTTAAGCAAAAAGTAAAATAATATTTATGCATATCTTTTTTTTTGTCAACCTATTTATGCATATCTATTTTGGAAACCGTTTTGTTTCACGCTATTATTGCATAAACTTTCCTGGCTTTTCTTATCTGTGACAGACAAGAGGAATTTTATGCAATTATATTGTGATCTAGTATTATCTCCTTGTCGGGTTTATAAAAAAATATTAAGAGGAAAGCACGAGTGGTAGAAAAAATTGACCTTCAGAGAAAAGCTGCCTAATCTAAGGCCATGTTTATTGGAGAATTCTTAAGAAGAAATCTAAAGAAAATATAATATAAAATTAGGTGGGTTCCACTACAAAATTTAAATTCTCACATTCTGATGCTTAATTAAGCATCGAATTTAACACTATTTGCGGGCCATACATACACTTTTTGTGAGTCTCACTAATATTAATCTGAAAAAAAAATAAAAAATAAATAATTGTTTAGCACTCCATTTTTAGATTCTCCCTATAAATATGCTCTAAGACCAACCATGTTAGATTTGAATTTTAATATTGGCTGTAAAAGTATTAAGCATGTACAGCATATATACTAATACGAATGTGAAAAACAAGCTTAAAGGTTAAAATATTTAAATAGTGTATATCAAACAGTTCAGTCAGTAAAGTTTTTGAATGGATAGGAACGGGGCTAGATGCATGTGCCGTCGGCTTATAATTAGTCAAAGTAAACCCACAAGGACAATCCATCTGAACTAGGAATGGGTAAAATATCCGTTAATTTTGATTCGATTCGTTATTCGTTTCGATCCGATCCAAAAAGTCCGGATAACCGTAACTTTACAAATCGAAGCAAATAATAAAATTCAATATCCGTCAAAAACGAAGCAAATCACAAATTAAAATTTTGGAAAGCGGATATCCGATCATATCCGGCAATATATAAGTACATGTATATCTTGATTATATTTAAAGTTTTATATGTATAAAATTATATAATTATTATTCTGACATATGATTTGACATATTTTATTTACATTATTACTTATTTAAAAGTAGTACATAAAAGAAAAAAATATTTTATGATAATTATAATTTTTTTCTTAAGTTTTATGTTATTATAATTGTTAACTAAGTTTAAATTTTTTTACAAAATATGTAGATTTATTAATTATTTTAATTTTTGTCTTATATATCACGTAGAAAATATATTACACAAAACAAATATGCATCGAAATTTTAAAATTATTTGTATTAATCAAAACATATGAGATATCCGTAAGTATTCACAAATATCCGCAAATATTTAATTATTTTCCGGATATCTGTTTTTCCGAATATTCGTACTTCTCCGAAGCAAAGCAAATACAAAAATTAGATATCCGTAATATACGAAACAAATCACAAATACCTTCAAAATCCCGGATATCAGATCCGTGCCCAGGCATATTCATCTCCAAAGGGATGGCTACAAGATATATAAATCATGTCAAGATTTTAATAAAGAATAAGGTTTAAATAATGGACTTCCATTCCATTTAATATTTGGTTAAGAACTGGAGATAAAATAAGCTAATTTACTTGACCACGTAATTTTATTTGAGATAAACTTTGATTATCTCATGTTGCTCTCGAACATTGTATCTAATACTCCTTCTGTTTCTGAATAAATGTCACTATGACATTTTTCACATTGATTAAAAAAATAGTTGAAATTTATGTAAACTGTTATTAATTACAAAATATAGTTGAAATTTATGTAAACTGTTATTAATTACATCTTTCTGATCAATAATATTTGAGATAAATAAAATTATTTATAAAACTAATAAAATTTGTAATTAATTTTTAACTGAAAGTAAGTACAATTTGCATTAAAATTGTAAAAAAAAATTTGTGTGACAAAAAAACAAAGTTATAATGACACTTATTATGAAATAGAATATTTAAATTTGTCTTATTAATATCTTCTTTCACGAACAAATGCTAAAACGTTAAGAAAAAACAACTGGTAAAACGTTTTAACATTATTGAACCAATTATAAAAACAAAACAATCATATTTGGTTGTTTAAATACGTCAAAAATAATTCATTATTTTCACGTTGCTGTCACCGGCAAGAAATGTGACTTCTCTCTCTCACAGACTTCTGTTTGTATTTTGTCCATATATCGATAGGTGATCTCAAACAAAAAATTATTCCAATTTCTACATAGATCTTATTAATAAAATTTATTCATTATAAAACAGATCCAATTTCAATCTCTACAAAAGAACAACTAAAATATTCTAATCATCAGAAATTTGAAACTGATCCCCAAAAAAAAGAACAGTCACCTGAATTATTTTCTTCTGCTTTTCTCTATTACATTTGAGAACAATCAAAATTAAGAATTTAACTAAGTAAACAAGGAAATAAATGTTTTTAACATTTTCCTTTTGAACTTCAAATAAAAAAATCAATAAGACCGCTGAAGAGAAAAACAAATTTGGAAGATGGAAAATTTTGATATAAATCGGGAACCGGTCTGAAACTAAGCCTCCAAAAAACCGGTTAACCTGAGAACCGAGTTACGAACCCGGCTAAGATCTCTTCCTTTGAGAGTCCTTCCGTTACCTGTACAAACGGAAAACGCCATTTGACCACCTTCTGTCCTCCGTCCAACGATCAGATGCGGCGGAATCATTTTCCTTCCTCCATCAAATCCTTCTTCACCATCCTCCGAGTACCTCCGCATCATATCACCCGGTATATTAACCGGAAGCGACGTCGAGAATGCCGCCGGTGAAGGCAACGGCGTCGTTTTGCTCCGTCTCCGTCTCGAGCTATCTCGGAAATCAACCGGAAGATTCTCCTTCTCGTTCACTTCATCACGCCGGCGAGTTGGGAAGGAGTTGTCGGGGAAAATGATCTCAGATTCGTCGAATTCTTCCGACATTTTCAGAAACGCAAGGGGCTTTGGTAATAAGGTAAAGTGTTTAGGTAGAAAAAAAAGGGTAAAGTGTTTTTAGGTTTTCTAATGAAAGCTGAAATAAGATTACTAGTGCAAGGCGAGGAGTTGAGAAAGGAAGGGTTTTATATAGAGGAGGAGGAAGGCGAGAGAGGAAACGTAGAGAGTACTCAAGTTCTGTTTGGTGTCTTATTAATGGTGATGATGTCATCATAATGGCTTTGAGTGCGGATCCCGTTTTACTTTCTATCTAAACACCGTCCGTATGTATATGTGTTTTTTACCCTTCGATATAAATTGATTTACTTTCTAAATTACTTGAAAATATTTTTGAGTTTAAACAAAAAACTTACTTGAAAATCTTATCTATAATGTATCTGTATAAATATAGATCGGGGTCTCTTACTGGACTGAATCATTCTTTTTTTTTTCTTTCCTTTCTTTCTCTATAATGTTTTTTTCTTTGTAAAGAATTTTTTTTCTAGAATATTGATTTGACAAATTTTATCTGCAAAATATTTTTCTGAGACTCTCGTAGGATACTCGATTCGCGGATCATGTCGTTAAATATGTTTTATTTGATTCTTATTAGTCGTCTTATTTTGTAATAAGTTTTCAAATAATCGTTGTTTTTTTTTCTAAAACAAAACTTTATTTCGACGTTGTGTTGGTTTTGAAAGATGTACAGTATAAACAATTTTTATTATATTAAGAAAAGAAAATTACAAAAAAGTATATGAAAAGAAAAGGAGGAGACGATACACGTTGTGAAAAAAAAATTATATGAAGTCGGCACAAATATACAGAAAGGTAGGTACATATGTATTATGTATATATGCCAAGAATAAATATGATAAAACCAAAAACAAAATTCAGGGGATATTTATAATAAAGATGAAGCTTGGAATTATACTTTTGAAATGTTATACTGATATGTTATACTGAAAAGGGGTTTAGGGATATTTATATTAAACTAAATATTTGAATTAATTATTTGATAATTTTTAGGTACCCAGATATACGTTGGAGAATGAGACTGAATTTCATACAAGTTATTTTAATGGATTCTGAATTTACACGTCGGATAAAATCCAAAACAAATTTCATAAAAGATCTGTACAGTATTTATGGCCTGAATTCATTTTTATCAACTCCGGTTTGGTTAATTTTTGAAATTTTTGGATTTTTGAAATTTTTGAATTCGGTTTATTTGAACAGCCCAGAAACTAAAAGAAGTTCAACAAACTAATGTGTTATCTTCTATTGTTAAACACCTTTTCAAAATAAAATGAAAACAGGTATAGCATTATTCTATTATTTATAAACCGGTGGTTCATAGTACATTTGTTCAAGGGAATTGCTCGTTACGGTTCATATCGACAGTCACGATATCCATTACGAAACACTTACCATGTTGCTTCCAGTAATCTGCCATCGGATTGATCCACTCCGGTTCAGCTATCTCCGCTCTCTGATGTTTCAACTCCTCAGTCCATATGTTGTACTTCTCATCTCTGCTCTTAACCAACTCAGGCCTTAATACCCCTTGCTCCACCCCTTGTGGTGACATCATCAGTTCGGGTGCACCCACCGGTAATTTGTCACCTACATAAACACACACACACACACAAGATTAAATGATTGTTCAGCTCAAACTAAACCCGACAAATCAAACCCGATTCACAACTATAAATTTCGTGATTCTGAATATGTTTGATCGCTTCAAATGGTTAATCTTTAAACCGGATAATTAACTGTTTAACCATAAGATTAATTGCTATACCAACTTATAGAAATCGTTTACATAGAATTGATCTGGTTTAGAGCCGATATTTTGTTAGAGAGACATATCATACCTCGGTCTATCTGCCAGGTGCACCAAAATTTACCGTACGTTTTGGCTATGTTCTTGAGCTCTGGAGTAGCCACAGCCTCAGGCAATCGTGGATAAGCCCACGAGCCTGACTTAACCTCGTAAGCATGCGAGTGCCAAAGCTTTTGCTCATCTCGAGGAAGATTTTCATATAACCGGTCTGATATTACATATTCAATTCCTAACAAAATAACAAATTTAGTTAGCTTTCAAAAGATTGAGCTTTAACCTGAATTTCAAAAAAAAAAAAAAACAAAAACAGTACCGATGAGAGGTGCATCAGAACGGTCAGAGGCGTAAACTGCGCACTGGAGGAACTCGTCGTTGACTCTGTGGACATAGTGGTGAGTCTCTATTTGTCGTGACATATCTCCACCGTAAATCGCAAACGTCGAAACATGACAGTTCATTTGCTTCACTGGTAATCTCCTCTGCATGATCGTGGTTCCGGCATCAATCACGCGCGTGGAAACGGTCACCGGATCTCCAGGAGCCACCCGATCTTCGTCGCCGCTCGAAGAGGTCATCTTGCTTTTTTTGTATTTGGTTTTCACAGTTAGATAAGATTGTCTTCTTCTTTGTCACATGGTTAGACTAATTTATGATGATAATACAATACAAGACATGCAAAGTTCATAGACGTGTCATGGAATGGCCGTACATCGACCATGTGTTGAATCCTACTACAATTTTACATTTCTGATTTAATAAAAAAGTTTGTAAAACCAAACCGTATCCAAACTTAAAAATTAATCAATACAAAACCAAACCAAACCAAACCAAACATGTACAAGGCTTTTATAAGATTTATAAACCGATTTGACCAAAAAAAAAAATCATGTAGATACACGTAAATTAAGCTATTGTAAGGTTTTAGACATCTTTACTAATATAAGCCAACTTACAAGCTTTTTTGTCTCTCGTAAGACACAAGGCAATGCACACAACTTCACAGTGACGAGGAAGAAAGATCTACTGTGGAGTTTAAGATCATGGATTCAGGGTAGAGTGGGTAGAGATCACAACCAGTAACAGATGATGATTTCATTGTCGTTGCCGTTTGATCGGTCACACCAGACGTGCTCAAGATACCATCTGTATCAATGTCCCTGAGGTTTGAGATGCTCCAGTTATGTCCATATAAACCAGGATCTGAAACAACCTGTGCTATTTCTATCTCTCCTTGGAGCATTTGCACAACCTCTGACATGGTTGGTCTTAAGGAAGGAGATGAGTTAGTGCAAACGATAGCAACTTTGATCATCCTTACTGCTTCTTTGGTGTTGAAATCGCCTTGTAGAACTGGATCTACTATCTCCGTTATGTCCCCTTTCTGTTGCAGCTTCACTGCCTGAGATTTGTGGTAACATTGTGGTTTAAGTAAACTATAACACATCAAATGGGATAAAGAGAAACAAAAAAAAATCTTGTCGGATACCCAATTGATAAGGGAGCCTTGATCATCACTTGCCATGTGTTTAGTATTACTCTGTCCACTAACAATTTCCATTGCCACAACCCCGAAGCTGTACACGTCTGCTTTCTCTGACAACTGACCCCATAGTGCATATTCTGGTGCCATATAGCCGCTGCATTGTAAGAGATACCAAGACTGAGCTATATTTATCTGGTCACTTTGTGATCTTGTCTTATAATCTACGCTTACATGGTTCCTGCAATCCTGGTGCTAATGTGACTATGTTCTTCTTCATATAGCCTAGCCAATCCAAAGTCAGATATCTTTGCATTTAGGTCAGCGTCAAGAAGCACATTTGTGGTCTTTATGTCACGGTGAACCATTTTTATCATTGATCCTTCGTGAAGGAACTCAAGCCCTCTTGCGATTCCAACACATATTTTTTGTCTTGCTTTCCAGTCAAGGTACACGGAACTCTTTCCTAGAAATGAGTTTTAACCAAATAGAAATAATATAACTTTTAAATATGGGAACATTTGTGTATAATTGAACTAGACTCAAAACATATTTTTCAAAAGAAAAGCTAAATGACTTTAATTTACCATGGAGCATATGAGCAAGGGAGTTATTTTGCATGTACTCATACACAAGCATCAATTGATTCTTCTCCACACAACATCCATAAAGCTTGACGAGGTTTGGATGATTCAGACCTGAGATCATGCCTATCTCATTCACAAACTCGCGGTTTCCTTGGTGTGACTTGGAAGAAAGCTGTTTGACTGCTATGATAGTTCCATCTGACAGCTCTCCCTGCATTAACATGCTCATATCAGAAACCATATCTTCTCATGAGGTATCTACATTTGATTTATTTTAGCATACTTTGAATACGGATCCGAAACCTCCTTCCCCAAGTTTGTTGGCTTGATCAAAATTGTTTGTTGCAGCTTGCAGTTGCTTCCAAGTAAAGCAAACCGTTGGCAGACCCTGGACTCTTAGAGCTATGTGATCATGTTCCCAACAGAAAATAATTACTAGTAGCTTAAACGAATTGGTGATGTATCAGCAATGGATTATACACTGTGAAATATGATACCTTGTTCGCTTGTATTCTTGTCTCTTATGCATCTTCTCCGAGCATATATTCCCAAAGCCAAGAGAATGATTGTTACCAAGGCAGCTATAGTCCCAAAAATTAGGGGATAATTTGTTTGATGTCTTATTTTTTCCGCTGTAAATAAGAAAAACAGAAGTGTAAATATATACATGATAGATCATATATGCAAGCTACAAAAATATATTTTTCAAGTCTTTTGACCTCCACATAGTGGCTCCATACCTGAAAGTTCAATAGAAACTGTGTCATTTGAAGTTATGGCCACTTGAGAGGGAAGAAAGCAATATGAAAAATAGTACTTACTCTGGTGACACAAGGAGATTGCAGAGATAAGAGGACCATAGTTTCCTCTTTTAGGTATGAGGGTTGTCCCTCTCCCTGCCCAATAAAGCTGAATCTCTAACATACGGTTGGTCACATTTACAGCTTTAACTTCTTTCACAACAGGCGTCATAGTCCCCTTAGACTCCTCTTTGATGTTAAAATCCCTCAAGAACAATTCTCCCTAAAAAGGAGAGAAGAAAATGAACTTCAATCTTCCATGCTTGATTCAAGAAGTCAATTATTAAGTAACGCTCCACCTGAACATAGACATCAAATATGCGTCTGCCAAGACGACTGAATGGTTCTTCGTCTGAAAACTGAATCTCCATAAAATGGAGTTTCACATTGTAGGGTCCATTTTCCAAGCAAAACGCATAATAAACAAGTGAGAGAGCAGATCTACGCGCAGTCTTATAAAGATCAGGAGAATCTCCAGGTCGTTTTGAACTAGCTGAAATGATGTACGTATCATTCTCACTATGTTCATCCGCGGCAAATACACCTGTGTTGCTGATTCCCCAGGTTTTGAAGTGTTGATTTGTTGCGGAATAGACAGTACTATCATCAGCTTGGTAGCTGATTTTATGAGAGGAGTTTTTAATGACTATGTTGTCTCCACCACAATTTATATGTAGTGTTCGCTGGTCTGCATGCAATCCATAATTGAAAGAGATAAACTAATAGGCAAAACAGACAGAAAAATATTATGTTAGAGGCGTTCTGTACTTACAGCTTGTGCAGTTGATTGGACCAGCACATGGAAGAAGCCCAGTTCTGTATGAAAAGAATACCAAAATAATTAGATATCACAATGGCACAAAATATTCTACTGATATGAGATAAAGCAGAAGTATATACTTACAAGCTGTTCTTCAAATATGAGCTCTGATATGTATTAATGTTACTGATTTAAAACAAAGTGCAAGCAGAAACTTCAACATGAGAATCTTATCAACAAAAATAGAGATGTATTATATCTACAAAGATTTCATATTGGTACCTCTTTTCCTGGCAGCTAGACGACCAAGAGAAGTTGTTGTAAGAGATATCACTGTGAGAAATAATCATAATCGAAAACTAAGAAAATATTATTTGACATAAGAAAAAGTATCTAAAAATATAGACAAGCTAGGGAAGCTTAAACGTACATATTAGATTGGCTATTGAGAAAAACACCTGATCCAGCGTCTCCAGAAAGTCTATTTCTAGTCAAATAGCTGAACAAACATGTCCGAATGTTACATACTTGATCACGATACCATGGTATTGACTATGTTTGGACTCTTAAACATGTTTGATCTCAGATTGTATAGTACTTACGTATATTTTGGTGCACTTTGTATTCCACGGACTTCGCCAGTCAAGCTGTTAAACGATAAATCCCTGCAGTAAACATGTAGTAGAAAAGTAAACGTAAATGTTTGATATTCAAAAGCTCCTACGTAGATCCTCTGACACTTGAATATCACTCTCACAAAGTGTGTACCCATCAGTCCATGACAATTTATAAAGACACATAATGTAGTCCAGTAACTATAAGTATATATATGAAAAATGTCATAAGCCTCTAATTCCTATGCAGGTGACGTGGAGTATATTAAACTAGCTCTGACAGAAACAACTTACAAAGTCTTTAGCTCTAGCAAGTTCCATATGTAAGAAGGAATTGGACCAGACATGCTCACATTCCTCAAAATTCTGAAACAGGGAAGGGGGGCTTTTAGTTCGAAATTTTCAGAGTCAAGCTTCAAGACGAGAAACTGATGACTGAAGAAAAGAAAAATACAGTTTTCTGATGGCTTTGCTGGACATATTTGGAAAGGAGTTGATCCCAGTTGTATCACTAATACTCCTGCATATGGATATATCTCTTAAAACATCAGTTTTTGTTTCAGTTGTTCTTTTGTTAACACATGAATTGAAGATAAGTCCATTACATATCAATAAGATTTTCTAGGCGAGTGACTGCATCAGGGATAGGACCTTTCAGTCCGCTTGCCAGTAGACCTCTGTTGATAATAACGAACACAGCTTAGATGCATGGTACAGAAACCATAAGAGAAATGAAAATTAGCAATGAGGGACAAGCTTACAGTCTTTTAAGCCGGGACCAGTTGCCAACATATGTTGGGATGGTACCATTGAAGTTATTATCACTTACCCTACTGCATATGTTAATGAAATAAAACAATTATTTAAGAGCTTTGTAAAACTTATATTTGAACTAGTTTATAGGTTCTTGACGGAGGTGAGATTGGTCCTGAGTGTAAAATCAATTTACAACCAAACAATTCATACTATGAAATAAATAAAGAAATGCGTATAAAAATAAGGCGAGGAAAAAGTTCAACAGGGAAGCTTTGCATCAAACAGGTTTTTACTTGAATGTTGATAAAACAAAACATTAGGAAAAATTTAATTTTTAGTTACAGAAACAACTTACAAATCCTCAAGGTTCACCAGTTTAGCTAGAGAATTAGGCAAGCTTCCTGTAAACTGATTGGAGGTAAGATGCCTGCAGAAACCAGTTTGAGAAGATTAAAAATACTAATGGTTTCTTTTGGATAAAATTTTGTGTATAAAACTAAATATGCATTTGGTTTTGAACAATGGTTAAGATGCAAAGGGTATTACAGCCGTATTAACTTGGTCAAGTTACCAAGCTCCTCAGGAATTGGACCAGAGAACTGATTGGCTTCAACCCCTCTGGAAATTTCGTCACATCAATATAGGTCAAATTAAAATGAATATTTGGTATAGGAAACAGTTTGAGACGTACAAGACTGTGAGATTCTTGAAGTTCTGTAACCCAGTTGGTAGAGGCCCAGACAAATTATTTGCGCAGAGGGAGCTGCAAGAAAATTCAAAAGTCACTCTGGTGAATCATGAATAGTATACACATCGGCAACATAGAAAGAGATGGAACTAACATGGAAGTAAGATATGGTAATGAAGCCCACTCCATAGGGATTGTGCCCGTAAGGTAGTTTCTGCACAAGTCTCTGCAAAGAAAAGAAAGTTACTCAGCTCTCATGGCTCTCTTTGAAGATTCTCGAGCTACGCATTGGACAACATCTCCTATATATGAATTTTGCGTGGTTGAACTCACTCACATCGATTGGAGATATGGAAGGTCAGCAAACTCTGGTGGAAGTTTTCCTGAAAGGCCAAGGGTCTTCAGATCTCTGTTTTTGTTCAAATAGTGCAACCAGAAATTATATCAGGACACAGAGGAGAAAACCTACTTACGAGAAATGAAGACAAAACAAATTACATGCTTGTTATATGGCATGTCATGCTGTTGTTGAAGCTACAATCACAACGTATGGTGCTGTTTCCAGTGTCCGGATTCGAAACAACATCAACGTCTTGCATCATCTTTAGGGTTCCTAAACTGCAAGGGTCTCCATAACTAAGGTTCAGTCCCTTGATTCCAAGCGTAGTAGTTATCTTCTCTAGCGCATTCACTGATTTCAATTATTATATAAGCAAATGATAGATATACAAATGAGGATTTAGACCTTCATTTTCACAAAAAAAAAAAATTAACAGTGCTTTATTTTCATACACTCATCTGAATGGAGAGATGGTGAAGCAGATGTTGTTGAACTGGCTAAGAAGCTTGTGATGATGATAAAGAAGAGAAGAACTGAGAACACGATCAGCATATCTCATATAAGGCGATTCTTTGTATTAGCACTTGTTTTGTTATTCACAAATTACAATATTATCATCAGCCACATACAATATTGGTTATGTAAGTGTACATTAAGAGTTTTCGTCTGGTCGTCTTCGGTGGCTATACCCTAGCTAAACATTGACTTTGGAAAAATACCTGTCGGTCACGGTGCAGGTGAAGAGACTAATTAAAGATACCAAGGACTAAAAGTCAATATGTCCATGGGCCATGGCATCTCTCATTTTCTATTTGTAAATCAAGTATATTAGCGAATAAAAGTCTGGTGCTATAATCATAGGATCTTGTTTCCCATTACGCATCTCTGATTTGATATCTAGGTTTTTTAAGATATTTGTGATTTAATTCATAGTATATCACGGATATCTAATTTTCGATTTGTTTCGAATCAGAAAAATACGGATACAAAAAAAAAATATTTACAGATATCTATACTATTATTTGCGAAGTGATTTTTCGCAACGGAGCTCCCACATTAAAAGTTAGAGCGGCTAATATCGATACTACCCTTAATGAATAATTTATATAAATCAGCCATAAAATAAAAACGAATTTAAAAGAAAATTAGATAAGTTATTAAAATTCATAATAATAAGAATTATTCAAAATATAAAAATACATATTACAGAAAAGATAATTCCTATACTATTGTGTTGTTATTATCTGAATATTATAAAATAAAAGGTAAAAAACAACATAATTTAATATTAACCAAGTAAAATTCTTAATTTTATATAATTGAAAAAGAATAAATTTTAAAATACAATATAAAATTCCTAAATATATTGTAGTGCACAAATACAATTACAAAAACTTATAAGACATAAGAATTTTTAGATGAAAATATAAATAATGAGACATTATTGTATTTATTTAGTAATAAATATATTGATATGTAATTATTAATATATAAATTATATACAAAAATGAATTTACATTATTTTAATTAAATAAATTATTAAAATTATTATTAATAATAATAAGAATCATCAAAAATCTGAAAATTATCTTTTAAAATAAAGAGATAATTACAATATATATTGTGTGATTATCTTAAAACACTTATTAATAAAAAAAATTGAAATTTAGAGAAAAAATCAGAAAACACGTAACTAAATATTAGTCAAGTAAATGTTTTCAATTTTCTCTAATTGACAAGAGAATATTGAGGGATTTTTTAAGATCTAATTATAAATAATTAATATAATATACAAATAATTTTAAATATATATATATATATATATATATATATATATGTAAGAATTAGTAATTTTTCGCAGTGGAGCTTCTACGTTAAAAGTTAGAGCGGCTAATAGCGATACTAACCTTAATGAATAATTTATGTAAATCAGCCATAAAATAAAAAAGAATTTAAAAGAAAATTAGATAAGTTATTAAAATTCATAATAATAAGAATTATTCAAAATATAAAAATACATATTACAGAAAATATAATTCATATACTATTGTGTTGTTATTATCTGAATATTATTTTAATAAAAGGTAGAAAAACACATAATTTAATACTAACCAAGTAAAATTTTTAATTTTATATAATTGAACGAGAATAAATTTTAAATTAAAATATACAATTGCTAAATATATTGTAGTGTACAAATACAATTACAAAAACTTATAAGACATAAGAATTTTTAGATGAAAATATAAATAATGAGAGATTTTTGTATTTATTTAGTAATGAATATATTGATATGTAATTATTAATATATAAATTATATACAAAAAATGAATTTACATTATTTTAATTAAATCAATTATTAAAATTAGTAATAATAATAATAATAAGAATCATCAAAAATCTGAAAAGTATCTTTTAAAATAAAGAGATAATTACAATATATATTGTGTGATTATCTTAAAACACTTATTAATAAAACAAATTGAAATTTAGAGAAAAATCAGAAAACACGTAACTAAATATTAGTCAAGCTAATGTTTTCATTTGTCTCTAATTGACAAGAGAATATTGAGAGATTTTTTAAGATTTAATTATAAATAATTAATATAATATACAAATAATATTTTTTTTAAATATATATATATATATATATATATATATATATATATATATATATATATATATATATATATATGTAAGAATTTTCAAATGAAAATATATATCATAATTTCTTAAAATGTAAATAACTTATCATATAGTTTTCTAATTATTAATGAATCTATTAATTAATAATTATAAAATGTTTAAGCCCGCATGAGCGGGCAAAACACCTAGTTTACACATACTTACGAATATCTCATATGTGTTGATATACAAATAATCTTAAAAAGTCTGATATAAATTTGTTTTGTAAAATATTTTTTACATGATATATAAAATAAAAATTGAAATAAGTAGTAATCTACATATTTTGTAAATTTTTAAACTTAGTTAAACATTAAAATAACACAAAACTTAAGAAAATTTTATAATTGTCATAAATTTTTTCTTTTTTTATGTAATACTTTTATATAAGTAATAATAACGTGAACATAATTTGTCAAAAAATATAATCACGATATATATATATATGTCTCGGATGTGTTTCCCAAAATATTAATATTTGTGATTTGTTTCGAACTTAACAGAAATTGACTCTTAGTATATGTTTTGTTTCATATTTTTTAACAAACTCAAAATATAATTATATTTTTTAACAAACTCATATACGCATTGCCGATTTTTTTTTCCACTGCATTGCCGAAGTAAGGTGTGACGATATTAGAAAATCACTAGGCTAAAATGGTTCATTTATCGTAATTTTTCCATGTTGCAGATATGATATATATAGAGTGTTTTTTTTACTAAGGAAACAGTAGGTCGTGCGATTGTGATGGAAGAGAGATACGTCAAGAAAAGGGAAAAGTTGGAAGTGATATACGTAAAGCCTTAACTGTGTGGAGAGGGGCTCATACACTAAAAAAAAGTCCAAGTGATATACGTAAGCGTTATCTGATAAAGAGACACGAAACATCAATCATTCATGAATTTGCCACATATCTTATTTTTATCATCTTTGGTCAAGCAACTCGGCAAATTCAACAACATTAATAAGACATGTGACTTTTAGGCAAATAAAGTCAACCTTTTTATATTTTGTTTTCAGTTTTAGGTTTGTATGTGCCAATTAAGGATTTTAGAAAACAAGTGTAACTGTTAGAAGGAGCTTCTACATTTCTTTTTCTTTTTCACTAAAATTGAAATGGTGTAACTGTTGGTATTGAACCTTTGATTAAACATATAAAGACTCGAAGAAGCAAGAAAACTTGCCACACAAGAAAAATAACAAGAAGAAGTGACCAAGGAGTTGAGCCGTGACTTGGTCACAACAAATAGAGTCAAGATGCAACTAAGCATTTGTTTAGAGAAAGCCTACAACAAGGAGTGTTTTGTGTTGGTTAAAGCATACCTAAGGTATAGCTGTTAGAGTTGTTAAGAGTGGTTAGTAGAAGTAAAGTCTAGGGCTGTAGTAGTTAAAGTGTACATGTCTAGGTATGTGTGTGTGGAGTTGTTAGTGAGAAAACAACTATATGTATATGTAAGTTTGTATGTTTGAATGTAATGAAAAAAAAAGGTTAACAATGTAGATATACAAAGTGTCTCTCTTCTCTCTACAAGAAAAAACAAACCGTGAGAGTCAAGAGAGTATGAGTGTGTGCTTTGTTACACAAGTACAAAACAGAGAGTGAATGAGTTGAATTGTAGCATTTATTTGGATTTTCCATGCCACAATGCGTTGAAGTGAAGCCATAAGATAGCAGGCAAAAATAAAAAAGCTGAATAAGTGAGATGAACAGAGATTCCAAGTTTGCTTCAGCAGGCACTAGGGACATTCTAGTGATGAGGAAGGATACTGGTAGAGATCAAAACCAGAAACAGAGGATTTCACTGTTGTTTCTGTTCGATCTGTCACACCAGAGGTGCTCGAGCGTCCATGTGTATCAATGTGCATCAGCTTTGACATGCTCCAGTCGTGTCCATATAAACCAGGATCTGGCATAACCTCTTTGATTTCGATCACTCCCTCCAGCATTTGCACGGCTTCTGACATTGTTGGCCTCAATGAAGGAGATGAGTTTGTGCAAACAAGAGCAACACTGATCATCCTCACAGCTTCTTTGCTGTTGAAATCACCTTCCAGCATTGGATCTACAATCTCCAGCACGTCTCCTTTCTGTTGCAGCGTCAGTGCCTGACATTTGATGTAACAAAAAAAAGGTTTCATTACACTTTATAAGCTATGAATCAAATTTATAAAGAGAAAGGAAACTCCAAAGGTTTACCCAATTGATAAGAGAGACTTCATCATCACTTCCATTGTGTTTAGTATTACTCTGTCCACTAACAATCTCCATTACCACAACCCCAAAGCTATACACGTCTACTTTCTCTGTTAACTGACCCCATAGTACATATTCAGGAGCCATATATCCCCTGCATTACAAGATATACCAACACTGAGGTAATGGTGCAGCTTTTTGTTTTGTTTTATGTTCTTTACTTACATGGTTCCGGCAACTTTGGTACTAATGTGACTCTGTTCTTCTTCATGGAGCCTAGCCAATCCAAAGTCAGATATCTTTGCATTTAGGTCAGCATCTAGAAGCACGTTACTGGTTTTTATGTCACGGTGAACCATCCGGATCATCGATCCTTCGTGGAGGAACTCAAGCCCTTTTGCTATTCCAACACATATTTTTTTCCTTGCTACCCAATCCAGTTTCAGGGAGCTCTTTCCTGGAAATGGATTTAAAGCCAATATTGTGATTCTAAAAACTTGAAAACAAGAAGAAAAGCTAATTGATTGTTACTTACTTTGCAGCAGAAGAGCAAGGGAGTTATTTTCCATGTACTCGTAGACCAGCAACAACTGATTCTTCTCAACACAACATCCATAAAGCTTGACAAGGTTTGGATGATTCAGACCAGAGATCATGCCTATTTCATTCACAAACTCGCGGTTTCCTTGGTGTGACTTGGAAGAAAGCTGCTTCACTGCTATGATAGTTCCATCCAACAGCTCTCCCTGCATTAATTATTTTTATATCAAAACCAAAACATCTTTACATTCTCAGGTATTGACATATGTTTTAGCATACTTTGAATACGGCTCCGAACCCTCCTTCTCCAAGTTTGTTGGCTTGGTCAAAATTGTTTGTTGCAGCTTTCAGTTGCCTCCAAGTATAGCAAACCGTTTGCAGACTCTGGGATCTCAGATCTATGTGATCAGGTTCAAAAGAGAATCATCAGTACTGCTGTGAGCATATATGGATAAAGGGTTCATATTATTTGTGAAATTTGGTACCTCTTTCTCTCCTAATATTTTCTCCTCTGCGTCTTCTCCAAGCATATATTCCCAAGGCCAAGAGTGTGGTTGTTACAAACGCAACCGTTGCCCCCAAAACTAGGGGATAATTTATATGATGTTTTATTTTCTCCGCTGCAAATGATACACTAAGAGTGTAAATATATACATTTGCATCATACATAAACCATTCTAACAAAAGACAGTGTTTAACAAAGTAGTTTTTTGTTTTGTCTAAGAATTACCTCCGCATAGTGGCTCCTGACCTGAATTTTTGAAAGATGAATGTTAACATTAGGTTTTAGGAACAAGTGTCAAGAAGATGAAGGTGACACAAATCAACGTGAAGAAAGCTACAAAAGAAATACTTACTGTGACACATGGAGATAGCAGAGATAAGAGGACCATAGTTTCCTCTGTTGGGGATGAAAGTTGTCCCTTTACCAGCCCAATACAACCGAATCTCTAACATATGATCAGTCACATTAACAGCATTCACTTCTTTCACAACAGGCTTCAGAGTCCCATTAGCCTCCTCTTTAATATTAAAATCCCTCAAGAACAATTCTCCCTAGAGAAAGGAGAAAAACACTTCAATCTTTCCATGCATGATTGAAAACATATATTCTTATGTTATGTAACCATTACTGACGCTTTACCTGAACATACACATCAAAAATGCGTCTGCCGATACGACCGTATACTTCTTTGTCTGAAAACTGGATTTCCATAAAATGGAGTTTCACATTGTAGGCTCCATTTTCCAAGCAAAACGCATAGTAAACTAGAGAGAGTGCAGATCGACGTGCGGTCTTATAGAGATCAGGAGAACCTCCAGATAGTCTTAAATTAGTTGAAACGATAAACGTGTCATCGTCACTTTTATCATCCGTAAAGTCACCTGTGTTGCTGATTCCCCATCTTTCCAGGTGACGATTCGTTGCCGCGAAGACCTTATTGTTATCAGCTTCATAAGTGGTTTTACGAGAGGAGTTTGTAACCTGTACAGTTCCTCCACCGCAATTTATATGTAGTGATCTCTGATCTACAATTTTTTTTTTTTAATGAGTATCAATCATCAATAGAAAGTTTAAAAAGAAGAACACAATATCTATATAAAGCTCAATATGTACTAACAGCTCTTGCAGGTGACTGGACCAGCGCATGGAGGAAGACCAGTTCTGTATGACAAGGCGATCAGAATATTAAGTTATATCATATTGCACAAACATTCAGACTTGTTGTATTGCCCTATACAAAAGTAACCAAGTAGTCCATTCTTGTTCTTACAAATTATTCTTCAAGTTTGAGCTCCGGTATGTGTTGATGTTACTGATTCATCAACAGAAACTTCAAAATGAGCAGGATATACTATATTAGATATAAAAAAAGTGTTCCATTTCATGTTGATACCTCTTTTCATGACATGTTGATGACCATGAGAAATTGTTGTAAGAGAGATCACTGTAATGACACACCAAATATAAAAAAAAAAACCCACAATAACATTAGTTGGGATGACTGCAACTTTCTCAAGCCATGCAAGTAGAAGGAAACAATACATATTAGGTCTGCTGTTGACGAAGAAAGCAGATTCAACGTTTCCGGTAAGCATGTTGCCAGCCAGGTAGCTGAAAGTAAACCAATAAATCTTGAGTCTCGGATTAAAATATCCAACTTGGATTGTAACTACTTACGTAAATATTGGTGCTTTATGTATATCTTGCATTTCACCAGTCAACTTGTTAAACGATAAATCTCTGCATAGTTAAGATAAGTTGTAAAGGATCCTTTCATACTTTCATACTTGCATACAAAGAACTTACAGTCTCTTTAGGTTGGGCAAGCTCCAGATGTAAGAAGGAATTGTACCAGACAAATTCAAATTCCTCAAAATCCTGGAACAGGAAGGGATACATTATTAAGTTGAAATGTTTGGATAAAATACGACATATGGGACCATAGGTGCAGTGGAAAAGTAAATACAGGGTTACGAGGACTTTGCTGGATAGGATTGGAAAGGAGTTTATTCCAGTCATATCACTAATTCTCCTGCGCATATGAATGTGTATATATGAGTGTTGTTTCAGTTGTCCTTTTGCTAATCTATTAGAGACGAGTAAATTTTACAGATCACTAAGATTTTCAAGGCTGGCCACTGCATCAGGAATAGGTCCTTTTAGTCCACTTGCGTATAGATATCTGCTTACCAGAAATGTTACATATTTACATAAGAAAAGATAAGTGACAGTTAAAATTAGCAAGGGACAAGTCTACGTACAGCCTTCTAAGCCGAGACCAGTTGCCAATATATGTTGGGATAGTTCCACTAAGGTTATTGTCACATATCCAACTGCAAAAGAAAAAAAAACAACTAATTTAGAGATTCAAAAGCTATATATGTTTATAGGTTTCTAGATTATCTTTCCACCACACACGTACTAGTAAGCGTTTAGAAATTGTTAAGATCAATTTCACAACCAAACTACAAATACTACGAAGTAATAAAGCTTGTATACAAAAAAGCGTCAGCAAGAAAGCTTTAGATATACGTTTCAGTTCAATCTAGATGGTAATAAAACAACATTTGCAAGAAAAGGAAAAAAAAAAAGGTTTTGAAAATTTTCATTTCAAAGGATATCAACAACTTACAACCGCTCCAGGTTTACTAGTTTAGGCAGAGTGATAGGCAAGCTTCCTGTAAATTGATTGGATGAAAGATACCTGTAAAACCAAGTTTATAAAAACGATCAAACACTTTATATTTTTTTCATTAAACCAAAGATTTGGATGCAAAATAACAAAACTATTTGTCTTACAATCGTTCAAGGTTGATCAAGTTACCAAGCTCATGAGGAATGGGACCAGAGAACTGGTTTCCTTCAACCCCTCTGAAAATTTCATCACAGCACTGCAATATCAGTTCAAATGAAAAGCCACATAAGTGGGAAAACATTAGAGACGTACAGGAACTTCAGATTCTTCAAGTTCTGCAACCAAGTTGGTAACTTCCCAGACAAACGATTCCCGGAGAGAGAGCTGCAAGCATACTCAGAGTTACTAGTAGATCATGAAGATGAAGCATCAGAGAGAGAGAGAAAGAGAGGAAGCTAACATGAGAATGAGCTGAGACATTGAAGCCCACTCTACTGGAATGTTGCCTGTAAGATAGTTTGCGGATAAGTCGCTGCAAAATAAGAGAAACAAAAATCATCACAAAGTTTTCTTATGATTCTCTTTAGAGAATTCTCTCAAAACTTTACATCAACAAACATTCTCTTGAGCTATCACATAAGGCCTTTATTCACACCTACCCATTCTTACACAAAAATGTTTGTTAAATGTATCAAATCTTGAACTAGTCATGGACTTGCTTTATAACTTCTGTGTGGTAGGACTTACATTGACTGGAGATATCGAAGCTTGGCCAACTCAGGTGGAAGTTTCCCCTCAAGAGTAAAATTCATGAGAACTCTGTATTTGTCGAAATTAATGCAAAGTAAAGAAAAATTAATAAATACGAGAAAAAAAGAAAAGAAATGAAGATAACACTCACAATTCTGTAATATGACAAATCGTGTTGTTGTTAAAGCTACAGTTACAAGCAATGGTGTTGTTCACCTCCGGATTCCAAACAAAATCAACTTGTTGTGTTATCATTAGAGTTCCTGCAGAACTGCATGGGTCTTCATGACTTAGGTTCACTCTCTTTATTCCAAGAGTAGTAGCTATCTTCTCAAGCGCCTTCACTGCACAGATTATCGAGTATATATACATATATGGAAAAAATCTGGATGTTGACCTCTGATATTATAAAAGGTGAGCTTATATGATTTAAATTACATTCATCTGGATGGAGAGCTGGTAAAGTGGAGGTTGTTTGAATCACGGAGAAGCTTGTGATGATGGTTAAGAACAGGAGAGCCGAGAAGACGATCCTCATCATCGGAGATAGATTAGAATAAACTAATAGTTTTGTGTGTGGACTTGTTTGGGTTAGTCACAATAGTAAGAAGAGATGAAATAGGCGTCAATTATCAATACTATTAAAACAGAAGAATTTTTTATCGACTATGTTTTGGACTATCAAAAAAATCATAACAGTCCAACTAAAATAATTTCATTAGTTATTATCATATAATATTTTTCTAATCTAACAAATATCTATTAATATTTCAATATTTGTAAAATATTATTTATTTAACCTCCTATCTTTTCTCTTACAACTAACTTAATAATATTTTCAAAATAAAATATCTAAAAGATATTGTCAAGTATCTTTTTCCAAGATTTTATTATAAAAATATCGTTTAATATCTTTTTATTTAAGAAGTAAACATAAAATTTTAAATATTTATTTTTAAATAATAAAATACGTAATTAATATTAAATAAATTATTAACGAATATTAATTATTTCATTATAGAATAAGAAATAATCTCCCATAATATTTCATTAAATTAATATATCAACCAATAAATAAAAAGTAACCTAATTCATTTATTAAATATTTTATAAATCATAAAATTAAACAATAACATACATTCATGAATTTTATCACATACTTCAACGTATTAAAATAAAATAGTAAAGTAAGATATATAAAATAATAAATAATTACATATTTAAATCAATACTATTAAAACAGGAGAACTTTTTATCGACTATGTTTTGGACTATCAAAAAAGTCATAACAGTCCAACTAAAATAATTTCATTAGTTATTATCATATAATATTTTTCTAATCTAACAAAATATCTATTAATATTTCAATATTTGTAAAATAATATTTATTTAACCTCCTATCTTTTCTCTTACAACTAACTTAATAATATTTTCAAAATAAAATATCTAAAAGATATTGTCAAGTATCTTTTTCCAAGATTTTATTATAAAAATATCGTTTAATATCATTTTATTTAAGAAGTAAACATAAAAATTTAAATATTTATTTTTAAATAATAAAATTCGTAATTAATATTAAATAAATTATTAACGAATATTAATTATTTCATTATAGAATAAGAAATAATCTCCCATAATATTTCATTAAATTAATACATCAACTAATAAATAAAAAGTAACCTAATTCATTTATTAAATATTTTATAAATCATAAAATTAAAAAATAACATACATTCATGAATTTTATCACATACTTCAACGTATTAAAATAAAATAGTAAAGTAAGATATATAAAATAATAAATAATTACATATTTAAATTTGAATATTAAAAATAATTCAATATAGTATGATACGGGTTGAATGAAATATATTTTGACCAATATAAAAATTAAAAATATTTTTTACTCTAATTTATAGTTTTAAAAAATAAGTAAAATTAATAATGATGGGTTTTATAAATGAATTATCTTATTTTAAACAAATTATATTTATTAAGTTTAATTTAGTTATCTATAAATTGTTTTAATTAAAAATACATGTATGAAATTTCTAATTTTCAGTAAATAAATTTTTGGAAAAAAACTAATCTCATAGATCTGGGTCGGGTAAACACAAGTATAAATATATTAACCAAAAAAGGAAAAACCATAATAAAACTGAAACCGAAATCCAAAAAGAAAAACAATCTAAAACCAAAATCGAAAACCAAACATTATATTTAAACATATTGGTGAACAAAAAGACGGATTAATAAATTTGTTGACTAAACTAATATCAGACATTTAACAACAGAGGAAGATCAATACATAGGATGATGACAAAAAAAAATCGTGTCCGCCCTTTGAAAGGGCGGGTCAAACTCTAGTATATTTTTAAAAATGGGTCTATTATATAATTTTTCGGGGTCTTCTTAGTTCGTTGTTTAGGAGATAGTAGCCGCACATACATTATTTTGACTAAAAGTTAAGATTGAATTATGGGTTGAATTATTGTTGTGCAAGTTGTCAATGCGAATACTTACAGATTCATGAATGCCACATGTTTCATATCCCTTTAGGTGTTTTTTTTTTGAAACACAACTTACTTTTCATTACTTCTCAACTTAAAAGATTACAACAGTTAGAGGGAATTGTCCATCCTCTTTGATTGAAAAGGTAAACTACAGCATTGTAAAACAAACTGGATAATTCTTCATGAGAAGATGACAGCAAATTCAAGATGAAACTTGGATGCGTCGATGTAGCCATTACAACATAGTCGAACAACAGAGAAATAGTCACATATAGCGACGTTGAAAACCAGCTCTCACTAGTGAAGAAGCTGAAACCAAAACTTGATACCAAGTTCGGAAAACCATCTCCTTTCATAGAAAAGAGGTAGGGTGGCGAAATCCATTTCTCGATTGAAGAGGATGAATCAAGCATCAATAGAACCAAGGACGAACACAGTGAACCCACTGTTAAATTACTCTTCTCACAAGATAAGTATAGCATAAAAAGAACTTTGAAGGCCCTAGTGAATCCACCAGAAATCCTTTGCAAACTAACCTCAACATCCATTTCACTGGATCTGGATCTTGATAGATTGAATTTGGAGCTACCCAGCTCAATAAACAAAACGGGCATGGCCCATGAACAAATATCTGACGGCTTTGACTCTTCCGAAAACATTGTCGGAGATTTGCACAGTTGTTGAGGGTCGCCGGAGACAGAGGAGATGTAGCTACTTGAGAGGCAGGTAGCATCAAGAGAGACGCCGGAGCAGTCGACTCTTTCTGTGTGTCGGATCTGAGTTGGCTCAGCTATTACTTCCCTGCAGTAGCAAAGTCCGATGACAAAGAAGAGATCTATATCATCAATGGTGGAGTGCGTGGAAGGTGATTGCAGTGGGATGGGATGCGATTTTCGGTGCAGCTCTTTGATTAGCAGGCTTTGTCTTACAGATCTGGAACAATAAGAGAGAGAGTTGCAGCTGTAGAGAAGGCAGTGAAACGAGGAGCCATTTGAAAAGGCTTTCCGGGAACCCCCAGAGAAGCAGACGGCGGCAAGCACTGAGAACATCGAGAAGTCGCTTGAGCCCAAGCTGAACGCCTTCGTCGGAGAAGACGAACGGTCCGACGCAGAGGAGAGACACGGACCAAAAGTAAAACAAAGGAGGCTGGCGATGAAGCTAAGAACGAGAAGAGATGAACGGTGACGACGCCGGCAAGCAGAGCCGCCGCCGGCGTCGAGAAACTTCGGTGGTTGCGGCGCCTCGATAATTGGGACAGAGAGAACTCGTATCATCTCTTTTACTATTTAGTACATCTTTAATCAATACATCCCCTTTAGGTGTTTAGTTAATCAATTTTAGTAGCTTTATACGGAGAGAGAGAAGTTTCGTAGCTATATTTAGTCTGACCAGGATTCTTTAATCTAAACAAAATTGTAATGGTCACTGTTTAAACGTTGACCAACTTTTCTTGCGTGTACAATTGAAGGCTTTGAAGCCACCATATTAAACAAAGATAGAGAAAGAGAAAACCAATACAAATATGTAACTATGTAAGTGGTCCCCAAGGGACAAATATCTTTAAATTTTGTGGTATTTATGTTCTGTCCGGATCAATATTTTTCTGAATCCATGCGCTGCGTAGTTATTGGAGTATCCTCTAAACTCATGATTTTAAAATGGACTTGCTCTATATCTTTTTAATAATTAAAATTTGAAGAAACAATATTTCGGAAAGAAAATACATCAATAGAATTATTTATATTTGTTTTTATCAAATTAAAACAAATGATGGATCAATCTAGTTTAAATGATATTTTGCCCATCTGTTATAAATCCATTATGTGGATGGTCATAACAAAGTATTTAACTAAGTATAAATAAAAGTAGGTTTACATCCGGTTCATCTACATTTCATCTAGCTTGTTTATATTGAGACTCAAAACAAGTCCATATAAAAACTCATTCAACCTTGTCATAATCACCTTTGATCAAGTCTTTATGTTTGATATCAATGTGGTAAATAGTAATCAACGTATAGATTTATTTTTTTGTAAAGCATTTGTAAACCCTCGTAGAATCTCATATAAATAAGGGATCATAGCTAATGAAACATACACATCATTTCTCACAACAATATCTTCCACACAATTCTCTCTTCACTCTTCCACACATCTTCCACATCTTCCGCACAGTTCCGGATCAATATTTTTCTGAATCCATGCGCTTCATAATTATTAGAGTATCCTCTAAACTCTAGATTTTTAACTGGACTCGCTCTATATCTTTTTAATAATTAAAATTTGAAGAAACAATATTTCGGAAAGAAAATACTTCAATAGAATTATTTATATTTGTTTTCATCAAATTAACACAAATGATGGATCAATCTAGTTTAAAGGATATTTCGCCCATCCTTGTTTTTATTTTCTTTTTTCATGTGCACTTGCCCATCTTTGTATAGTACAAAATTTCAGCTAACACTAAAAACCTTCATGGAAAGATACTACTCCACAAACATTCATAGATATCTAACGTTTCAAACAAATGCACTGATGAGGAAGATAACTGTGCTTTGGAGGTTCAAGTGGTGAATTTTGAACTTGATAGATATATATCATATTAAGATATCAAGGATGATTCTCATTAACCATGGATGTGACAGTCCAGTTAATTTAACTTTAATGATATTAAAATCAGGTTAAACGACATTAGCACCATAATATTCTCATTAAGGAATATTTTACACCATAAATGATATTAGCAAAATCAGGTTACACGCAAGGCTCAAACGCTCCTAGAAATTTTTTAAAAAAAATTTGCTCTATACTTTCATATGATATTTTTTTAAGTAATTTTTTTTCAAAAGAAATATATAGAAAAAACTTATGAACCATATGATTCACGTTCAATAGTTCATGAATGTTTTCGGATTCATAAAAAGAAGTCGTAGAATTTTAAATCTGACACATTGTTAGTTATCAAAATGATATATATGGTGTTAGTACCATAACACATAATAGTTTATCGATGTTGTCATGTGAATCATAGTTCGTACGGTATTCAATACATTGCCTTTGTTCACAAGCCATATAATTGTGTATTACTAGTGTAAGTAGCAATCATTTTCCCTTTAAATTAATCGAAGTTTGTAGCTAAAGTCATTCAAATTAGAAAACACCAAGACATGGGAACACTTTGGATTAGATTTAGAGGCTTCAAAACTGTGACTGAGAAACATCAGTGATCATTTCATATCTTTGATTTTTTGAATTTCCACAAGATAGCTTAATCAAGCTTTAGTAGATTTAACATAAAAGAAAAGGAAAAAGAAAACTTTTCTTGATGTAGAGCTGAAAGGCTTCAGTATATGACTGCAAGAAAAAAAAAAGTTAACTGATTTCATTATATTTTGAGTTTTGGTTTTCCACAAACACTCAGTCCCTAACTAATCAACCATTAATATAACGCAAGAAAGAAAAAGGTACAGTAAATGGACTCTAAGTGTGTCATAGACTTCCAAAACATATTACAAAATTAACAGTCAGATAATTTAACAAAAAAAAAGAGAAAGAACAGGAACTATAACCTCTTCAGCTTCTTGGCTCTTCTTGCTTTGTTTCTTGTCCAGCGACATTAGTATCCACATTAGTAGTGGAAGAAAAGGAAGAAGAAGGATAACTGTTAACAGAACACTGCGTCTTACTGTCGTTATCCATGCCTTTCCTTACATCTTTGAACGCCTTAAATCGTATATCCCCTGATTTCTTGCTTGTTCCAGGGGTTGAATCAGGCACTGGATAGAAACCTTCGAGCATAGCAACGACCTCCGACATTATAGGACGATCTGTAGGAGAAGCGTTCGTGCACACGAGAGCCACTTTTATTACAGCCTCTGCTTCTTTTTTGTTGACTTCAGGTCTCAATCTCTCATCAACAACTTGCATCAAGTGTCCTGACTCTTCACACTGAGTAGCCTGCATATATCCATCAGACAGAAGTTTATCAAGAAAACAGCTTCATAGGCTACTTAAAACTTGAGAAACTTACCCATTCCAAGAGGCAGACTTCATCTCCTGCCGCCATGAAACTACTGTTGTTTATGCCAGCGACGATCTCTAGAACCAAAACACCGTAGCTGTAGACATCTGCTTTGAAGGATAAGTAACCCCAAAGCGCGTACTCTGGTGCCATGTATCCACTGCACATAGTTTCTTACGGTTAGCAAAACAAACAGTAACTGTAAAGAAACAAATAATAGAGCCTTACATTGTTCCAGCGACTTTGGTGCTGACGTGTGTATTCTCCTCTTCATCTAGCCTAGCCAATCCGAAGTCTGATATCTTTGGAGTTAAATCCTTGTCCAGTAAAATATTAGTTGCCTTGATGTCTCTGTGTACAAACTTCAACGGTGACTCCTCGTGGAGGAACGCTAGACCTTTTGCAACCCCACAGCAAATGTTAAACCTCGTAGCCCAGTCCATTGGAATCTGTTTATCCTTTGGACCTTAAAACATTACAAAACAAAACACATTTTGTTTAAAAATGAGAAGATTTCAACTAGCGGTTTTGGTGGGAGAAAAAAAGAAAACACTCACTGAATAACGCTTGAGCTAAACTGTTGTTCTCCATGCATTCATACACAAGCAACATCTGAGCCCGCTCGACGCAGAAGCCATGAAGCTTGACGAGATTTGGATGTTGAAGACAAGATATTGCACCTATCTCGTTTAGAAACTCTCTGTTCCCTTGTCTTGATTTAGATGACAGCTGCTTCACTGCTACAACTCTTCCATCTGATAACACGCCCTGCACAATGAGAATCTACTATCAGCATGCATGCACTGCACTACAAGTTTCATTTTTCTTCAAATAACAAGAATCATATCTTTACCTTAAAGACAGGACCAAAACCACCTTCTCCAATCTTGTTAGCTGGACTGAAGTCATTCGTAGCAGCTTTGATTTGCCGTAACGTAAAAGTTCCAGACGGCAACTCTTCTTCATTAGGATCTGTGGAAAAGAAAACTAAGAATCAATACACAAAGAACGAAACACTTTCTTACTTGCTTATAACTGATCGTAAG
The DNA here is from genome assembly GCA_026261945.1 of Hirschfeldia incana. Classification (NCBI taxonomy): domain Eukaryota; kingdom Viridiplantae; phylum Streptophyta; class Magnoliopsida; order Brassicales; family Brassicaceae; genus Hirschfeldia; species Hirschfeldia incana. The sequence goes on from JABCMI010000105.1 coordinate 183,366, forward strand.
GTTTCTTTATTTTAAATGAACATAACCTAGTGGTTAAGATGCAAGTTAGCTACTTCATATTCAAGTCCATATCAAAAGCAAAAGAGAATGGTAAAAGAGGTAATGATCACCTTTTCGTCGCCCAAAACATGGAAGGCAGCCACAAAACCAAAGAAGTCCTAGTATAAAGATAATAAGACATGCGATTCCAATTCCAAGTCCAATAGATGCTCCAGTGCTCATTCCACTTCCCGGGTGTGAGCACGGCTTAGAATCTGTACATTGACGTTGTTACTATTAATAGAAACTACATTGGTGATCATTACTGGTTTCTACTATAATAAGAAAGCTACCTGAAAGTATGGAAATAGCCGATATGATAGGACCATAAACTCCTCTTTCAGGAATCCTGGTGGTTCCTTTACCAGCCCAACCCAACCGGATAGCTAAAAAGTGGTTAGTCACATTAACAGTAAATGATTTGGTTATAGGTTTTTGAGCTTCCTTTGCTTCAGCCATGATGTTGAAGTCCTTTAACACTAGTTTCTCCTGCCAAAAAAAAGAAGGCTTAACAACATGGCCGGATCTGAGATTTATGGAGCTATAAAGATTTTTATGTTAATTTTAATTAAAAGAAAATTTCAAAAATTTGAAAGCCAGTGACATAAGTATAATCGTTTTTTATTGGAAATTTGGAGGTCAAGATGAATGTTTCACGGCTTTGAGTAAGAAGAATAACTTAGTGATTCAATTTCAGCAGCTGAGGGCAAAAGCTAACCTGAATGTAAATGTCGAAAACTCGCCTTCCAAGCCGACTATAAGTTTCATCATTGGTGAATCTCATCTCAGCAAAGTCTAGGTTCACAGTGTATTTTCCATTTTCCAAGCAGGCATGGAAGTAAGTGAGAGATGATGGAGCTATTCGTGCGGTTTTGTACAGTTCAGACAGGTTAGATGTGGGGACAAACATGGTGAATCTTGTGTTTTGGAAATTGTTGTCGTCCATGTAGTCCCCTGTGCTGCTGAATCCCCAGTAAGACTCAGGCTTCAGATAGTACTTCGCAGCACCTCCTTCAACTTCCCCATCTCCTTCATATACTAGTTGGCTTCTGTTTGCTTCTACTGTTATATCGCCTCCACCACAGTTTATATTGAGGCAGCTATCATCTACCAGATAAAACCAAATTTCATAAATGAGAGAAAATAAACAAGTAAACCTTCTACATCAACATGTTGTATTATATAATGAGAGACTTTTGTGAGACGAGCTACCATCACTAGTCTTTTTAAGTAGGCAAATGTACTTACATTTAGGACATACAAAATCTTTGATGCATGGCAGAAACTTGCTCCTACAAAAACATCAATTGTGGAATGTTTTTCCCTTTTTTTTGGAAATACACGAAACTTTACAACTGCATGCAGATGCTAAAGATGATCAAAAGAAAGGACCTTACGATTTTTTTGTGGAAGTGCTCTGAAACAAGTTTAGATTCAGATTCCTAAACACAAGAAAATCAGTTAGAATGCCAAGAAAAAAATATCGAAGAAGAAAACATGACAGTGTCCTCACATGTGTGGTCGACAAGAACTACTTTCAGGACTCTGCCACTTGAGGTTATTATAAGAAAGATCTCTGCAGCAACAAAGCAAATTGGCATCAAAATGGATTCATATTCTTCTGAGAAAGCAATTTTCAAACTCAATAAATATACATACACAGTGATTCCATCTCTTAGTAATCCATTTGGAGCCTCTCCCTCGAGCTTATTTCCAGTCAACATTCTGCAAACAAAAATAAGCTTAAATCAAGTCAAAGTTAAGTTGTAGAATATTAAACCATAAGTGACAGTAGAATCTTTTCACTTACATAAACCGTAGATCTTCTGCCTGCGCAAACGCGGGAATTGTCCCAGCCAACTTGTTAAAACTCAAGTCCCTATCAACAAAACACAACATGAACTCATCACTCATGGCACTGTTTCATGTAATTTGATAGTTAAATGTGAGAAGGCATGCTTACAGTGTCTCCAGACTCTTCAAGGATGAAAGATAGGTAGGTATTTTTCCAGCAATGTTACAGTTCTTCAATATCCTACAATGCAACACAAACAAAACCTAAGAGATGCATGGAACGGAGCGGCTTCAATAAGTAATATAACTTACAGCTTAGAGAACTCTGTGGAGTTCTTTAAGGAAGGGAATGGTTGGACCGGTCCACCTATATCAGTGATCCTCCTGATAATGTTTAGGTCATTTTAAGAAAATATTTCATTTGCATTAACAGAGCTTATGGAGAACATGATTATAAGAGTTGTGTTTTTACTAACAGATTTTTCATTTTGTCGAAAGTTGAGATGACCGATGGGATTGGACCAGTGAGACCAGATGCAATCATTTCGCTACAAGAAACAACATTCAGTGCTAAAGAACAAAAACTATCAAAGAGGATTTTGAGAAGAAGGATGTTACAGTCTCGTGAGTCCCTTCCAGTTTATTATGTAACTAGGTATCCTTCCAGTGAGTTGGAGATCATTAATCCTGCTGCATTGTGCAAAAAAAAAAACAGCAGATGAACAAAGGAGGAGACCAACATTAATACGTAGTTAAATTAGGAGGGAACAGAAGAAAAGTTTTACAAATCTTCCATCTTCTCTAGTTTAGCTAATGATTCTGGCAAACTTCCAGTAAACTTGTTGGAGGAAAGCAACCTGTGAAACCCCCCAAGAATGATCTCATAATCTTTCAGATAAAAAATATCGTAGTAAGAAACGGGAAGAGAATCAGAAAGTCTCACAGTTTTTCCAAGTTGGCTAAGTTGCCTAGCTCCTCAGGAATGGTTCCAGTAAACGCATTTGACTCTAGATCCCTGAACAAGAACAAGAAAAGTAATTAAGTAAACTAACCAAACCCAATGTTTCCAGGACAAAGAAGGTTGACCACAATGCTCGAAAATTACAAGGAAGTTAATGAAGTCATGTCTCCCATCTCCTTTGGAATTGGCCCTGACAACCGATTTACAAGAAGAGAGCTGCATACAGAGACATTCTATTACTCTTGCAAGAGCATTTTAGACGCATAAAAGCCAAAACATTAGAGGGAAATATATTCTTACATTTTTGTTAAATTTGTCATAGTCCATTCAAGCGGTATTGTCCCATTCAGGTAGTTGTAGGCGAAGTCTCTAATGTATAGCAAGAAACGGTGGTCAAAATCTTCAGCTTACTAAGAATTGGTAAAAGCAAGGTTGAGATCATTTTATGAAAACACTTACATCTCCTGGAGGTTGGGAAGTTTTTGTATTTCTGGTGGAAGAGTTCCTGGAAGATTATGATCCTTGAATGCACTAAAGAACAAGTCAAATAGCGATTTTAAGATATAATTAAAAAAAAAGGAAATATATACATATCTCATAAGGTTTTCATGTATTCACAGTTTCAAGATAAACCATTCTTCTTCTTATTTGCTTATTTAGTCAAATTAAGACATGGTCACGTACCATATTCAAACGTTATGCATATGTACAGACCCAAAAAAAAGGTATGAAGAGTGACAGAGTATTCTTACATTTTGATAATATGACAATCAGTTTCGTCAGTGGGACTACATTCACATTCTATTTCTTGCTTAGCTGTCGGGGGAGGAGTCTCTGTTAGCCCCACTTGTTCGACTACACAATTTACAGCATCAAATTTCCAGAATTTAGAGCCCAGTGTTTTGGCGATTTGCTGCAGAGCATCGACTAAGGGACAAGGGGCACAAAAGCAAACACAGCATAATACATGAGTGCACATACTTGATCAGAAAAAGAAAAAAAAAACTACTCTCGTGGCCTTAAGAAAGAGTAGAACGTTCATGAAACCAATAAAAACAATTTATCCAAACACAATCATAATAAGATCTCTTCAACTGTCTATAGGATATTCGAAGGAACTACATATTTTACTTTTGCTATAGATTGCAATCAACTTATGAAAGACATGATTACAAGTTTCATACTGGCATATGACAAGTCGCAAGGAAACTCAACGGTCAAATGGAATACAAATAAAAATTATTCAATCAAAGAGATGATTAGTAAACGTTAAATCAACCTAATCATCCCGAAAGTAATGGAAATCCAAAATAAATTATCATATTAGGAAGCTTTACGAATAAAAAATGGCATAAACTCTGCAAGAGAAAAAACTGCAAAGGATACAAATAGAATATAAAAGGAAGTAACATTAAAACCAACCTTCACCCTTCGGTAACTTGACAGCATTTACACCGTAAAACTTGAAGCAAAAGATGGCAAAAACAGAAAAGGCAACGATATTAACACCATTCTTCTTTTTCTTATCGGCAAACATTTCATGCAGAAGCGATGATGCAACCCAAAATCTCTTAAGATGATGCGGACGAGAGAGACTACGTAAAATCAGAGTCTCATCAAAAACGATAAGAATCGTGTGGAAGATCTGAAACGTCTGGGTTGGTTTGGGTAAGTGTGATGATGATTAGTGTTTTCTTTGTCCAATTATGAAAACAAAACTACATACGAACAGTGGTTTTCGTCCCTTCGTGTTATTTATTTTCTGGTTTTTCTCTTTTTTCAAATTTTTGTTCTTACAACCGTAAATTATTGTCAGATTTGAAATTACGGAGAAGAAAGAAGAAAAAGAATGGTACAATCCCCACAAAGCGAAAAAGCAGTGACCCTAGAAAAGTTGAATGGTCTCTGTGTGTGATATTGAAGAGATGACCACAATAGTCGCTCAAAAACGAAATCCAAAAATAGGAAAAACACCATTTCTTATATGTTCTTAATGGAAGTAGACCAATTTAAATTCATATAAGTGTAGTAAGTAATGGTTTAAACTTTAATCGATGTTGTAATTGGCCAACAGAAAATAATTCAGCTAGGATATATAAGTGGCCACTTCGGCTCATTCAGATTAATTGGTTTGGTTTATTCGGCTAATCAGATAAACTTAGTTCTACATGTTTCACTAAAATAAACCGAGTTAAACCTTGGTTCTATTTATCACAGATTCCAAATTTTGAATCTTATACCAAATTAAACAAAAAAAAAGTTTTCAAAAACCAATTAAAAATGAAATTCAGTAAAGTTTAAATAAATGTTGGTTAAATCTCTCTCACTCAGCTTTTGATTTAACATTTTAATATGTTTCTGCCATAATTTGTTGTGACATCAGTTTATAATTTGTCGGTTCAATATAAATTTTCCTTTTAAACCACAAAGTTGATCAGTTTGGCGCCACCGAACTGCAAAAAGAAACAATGAAAGTATAGATCAGTTCATAACCAAACCTATATCAAACCGAGCTGAACCATCAATATCCGGTTGTCAGATAGTCCGGTTTGATGTCCCGGTCGGTTAGGATCCCGCCGATATTAAAAATAAAAAATAAAAAACAAATAAAAGACATACTGTTCGGTCACGCCATTTGTCAAGTATCATGCTTATCGTCACCGATACCTTGATACCCGTCACCTTCTCCATCCTCTTCTTCTTCTAACTTAACCATCAATGCACTACGAACGAAGTCGAATTCGATCCATTCCTCGACGCCCCCAGTCGATTTCTTTTTACAATTGCGTCCCAATGACCCGTCGCTATCCCCTCCGTAAACACTCCGCCTTGGGTCTCCGCCGACGAAGGTCGGCACTTCGCCGCAATTTCATCTGCTCCGATGTAGAAACAAACTCTTCTTTGCCTTCTTCCTCCTCCTCCTCCTCTTCCATTGGGTTTGAAGCGAAACCCATCTTTGTGGAAATCACAAGCGAGATAGACAGCGAAACAATTGATTCAACAGAGAAAGAGACCGACTTGGCTGTGATCACGGATACGGATTTAACCGATTCGGGTCGGGTCCGGGTTGACCCGGTTCAGGAAACGGAAGAATCCACCGTCAGCGATGCAGTATCTCCACCACCACCGAAGAAGCAGCAGCTCCGAGAACGCAATCGAACAGATGGGTCTCCGTCTCTCCTTGGGATAGTCTTCAAAGCAATCGAATTTCAATTCAATTTGATGACCCGCCTCCTAAAGTCTCCTCCTTTCTTCCTCCTCTTCCCTTTCGATCCCTTCACCACCTTCAAGCTCGGCAGACGTTTCTTACTTACGCAAGTCTCCGTCTTCAGCGAAATGTTATTCCGAACTCTTAAGTTAACTGGGTTCAAAGATACCAAACACACGGTGAATGTCGCGTGCAAGTTCGGATGGGGTTTGTTTAGGGCCTTTTATGTTGGCGTTGTCTTGTTTGGTCTGTTGGTTTCAGCGTTTGTGCTCGGTGGGTTTGTGATAAATCGTGTAGCAGATAAACCGTTTGTGATCAAGGAGGTGTTGAGTTTCGATTACACCAAGAATAGTCCTGAGGCGTTTGTGCCAATAACGTCGTGTGCTGGTGGTGTTGCTTGCGGTGGAAGCTGCGAGGAGAGTAATGAGGTGTTGAAGATCAAGGGACTGCGAGGTATCCCTCGTGACCACAAGTTAGAGATCACCCTTTCGTTGACGTTACCTGAGTCTTATTACAATAAAAACCTCGGCATGTTTCAGGTAATAAATTATTTCTTTAAACATTTATAAATCATATTTTATGAGGAGGGTTAGTTTAGCTTTAATTACAAACTTAAAAAGTCATTTTCTTTCATAATAAGTGTCATTTTAATATATTTTTTTGTTACAAAAAATGTCACAATGTAAATTATACTTATTTGAAAACTGGATTGATATTATAATTAATTTTATTTATTTCAAATACTATTCGTCAGAAAAGTATAAATGTATAATTAAATAGCAATTTACATATTTTAAATCTGTATGAAAATGTCAAAGTGACATTTAACAGGAAGAAGTATTTATGAAAATAGTTATATTTTTTTTGATAATGGGATCATGTGTTTGTGTGAAGGTTCGGGTGGATTTTTTATCTGCGGATGGTCAGACGCTTGATACCATAAGGCGTCCGTGCATGTTAAGATTCAGAAGCGAGCCTATCCGTCTTGTCCAGACATTCTTCAAAGTGGTTCCGTTAGTGACGGGATACGTCTCTGAGATCCAAACCTTGACCTTGAAGTTGAAAGGCTTTGCGGAGAAGGACACCCCCACCGCTTGCTTAAAGGTGATGATCGAACAGCGTGCAGAGTTTCGACCAGGGGCGGGTATTCCGGAGCTGTACGACGCGTCTCTCTCGCTTGAATCGGATCTTCCTTTCTTCAAAAGAGTTGTTTGGAAATGGCGGAGGACTTTGTTTGTTTGGATCAGCATGAGCTTGTTCTTTACGAAACTGCTTTTCGCATTGGTTTTTTGCAGATCTCTCATCATCCCAAGAACACGACTTAGAGAGGTACCGGCTTCAAATCCGATCGAAAGTAGATGGTGATGATGAAGGAGAAGTAATAGTTGGTGTACATCATGTTTTGTAACACTCTCAAACGGTATTTTCACTTCCTGTTTACTTTTAGCTCCTGATAGTTCTTTGAGTAAATTGTAAATCTTATAGTATATGGTTTGGTTCATGATATGTTCTTTAAAACGAGTGTTAAGAATGTTTGTTAATATCAGAGAGGAGAAAAACTGGAAACCAATGTTCATTTCATTTTATAAAGATATACTATATTAAAGTTTCGTTATAAAAGTTTGTTAGTATAAAGCCTAATTTAGTTTATGTCACACAAACTTAATAAGAACTGAGGAGTCATTTAGTTCACCTGTAATCCCATGAAAATCTATCAACAACCTCTATTAGTTGAAACACTTTTCTCAACTGTCTTCACATTTTTACATATTGTTGTCTCCATTGAGAGAATAAACACATGGAGACACAATCAGAACTCAGATATGTGTCAGTTTCCAAAACTGTTATTTTTGCTAAAAATAGCCTCCCATCTCAACCTGAACAAACTAAACTAATACCAAATCCAGTGCCTTTCAGTTCCAAAGCCAATGGCATGGGAGTTAATAGTTAAAACCATTATAGCTTTTATATACATATCACCATTTCTCCAAAGTTTCCAAGAACACAAGAAAACAAACAGGAATCATTCTCACTATTCTAAACTCTGATTTTTTGATAATGGTGTGCCATGGATTTACAGAGAAACCAAACCAGAGATCACATGGAAGGAGGAACCTGCATCAACGTCAACAATCCAGATGTTCGGCTGTAGCCGTTGCAGCAACTGGCTCCATGTTCACATCCCTCAACATGTCAATCTTCACATTCCACAACCGCCTCTTGCGTTGCGTCTCCAGGCTTTTCCGTCTATCCACCAAAGCTAGCTCAACTCCTAGCCGCCGAGCCCCCATGAAACAAGGCTACAAAAAGATCAAGAAACATGACCATCATCATCATCAGCTTCCTCTGAGAAAACGTCATGACAAGAAGAAGAGGACGATCTTTCTTGATCTCGATGAAACGTTGGTGCACTGCTCGAGGGAACCACCTCTCCGGGTTAATGTCGACTTCATGGTGAGGATAAAGATCGAAGGAGTCGTCACACCAATGTATGTGGTGAAACGACCGGGAGTTACCGAGTTTCTTGACAGGATCGGTAAGAATTACCGAGTGGCGGTTTTCACAGCCGGTTTGCCTGAATATGCGTCACAGGTTTTGGATAAACTTGACAAGAACCGTGTGATCTCGCAGCGGCTGTATAGAGATTCATGCACAGAAGTGAATGGGAGATATGCCAAAGACTTATCATTGGTGGCGAGGAGAGACCTCGGGAGTGTTTTGCTAGTTGATGATAATCCTTTCTCCTACTCCTTGCAGCCTGATAATGGAGTTCACATTAAGCCTTTTGTGGATGACATGGACGATCAAGAACTCATGAAGCTTGCTGACTTCTTTGATGGGTGTTACCAGTACGAGGATTTAAGGGATGCCGCAGCAGAACGTCTTTACAAGTACAACAAACTGATTCGATGAACATATATATATATATATATATATATATATATATATATATATATATATATATATACATACAGTATATTGCTTTTATTTGCACTCTGCTTTCTTTCTTTTCTTGATTTTCTTTGGCTATTGGTATTTTTTGCGTTGGAAAAGGAATGCTTCATTCCCTTTTCAACGTTTTTACTTGCACTTAAAATGTGATTGTAAAGTGTACTATAACCAATAAAAATGAGAGGAAAAAAAAGGCTTTTGGACTAGTAGATTATCAATAACAAGAAATGATACTATCATCTTAAGTATATAAAGAGCTCCCTGAGGCTATTAAAACTTCATGTGCTCGAGACATTTCACAGAGCAAAGACCCTTGAAGCTACGAGTTGTCCATGCTTAACCCATAGAAACCCATTTCAGACATTTATTCAATATAACTAGTGTAGATCTTGGCTTTAGTCCCTTTGAACTTGACACTTAAAGAAGAATAGTTTCGATAAATGAAGACCTAAACCATTATACTGTGATTAAATTATCAGCAAAAGATTCATACTGGATAGTCTCTTTCTGAATTCTTTTATGGGCTGTTGTCTAAGGATTATGTTAAAACCTGAAACAACTTTAAGTTAGAAACAGATCTGACAGGTTTTCTTGTTTAAGTAGTTCACCAGGTATCTATACCCTCAACTGTAATAATCCCACTATAATCTCTAATCGTAACTAAGCGTATAATGTATATATTGTATGCAGTATGTACATTATTTTCCATGAGTACATAAAGCAGAAAACATATGCTCTAATTGTCTTAACTGAAATTTTCTAAAAATTATGCTATACCACACCTCTAAAATTCCCATAAACAAACTAAACTAAACCAAATACTGCATTTCGATTCTAGATGATGTTGGATATTTTTGAGGTAAGTTGTTCATCTGGATCTTGGTACAGTTCTTGAGTATTGTCTGTTTGATCACATGGTTTAGCCTTGGAGAACTAACGTAGTCACAGGTTCACAATCAATCGAAGAAACTGTAGCTAGTTCAAATCAATGTATTAATATAGTTATAGTCTTTTATTGGTGACAACAGCGACCGGTTTGTGTATTTACTGTGCTTTTAAGAATCATTTCTTGTTCTTTAGCTCATCCGTAGGAAACTCAAACGTTGCGTCTTTGTTACTGGCTTCACGTCTGATCTAAAGTTGTGGGTTGTTTTGCAGGGCACTTTCCTAGAGAGTTTGAAGACGTGTATGTTTGTAGCGAACATCTGTAAGCAAACAAGCAAACAATGTGTTATTACTCTGCAGAAACAAGTAGTGGGACTGATTTGATGTATTGTTTAGATTGAATGAATAAGTGGTCGTATACATAATTTTATGGCGTCTTTCGTTTGTTTCTGTCATATCTTATATTTTTTTTTTGTGGAAGGCAGATTGTAGTTGCAGATGTAAGCAATTATGAAGATGTTTCAGGACTGAATCAAGCTTCTGAAAGTGTATGACGATTTTATAATGCTAATACCTGACATAGTCACGAGTCAGTTTATCATCCAAGCCTACAAGAGATGGTCTGAGAGCATGAAACTGACCACAAATTCCAACTCAATCTGAGCCTGGCTTGCTTACCTTTTTCTAGTTTTCTTACACTTGTGAGTTCTTTTGTGCTAGCAATGCCCTACCAAGATAAGCTCCCACTCTCCATTTACCTACTAATTTTACTCTAGACAAACAAATCCAGACAGTTATTTGTGGTACTGGGTTCAGCTGTACTTTCCTTTCTAAAATAGAGAGTAAATGATCAATAACAAAAGTTTAGTGCTCAAATATAAAAGAGATTTAAAATATGAGGACTTAAATGTAAAACAGAGTAATAAAATAGAAGTAAAATCGTATGAGAAAGGTGTTAACTTGTTGTAATCGTTTCCCTCTGGATAACAAGTCGCGTGTTCGTGTTTCTGAGTTTTTTCCCCAACCGAAAGGAACTGAAAAATCGTAAAAAAAATCCAAGTCGAGAGAAGGATCAAATCAATCTATAAAGATGGTGAGACTAATCGATTTTCTTTTTCCTTTTACGCGACCATACTAGGGTTTAATTTGAGTTTTTTTCCGATCATGATCGTCATCTCGTAGACATCTCTCATGATTGTTTCGTTGCCTAAATCAAACGAAATCTATATTAGGTTTTTGACCTCCTAAAAAAGGTCTAAACTTTATGCTCGAAATGGTTTTTGTTCTTTTAGTTTTTGAATCGTTGTCATAAATCTATACTAGGGTTGAGCTAAAAGGTCTAAACTTTATGCTCTAAATGGTTTGTTAAAATTTGCTTTTCTCTTTTTTTTTCTGATTGGTGATCACAGGATGACAGTGTTCGTGATTCTCATGGTCATTCTGATGTTGGTAATGTCGTAAGTCAAAGCATCAGGGAGACTATACAAGAAGAAGATTCTACCTTGCGTGAAGACGATATCAAAAGAGATCATCAAGATTTGAACCTCGGAATGGTATGTTGTGTTTGATTGAGCGTTTGAGCTTAAAAAGGTCTAAACTTTATGCTTGAAATGGTTTTATTAATTTTGCTTTTTCTCTCTGATTGTTTGATCATAGGATGACAATGTTGTTGATTCTGCTGCTGGTAGTGTCATAAGCCTAACCATTAGGGAGACTAAAGAAGAAGAAGACGAGAGCAGAAGACATGAACCAGAGCAACAGAAGCGTGGTAAATACTTTTTCTACGACACACCACTGTCTGAAGAAACCGGGGTTTGGATACCTGTTTCAGTCCCACCAATGCTGGAGCCTGACCATGAGGAATGGTCGAGAGGCCTCAGCTTCAACGGCGGTTACTTCCCCGAGGGAGACATGGGATGGAACCAGATCCTTGATGAAGACAAGGAGCTAACAATGTGGGACGTCATAGTCGATATGTTACTCGCAGCACGTGGTAAAGCCACTGCTCTTACTTCAGGCAACCTCGAGAGTGGCATTTCCTTTTTCGCGGGACAAAACCTTCTTGAACAAGCGTGGGAAGAGATGGCTCACACTCTCACCGAAGCCAACTTTGGTAATGCGAGAGAGGTTCTCGAAACAGAGCCGCCAAAGTGGCTACCGGATAGTGCTGCTTCCGCTTGTATGCTCTGCAGCGTGAGGTTTCATCCCATCATGTGCTCGCGTCATCACTGTAGATATTGTGGAGGGTTGTTCTGTAGAGACTGTTCTAGAGGGAGGAGCCTGCTTCCAGTGAAGTTCCGTGTTTCGGATCCTCAGAGGGTTTGTGATGTGTGTTTTGTGAGGTTGGAGACTGTGCAGCCTTATTTGATGGACCAAGTGAGTCCTGCTGCTCAGCTGCCGACTCATGACTTGACGGATCTCAGTACGTTGAGGTCTTGGGTGAATTTTCCTTGGGGACAGTCAATGGAGTATGAGATTTACAAAGCAACAAACACTATTCGGGGTTATATCTCCAAGGTTGGTTCATCGAGGACTGAGAGGTCCATCCCAGATGCCATTCTAAGACAAGCAAAAGGTCTTGCGGTAATCACTGTTGCAAGAGTTGGAGTTATGGTTACGTATAGAATCGGGACTGGACTTGTGGTTGCTCGTAGAGATGATGGCTCATGGTCTCCACCTTCAGCTATCTCTTCGTTTGGTTTGGGGTGGGGAGCTCAGGTAATGTAGCTAGCTAGGCTCTTTGGGTGGTTACTAGATGTTTAAAACGATGCTTGCTAATAAGAAGTCATTTTGCAGGCAGGGGGAGAGTTCATAGACTTTATTATTGTCTTAAGAACTCGTGAGGCCATCCGAACGTTTGGGAGTAACACCCATTTTGTTGTTGGAGCTGGTCTAAGCGCTGCGGTTGGTGTGACTGGACGAGCTGTTGAAGCAGATATCCGAGCAGGTAGTGGTGGTTATGCCGCTTGCTATACCTACAGCTGCAGCAAAGGTACATGTTTCTGTTTTCTTAATGGGTTCTTAGGCTTCTTTGCTTCCGTGTGCCACTAAACTTACTTAAATGCCATTGTTATGAACAGGTGCGTTTGTTGGATGCTCGCTTGAAGGAAGCATATTCACAACACGTACAGGTGAGAACTCAAGGTTCTATGGGAGCCAGACTCTATCTGCGTCTGATATCCTTCTTGGCTCTTTGCCTAAACCACCCGCTGCTGCTCCACTGTACCGTGCGCTTGGTGATCTCTATCAGAAGATGGGGAGGTGATTATAAACACAGTTGTTTTGAAGGGTTATTTTGTATTTCTGAATTGATGGATGAAAAAGGTTGACCTGAAAAATTTCTTGTTGATGGTTTGCAGTGAGACTACTCGGTCATCAACAACTTCATCGTTTTCTGAAGACTGAACTCGTTGATCTGGCTTTTATCTGTGTGGGAGTATAACAATGTCTTTTGTATAGATTCATGAAAATTCTTGAATGTAAATAGATTGTGGAGATTTGGTTGGATAGTTCGTGGTTTGGTTGTAAATGAAAAAACATAATTATTGTGTATATATGAAATTATCATTTTCTCTGGAATAAACGGTACTTGCTTCCACACTATGTGAGTTTTGAGATTGTAAGAACTGAAATAGCTTTACAAGAAGAAACATCAAAATGTCACTGAAGCTCACTTTTTATTCTCATCTTGCATAGATCTAAAGCTTGTTTGATAGAGTTTGTGGACAAACACCATCCCCTTCATTTGGCAACTTTCTTCTTCCTCAGAAGATCTTCCACTTGGAGCTCGTTGATCTTAGCAGCAAGAATGAAGTCATTCTCGGTCAAACCACCTGTTGCAAGAGAATCAAGATAGCAGTTATTCGACACAAGATATTTGAAAGATGTTTCAGGCATTTGATATGATTCATATATCTTCATAGCCAACAACAAAGGCTATGAATCTCACCAATGGCATGTGTCCATATATCGATCTTCACATTATTCCAGCCTACCAGATGCAAATCTGGGTGATGACCTGCATTAAAGCCAATCCTTGCTTCAGATACAAGAATAGTAACAGATCTTCTTTACCCACGGCTATCTCTTTTTTGTTGCAAGTCAGAACGGTAACAAAGCATGTGTGCTGGATTCATGATATGATATATACCTTCTGATTCAGCGATATCAGCAACACGTTTGAAGAAGTCAAGTCCTTTTGTAAAACTTTTCGCTTTCCACGACTGCTGCAGCTTTAGTGTACCATTGTCATTAGCCATATCCCATCCAGCAACCTGTGTGAAAAGTGAATAATTCTCAGGAGGTATGCATACTTCACAAGTCTTCACCTGCCATAGTATTAACTGCGAATATAAAACCTTTTGAAGTAGTTCTTGAGCACTTTGTTCGGTCATGGGGCGCAGATCCTTGGCGTTGCATGGCACACACTTTTTGGCTGATAAATCTAAGAAAGAAGGAAAGAAAAAGACATACCATTTTTATAAGTAAGATACATAGTTTTTGGTTACAAATCCAGAAGCTAGAATACCAGTATCAAATCGTATCTTTTAATCCATCAGGGTAAAAAAAAAAGTGGTCTATAAGGGCAACGCGACATGGAAACCATAGCAATACTCTCCAAAACTTCTACCTAACGACTAAGAGAGAGAGACAAACATAACAAAGCACTCGGAATGTACTGCAAGACAGTAGAAAACTATTTAAGCTAGTAAGGGGTCTGAAATGATGAATAATGATACAGGAATTGAGTTGGCATAACATTTGTGTTATCACATTAACTTCCTTGCTCATAATTATCTTTCCAATTTATTCACCACGAACTTGTCTAGGAAAATGATAATCAGTCTCCAATACAAGTTGTTGTTAGGAATACAGAGGTTTGTCACATCATTTGCTGGTTTTATATAACTGAAAAAATCTTGGAATATCTTAGTATAAGTGTCTCTATTAGAGGTATAGAGATACGCAAGTCAATCAATTGGATGTTCATCTACATAAAGCCTATACCAAACAAATTTCAACAAATGAAGCATACTAATTCCCCCCCCCCCCCCAATTCATCTATTAGTGAAGATTTCATATCAAATATCGAAATACAGAGAAGCAGGGACTAATAGCTACCTTCAAGGGAGCAGAATGTTCTAGCTCCAGAAGAAGCAGAGCCACCAGTTGCACTACTATTTTGCGACATAGCAGCAGCACTCGTCCAATGAACAAAGCTGCAAGAAAATTAGAGAATTAGAGAATTCGATTAAACTTCCAAGAGAAGCTTATCATCTCTACTCAAATATACCAAAAAAATTAGAGAATTCGATTAAACTTCTTTAGAACCATTCAACCACAAACAGTAAGAAGAATGTTGAAGCACTAACAAAATATCAAAAAAAAAAACACCAAAGATTATAATAAAAGTAACAAGCCAAGTATCATTTACCTTCTGTGATGACCGTACAGATTGTGGGCAGCTGGAAGAACCTGAAAGTGTCAATGGAAGATCATGCCCATGACACATGAAAATTATAGAACATGATGTCGGTTAATACCTGTTTTCTAGAGACTGAGAAAAGCGTAGGCAGCAAGAGCCGACTCATCGGTGTCGCGTCGCAGCTCCTGTTAGAGATTTTGGGTCAGAATTTTATTTATGTCCAGGTGTGGGGGCAAATTGTCAAAACATCATATCTATCGCTAAAAATGTAATAACCTATAGATTATAGGACTGAAATGTAAACAAAACGATGGAGCGCGTCTTGTAAACGCTACGTACGGTTGGGGGAGTTTTTTAAGCATTTTATTTGCCTTTTGGAGCTGAGCTCTGTGTTGTGTGAGAGACGCAGTAATCGATTTGACATCAAAGAGAAAAGGAAGCGAAGACTACTGCTTCAATGGTCAGTTTATCTTCTCGAAATCACTACGCTTTGTGACTCATTTATGTTCTTTTGATTAGAAAAGTTGGTTCCTTTTGATTGAGATTCCATCTCTGTCTCCTTCACAAAGAAAAGAGTTTAGTTTTTTCTTTTTCATCGGTAAGAAAGATGAAAAAGTATCAGTTTTTAGTTTAGATAAGCTTTGTAATTATTAGTTAGGATTTGAATATGTATAATAATGGCTAATCTAGTACTGTATATAGTAAGGACAAGTGAGTGTTGTTTTGGTGATGAATCAAAAGAATGGACCTTTTTGTAGCATTCATAGCCACTGTATCATGTTATTTGCCTCTATTTACTTCCTTCCTTGCTTTGTGTAGGCTGATCCTGAACTTGAAGCTATTAGACAGAGGAGGATGCAAGAGCTTATGGCTCAACATGGCACCGTACATCCTTACTTTTCCCATATATTTATGCCTTGTTTTTTAAAAAGACAAAAAGAATTGAACTTTGTGGTGGCTTATTGTCGTGATTACCAACAACGTAAATAAGCAGGGGAAGCAAGGCGGTCAGCAGAATCCAGATCAAGAGAGAGCACAAGAAGATGCTAAAAGGTCTGTGTGTTTGTGTATCCTTCCTTGTTGTTTATATAAATTTGGATTTTTAGTGAGCTTAAATTAATCTCTGATTGGAACATATATGACGTGTAGGGAAGCTGATGAACGTAGACAAATGATGCTTAGTCAAATACTGTCTTCCCAAGCCCGTGAGAGAAGTAAAATCTCCATCTATATGCTCTTGAGTTCATCTAGTTTCTCTTCCTTTGTTTCTGCTGTGATTGTCATCCCTTGTGGTTCCTCACTGTTCTTCTTATAGTTGCTCGAATTGCACTGGTGAAACCTGAGAAAGCTAGAGGCGTAGAGGATGTTATTCTCAGGGCTGCTCAAATGGGTCAGATTGTTGAGAAGGTAAATTACTAATAATAATCCAGTCACGTTTTTTTCTTGTCATAAAGTTCATTAACAAATTTTACACGTACGCCATGGTTGTTATTACTCAGTTTTTGTTGATGACACTACATCTAAAGAGTTATTGAACAACTTTGTTTTTTCTTGCTTCTTCCACAGGTTTCTGAGGAACGGCTTATAACGTTGCTGGAACAAATTAACAGCCAAACTAGCAAACAGACCAAAGTCACGGTACGTTCACACAATCCTCAAAAAAAGAACACAAGATATTTAAGCAACAAAAAAAAGCTTTGCTCTTAGTTTAACGGTATCATTAAGTGTTTTATATATTTTACAGATCCAGAGGCGTCGTGGGGTCTTCGACGATTAGGAAAGAAGAAGTTTTATGATGTGCTTTTGTACACATCTCACTGTTAAGTTGTCTTGTTCAGTCTACTTAGACGTTACTGTGAAATATGTTTATTGTGGTGAATCTTAATGATCTTCCAGATGCTTTGGTTGAGATAAAGAGTAATCTGAAACTGAAACTCCGTATTATTCTACTTCTCGTGTATGCTCGTGATTTACTCAAGTCATTTGCTTCTTTTTCTGCCTAATTTCTTACAAGAATTATTCTTGATAATTAATCTATTCTCTAACTATCAATGATTTCAAATAAATATTTGGACTGAAGCCAACTCTCATGTCACAAGTATCAAATGTCAAACGAGATAGTCAAGCAATCATTTGTCAAATAAGTGACGACATCGTTCAACTTTTATCATTATTTTTAGGATCAGAGTATCGTTTCTGATTATTTATTGAAGCAATCTTTTGTCAAATAAGTGACGCCATTGTTCAACTTTCTAACAAACTCAGATTGACACGTTTCCTAACTATTTATTTATAACGTTTCCAGAAATAATATGTAACTTTACCAAAAAAAATACAAATGCAACTAGTTAGCTTTGACTTTCAAAGTTGCTAGTTATCAACTGAAAAAAAAACAAAGAGAAAGGAGCCATTGTGTTTTTGTTCTCTTAAGAAAGTTTCTTTTTGATATAATTATTATCGAGATGCTGAATTATACTCAAATAAAATGTTTGGTACTTTTTTATTTATATTCTTGTATCGAATTTAGCTTTGTTGCTTGTCAAATTCAAATTACTCAAACTCAGATGTTTATTTTTTTCTGCTTAAAAGCTATATAACATATAAGAGTTTCAGATGTAATAAATTATGATCAAATCGTTTTTAGTTTTTTAAGATGATCACAATCACATATACTTTTCATCTTGTATGTTCTTATTCTTCATTTGCTTAAGTAACAATGTTTCATTCGATAAATCATCTTTCTCGTAGATCCACTATGCAATTAGTCATGACATAGTTATACAATGATAAAGTTGTAAAGACAATTAAAAACATCTTAGGGAAATTATTCTTCGATCCGTACAATAATGCGTCTATTGAAATGATATTTTTCTTCATTATAGTAATGAAAATGTCACTAGTGAAGTGGATACTGAACTTGGCATAGCGAATTCAGTCGAGCCTAAACGTTGACTTTTAACTTTTAACATTTTCCAGTCATTGTTATTATATTGCCATTTACCAATTAAAGCACCAAACAGAATAACTGCTCCGAACATGACTTAGCGACGTCGAAGTTTTTGCTAAATTACTTTATCTTTTCCCTTGATCCATGTAGACAAAATAATTGAAAAAGGAAAGCATTCATAAGTCATAACCTTTGTGTCACACTCAACTAGAAATTATAATTGACAGGAGTGGTTCAGAGTCACACTTTCATGTTTTTGTTGTCTAATCTAAATTGTAGTATTGTTTTGAGTTTTGACTATAGAGCTTTCACAAGTTACAAAGAAGCTCCAAAGGAAGAAGTTTATCCATGAATTAACACAGACAAATTCGTTTTGTAGCGAGAGGGTAGAGAAAGATAGAGGATGTATTATGGTTAGATATTAAATTGTGATTTTTTTTGTTCGTGAGTGAATTTCCATTTATATAAACATCTTTTAAAGATAACTAGAGCTGGACCCGTCCGACCGGACGGGTATTTATTTTCATTTCTATATATAAATAAATATTATTTAAATGTTTATCAGTTTATATTTTTAATCATTTACATATTTTTAAATTTTTATAAACACAATAGTCGAATAGTTTATGTGCTGTAAAAATAGTATCTTGTGTTTGTTATTAAACTTTTGAAAATTAATATTGACCTATTGATAGTTTGAGTAATATTTCTTGTAACATGAAACTATTTTCCAAATGTAAAAAAAAAAAAAAAATTTGATCAAAGATTGATAATATGGTAAGATTTATATACGTTAAAAAATATATTTGGTTATAAAGAATAAACATTGATTTACAAATAATTCAAATATAATTATATTTCAGTATTATTTTTTTTTGAAAATAATTAATATCAACCAAAATAGTTAAACATATACTTTAAAAATTCTTGAAAATATATAATATTAGATGAAATTTAATTGTATTAAATAATATTGAGTTACAAATATTTCATCTTTTTCAATAAGTAGTTTAAGATATTTAAAATCTTAGCATATATAGATTTTATTATTCAAAATAATTAATGGTAAGTTAAACATATATTTTAGGAATATTCAAAATATTGTTTAATGTCGAATTTAAATTTGAATTTCGTTCAAAATATTTAATCCTAACATTATCTAATTTTAATATTGTTTTTTTATCGACCAATTTTAATATTGTTAAAATAAATTTTAAATTTGAATATTCTTAAAAATCAGCTAAATTTATTTTAGGAAATATATTAAATACGAAATTAAGTTAACTGATTTAGGAAACTGTTTAATAAATATAAAAAGACAATAATTCCTTAAATATAAGTTCATTTAATGGTTCATTAATTACTTCAGTGGCATGCCATTGTAAATAACATTGAAAACTAAGGGTTAATTTATATATGTACTTCTATTTTAATAATAGAGATTTATGGAGACTTTTTTGTATTAGTTAACACAAAAAGTTCAGGAGAGTGGTAAGAAGGATGGTTTGCGAATAAGCATATAAAATGTATGTAATTCGGTGTCGCTCACCAAGAAAGTTCTCGTTTGACTAGTGCAAAGATAAAGGAAGTTGATGTATAATGTCTACATTGCTTTATATGTTTGACCTCTATTTTATCTTTATTTTCAATTTTCCTCTGCAGGACTTACGTATATGAATAAACTCTTAAGGATTATTATCAAACAAAAAAAAATTAATAGTCGGCAAAAAAAAGAATAAACTCTTAAGGACACTGACTGACTGTCTAGTTTTGTTAGACAGATAGAGAAATGATGTCGTCTTGACTCTTCAACTATGTATTTGATACACAAACACTATATGGTGATGATCATAAATTACATATCTGCGAAGATGTACGTATGTTTCTCAACCGGAGATTTTTATAATTTATTTCTACTTTATAGCACCAACCGCCATACTATTATGTAATATAATCCCAGAAAAAAAATCATCGTCTCAACCAAAATGAATGTTAAGCGAATAGTAAATAAGTTAGCTAAAGCATTACTTTTGTTATTGTTTATCCTTACACGTACGATGCGTGTGATTATTTTACCTAAACTTCTATGTTTATTAAAAAATAGTAAATCAAAATGCTATCCATTATATTAAAAAATCTTAAGTGAATTCATAAAGTTCAAAACTGGAAAAAATGTCAAAGCATAGTGTGGTAGATAGAACTAGAGATATAAACCACTTTTGTTTCAGTAGCTTTCTAGCTAATTAATTTGAAGTTGAAATTGTCAAACCTATCTTTTTCATACGTACATATATTTTAGCAATATGTATACCCGTTAATGTCTTTAAAGATTATGACCCTTTTAAACTTTTCAACTTTTCCCTCTTGTGTTCTCTCAATCTTGTTTGATTTCACATGGCAGAGAACTTTTTTTTTAAACACTCGTTGTAAATAAATTATATTTCCAGATTACATATCACTTTTGATATTGTCAATGGAAATCTTAACACTTCAAAAATTACTTAAACCTATTAGCACTTTCCAAAATAATATTTTACAACTAGAAGAAAATTAAGAAACATGATCTTAATTAGGAAGACAATGTCTGTAAAGTTTGGCTAAAACATTGAAGCCAATAACTTGACTGTTGATACAAAATAATGCGCTTTCAAGTGAACTGGCCAAGGCGTGGAAGTTACCGTTTATAGAATGCAAGCGAAGTAGCTTATGCGAAACAGCAAAATGGTCGACTTGTATGTGTCACATGAAACTAGATTTTAACTAGGAAATTTGAATCCAAAAATTATAGGTTGTCGCCTTTAAAACGGTTTAAAATACATAATTTATCAATTTTCATGTGGTATTAATTAGACCAAGTAACCCCAACTGCGCATGAGTGAAGATTTCAGTGTAATTTTGCATATAAAAAGTAAAAACGTTAGCTTAGGCGAGACATTATATTCCATACACTATATTCCATTGGTTTTGATATGGAAGCTCAATAATTTACAGGTCCCTTGTTAATGAATGTATCTATATTGTCAGAAAAGATTTAAATAAGATCTTAACTGAATATTCAAAATTCAAAACTAAAGACCACATATCGAATCAAATAAAGTAAGGTTGAAAGGACTTGTACGTATTTATAAGACTTGATCGCCCAAAAGTCCACATAGAACCTAACACTTAATAGGCTTAAAAGAACCAATTCTCTTCCTTTCTTTCTCCTCAACTCTTCAATGTCTGATCACAAGAACATTTCTGTAGAGGAAAAATCCTTCACGAGCTTAACCGATTGCTTACAAAGTTCATTAGTAATGGATTATAACTCATTAGAAAAAGTCTTCAATAATAATCCCCCTCTCCAACCGATTCCACTATCCAATATGGGACAACTAGTGAATTACCCTTACTTAAACCTCAATCCGTATTCTCCAATAGTCTCTTCTTCCTCCACTGAAGCCGATCCTAAAGAAAGTCTCGGAGATAAGAGTGGCTCAATGGAGGATAACGAAGGAGACCAACATGGTGTTGGTGAAAGCTCCAAGCAGTTGTGAGTTTTTCTTCTTCTTTCATTTCTCCTATCAAAATGTGAA
The DNA here is from genome assembly GCA_026261945.1 of Hirschfeldia incana. Classification (NCBI taxonomy): domain Eukaryota; kingdom Viridiplantae; phylum Streptophyta; class Magnoliopsida; order Brassicales; family Brassicaceae; genus Hirschfeldia; species Hirschfeldia incana. The sequence continues at coordinate 205,152 of JABCMI010000105.1, forward strand.
TTAAAGGTGGATTAATAGTCCAGAAAAAATCTTTCAGACACGTTAATCGTCTTTCTGTAAATTTTCTGTTTTTGATAAAATTATTAGTTGTTTGACTTTTGAAACCCTAGAGGCTAATATATGCTTTGTGGATGATGAGTATAATTAGGACAAAACAAGGTAAAGGAAAAGGAGAGAAGAAGGAAAGAGAAGCTAGGGTTGCTTTTATGACCAAAAGCGAGATTGATCATCTTGAAGATGGTTATAGATGGAGAAAATACGGACAAAAGGCCGTCAAGAACAGCTCTTATCCAAGGTTCACTTCCTCACTACATTCCAATTTTAATATTTTACTTGTCCATTTATATAGAAGTGTATATATATCATAATATGAATGCAAGAGTTACATATGCGTTTTCAGGAGTTACTATAGGTGCACAACGCAAAAATGTAACGTGAAGAAACGCGTAGAGAGATCGTTTCAAGATCCTTCGATCGTTATTACAACCTACGAAGGCAAACACAATCATCCGATCCCATCGACTTTGAGAGGTCCTGTGGTAGCAGAACACCTATTAGCGCACCGTGGAAGCGGTCTGCTCCATAGCTTCCCACGTCACCATCAAGAGTTTCTTATTATGAATCATCTTCCCGTCAGTTATCAGTCGGTGGGAAATAAATCGTACGAATGCACTCATCGTAACTCAAGCAATAACCATCAAGAGGTTGTTGACTATGGTCTTCTTCAAGACATTGTTCCTTCAATGCTCTTGAAGCACGAATCTTGAAAGAGAGAAAGAGATCCAAATACTTATTTTAGGTCATATGTGTATATATAATGCATTTAGAAATACATTTATATAAGTAGTTACTAAACATGTATGTGTGTTCACAGGCAACCTACTAATTATTTGGAATTTTGGTTCGTAAAATTCTTACGCTTGTGAAGGTTACTGTGTTTTTAAAAAGTTAACTTATGTCTTGATTGATTTGTCTTTAGATCAAGTCTCTGCCCTTTGTGATTGGTGATTGTTCACGTAGAAAAGCGAACGTTGTTGACTTGTGGTACGTAGTTATATAAAAACGTTTGATATGATCCCACCAATTTTAAACGATGGTCCACTTACCGACAGAGTGAAACCCACATGGTGCTCTATCCCCTTTGCATAGACAACGAACTTCCACCATGTTTTCTGCGTCAATAAAATGCTGTACACTAGTCGAGGTTTAGATAAAATGGGGGAGCATTGGACTCAAACTATCACATCTCTTTGATATGTTTAACCAGTTATGTAACTTATGTTTCTACAAGTCTGTTTTCGAAATATTTTCGAGGCAGTAAAAAAAAACATCAAAATGGGTAAGATCCAACAAACGATTTTCACGATAAAGACTAAAAAATATTTGGTTGGAGGAGATTAAGCTACTCGTCTGCAGCAGCAGAAGAGTGGTGAGGGAAGGTAGCCCACACATCTTGCCACGTCATCTTCCCCTCCGCAACTGAGCTCACCACAGAGGCTGCCTTCTGCAAGCTAACTCGGACTTGGTCTTTGCTGTCTCTTTCTCTGATTGTCACCGATGTATCCGAGTCCACTGTTATTGCAAATGGCACCCCGAGTTCATCAGTTCTCGCGTATCTTTTCCCTATCGATGTACCTGTTCATCCACACACACACACAAATCTTCACTAGGTTTCGAGATTCTAAACAACACACTATCTTTTTTACAGAACTGATTTTTACTTACCAGTGATGTCAATCTTATGCGAGATGCCGACAGAAGTGAGTTCCTTAGAGATCACTTTGGTTGCTTCCTCGAATTGTTGGTTCTGAACAAGCGGGAAAACCGTGCACTTGATGGGAGCCACAAGAGGAGGGAACCGGAAGACGTTCAGCTGTTCGTCCCCTGCTTTGCTCGGCCTCGTGCTGAAACAGTGCTCGTACAGACAGTATATGATCCGACCAATACCGAACGATGGCTCGATCACTGAAGGTGTGAAAACCCTCTGGTGCTCTTTCTTCTTTTCCTTGGAGATCGACACCATATTTTTCTTGATGGTCACGTTTTTCTTGAGGGTACACACGTCGAACTCCACTTCTCCTTTGGATTCCAGGGTTGCTTTCATCTCCATAGCTTCTTTCTCATTCATCGCCTAACAAAACATTACACGAAGCATGTTCCTTATTATAAACCAATACCACCATGAGGCAAAGAAGCTTTTTACGAAAATGATGAAGAGCTTTAGACTACCTCCAAAGACTCAACCACGTTCTTTTGATTTCCCTTGAACGCAAGACCAAGCTCTTTCTTCACAGGATTAATCACAAGTTTCTGAAAGAAAAGAGAAACATATGAACAACCAAGTTAAGAAAACAGAGATGGGAAGCGTTGACTCTAACAAATATATACCTCTACTTCTTTAGGTTCTGCATACTTCTCTTCAGCCACAAGAGCAACGCCACTTTTTTCCTGACATACAGTAATGTGTCAACATAACAATCTACCTTTAAAGAGCTGACAAACGAGATTATCCTAAGGAAAGTTAGAGGTAAGTTTTATACCGAGTGGGCACGTAGGTCGTAGGCAGACCTATCTGCAATCCCAACACATTCGATCCACCCATAAGAGCTCTCAATTTCAGCATCCCAGCAGTCTGCTGCATAGTGGGCCATTTCATTTGCTAGATGCTGGCGGAAACGCAGACGTTTCTTGTCTATGCCAAGGCGGGTAAGGAAGAGATAGACCCTCCCAATGAAATAACCCAAAGTTTCGTTGTTCACAGTTCCCTATTCAAATACATTTTCAGACATCAATGAGAAATTCTTAAAAGAGGGGTCTCTGCGTGTGAGCGCATTGTACAAATACTAACCTTGGCAACAGCTTCGCCAATGCAAAGATTCTTCGCAGATTGGCCAGACATTTGTTCTTCTCGTGGAAACATGAGGAACTCCAACTTTGATACATCAGAGAATTTAGGATGGGACTTGTTCTCAGGATCAACAAAGTGCTCAATTTCTGCCAGAGTGAATTCACGAACTCTAAGAAGCCCTTGACGAGGAGATATCTGCGAGTAAAGAATCCATATTGAAATAAACACATCCTATTTACCAAGCAACGCAGTAAGAAACGTGAAGGTTAAGTTAATCACCTCGTTTCTAAAGGCTTGACCAATTTGAGCCGCAGCAAAGGGAAGTTTTCTCCCATTGTAATAATACAAGTCCTTAAAGTTCACAAATATACCTTGTGCTGTCTCAGGACGCATATAACTAAGACACAATAACAGAATCGAATAAGCAAAAACACAACTCATGAAAGAGAGAAGTTCAGGGAGAGTACTCACCCAGGAATCAAACCAGATGGGCCAATGGATGTCTGAAACATCAAGTTAAACGGGTAAGGATCAGAGAGCGGGTTCTTGGTGTCAGGAGCAGTGATCCCATACTCCTTAAGCTTGGCACCAAGCTCCTCAGGGGAGTAATCTTCCATGACAGCAAGAACATCCTTAAATTCAGCAGCTTTCTCAGCGGAGATGGTGAGATCTTTCTCCAGCTTCTCGGTGCAATAGTCTTTCAGCAAATGATCCGCACGGTAACACGTTCCGGTTTTCTCGTCCTTGACCATGAGATCAGTGAACTTATCCACGTGACCAGAGGCCTTGAGTACAACCTCTGGCGTCACGCATGGACAATCAACTTCAAGCATGTTCTCCTCCAGGATGAAATGCTGGAAACAAAAACAAAATCAACATTCATATAAGAACATACTCAATCGGTTTTGGTTCGGTACACATTAACCTATGGGCTAGATTTGAAAATAAAATCGATTTTTGGTTCGGTACACGTTAACCAATCGGCTAGATTTGAAAGACATTAACCGATCGGCTAGATTTGAAAATTCAATCGATGTTTGGTTAGGTACACATTAACCGATCGGCTCGATTTGAACATTAAATCCGTTTTTGGTTCGATACACAAAAACCGATCGGCTAGATTTGAAAATTAAAACGCTTTAGTTTAGGTACACACATTAACCAATCGGCTAGAATTAAAAATTAAATCGGTATTCATAAACCGATCGGTCTGATAATTAGACTCTTTACCTGACGCCAGAAGCTGAGGACATTGGATTTGACGGCGCAGCCAGGAGGGCCGTAATCGAAAAGCCCAGCCACGCCGCGGTAGATCTTGAAGGAAGGGATGTAGAACAAGCGACGCTCGAGAGTATTGACGACGGCTTGTCGGAACGCCTCGCGGTTGAGGGAGCCGTTTCCGGAGCTGCTGATGGTCGATTGGAGCTGCTTCTCGACGGCGGATTTCTCGAGCTTCAGTTTGTTGAGAAGTTCGATTGCGGCGTCGATCTCAGGCTTCGCTGCGCGGGAGGCCTTGAGGGCGCGTACGGCGTTACCCTGGGATTCGACGTAGGAGGATTTCTCGGAGAGAGATTGGCGGAGAGATTGCTCGGTGGCGTCCATTGGGGATCTGGATAGAATTGTGATGGATTCGCGAGCGTGAGACAGAAGCAGAGAGAGAGAGAATGATGCGAATCCACTAGAGTGTAGGTAGGGTTTAAGAAGGATGAGATAACCTTTCGACTCAGCAAGACGGTTTGGGATACACTCAACACAACTATCTTATTATATAAAGGTTTGTTATGTCAAATTTGCTAATTAACATAACACTTGTCAATTATAATTTTAAGCCTTATTAATAACTAGATATGGATCCGTGCGTTGCACGGATTTGTTTGATGTTTTTATTTTATATAAAACATAAAAATAATAAATCATTTATTATAGTTTTAGAATTCTTTTTGTGTATATTGTATGAGTTTTATTTGAGAATTAAGAACTTATTTTTTTTTAACACCGAATTAAGAACTTGTTTTACCACATAAATTATGGTTAATATGTGTATTCATCATTATTTGAGAATTAAGAACTTCTTTTACCACTTTTACATTATATCTTATAAATATTTTTACTTAGAATTTAAATATGAAAAATACTATCAAATAGACTTTTACATTATTTTGTTTAGGATATTAGAATATGAAAATTACTATCATATAATCTCTTACAATTACCTCTTTTTTAGAATTTCGGATAATTATCATTACTACTATTTTTAAATTTGCATCACTACTATTTTTAAATTTTTATTTTTAACTGAATAATTATTAGTATCATGTTCATCACCATACTCTTTTTTTAAAAAACAAAATACTATCAATAACTTTTTACATTTTTATTTTGGTTACAGCCTAAAATATGATAATATCTCTTTTTTTAGGATTTATAAAAAAACAAAAAGAAAAATATCATCAAACAATAAGAAAAATATATATTTTCCTACATTCATAATAAAGAAAAGGTAATCTTCTTAAAAACATTTCGTAAAGATTTTTTAAAAATAGTAACTTACGTTTTATAAAAATAATTATTTAACAATAATTTATCTTATTATATAAAACTTTATTTTTCAAATTTACTAATTAACATGATTATGACATATGAAAAATAAATGTTTAAGACTTTTGATATGTGTTAAATTATCTCATAATTAAAAACATATATACTAAGATAATGACAAAAACAAATTTTGTTAAAACAATAATTATAAATATTATTTAATATTACTTAATGGTAAAAAGTAATTTTAAATTTTATTTAATAGTAATTTTTTTTTGAAATTTTCCTTTCTCCAAATCTTAAAAAAATATTTAATAGTAATTTTACTTCTAAAATTCTAAAAAGATATACGTTTTATTTAGGCTTTTGATAATAATTTCCTATTCTATAATTCTAAAAATATATAAGTGTAAAAGATTATTTAATATTAATTTTATTTTTTAAAATTTTGACATGTGTAAAGTTATTTAATATTAATTTTTTCTAGAAATTTTCCTTTTTTTAAATCTTAAAAACAATATTTAATACAAATTTTACTTTTAAAATTCTAAAAAGATATACATCTAAAAGATTATCATATTTTTAATTTTCTTTTTATGTTGTATGAGTTTTATTTGAGAATTAAGAACTTCTTTAACCATATAAATTATGGTTAATATGTGTACTCATCATTACTGAAAATACTCAAATTTAAATATTTAAACCAAATTTAACCCGACTTAATAATTAGACTGAACTAAAAAAATTTAAAGTTAAATGAGTTAGTCGAGTCAATGACAACACCATACACTTTATTATGTATTAATTAATTTTATGTTAATTAATTTTGTATTAACTTATTATATGTTTTCGTTTGATCAAACAAAAGAAATTATTATGGATTTTATTTTTATTTTTATCATGCAACTACTGATAATGAATTTGTTTTTTTTTATAAAATAACTATTAAAATAAATTCTTAAAATTTTTCTTTTGTTAGGATATAGAAAAGGAAAACATTATATCTTATAAATATATTTACTTAGAATTTAAATATGAAAAAATACTATTAAATACAATTTTACATTATTTTGTTTAGGATTTTAGAATAGGAAAATCACTATCATATAATATATTATAATCATATCATGTTTAGAATTATTTTTCAGTTAGTATTAAGTAATTTTAAAATTACTATTTTAACAAATCGTATCATTACTATTTTTACAATTTTTTTGTTAATTAAATAAATATTAATATCATGCTCATCGTATAATATCTCTTTTTATGATGTTTAAAAAAAAGAAAAACTACTATCAAATATTACTTAAGATTTATAGAATCTTAGAAAATAAAAACTAATATTACATAAGTTTTTTTCAGTTATATTTTTTCTTGGTTCAAAAAACAATTACTGTTAGATGATTATTTTCAGTTAATAATAGCTATTTTAACATTTTGCTATTTTCAAAATCCGTTTTTTATGTAAAGTTGCTATTTTTAAAAGTTGATATTCCCTTTATAAAAAATATTGTAATAGTATTTTTTTCCTTTTTTTGAAATCCTAAAAAGAAACTGTAAAGCATAATTTTTTTAAATAATAATTTTCCTTTTTTAAATTATAAAGTAAAAATATATTATATTTTTGACACATGTCACAATCATAATTATATACTTGACACGTGTCGCGATCGTGTTAATTAGTAACTTTGAAAACTAAGCTTTATATAATAAGATAGTTTTAATTTTTTTTAAACAAAAATAGTTCCATATTAAGTTAATAATTTTTAATAGTAGTATTTCTTATTTTAATTAAATAACTACATAATAAAATAAAAACTTTCTTTTAAGACAAAATTTTCTTACCAAAACTGATTAAAATAACTTATTTTATACTTTTTTAATAGTTTTCCTTTTCAAAAAATCTTAACAAAAAAACGGTAAAAACTAAATTTCCTTATAAGTAAATATTTCCTTATAAATAGTTTAAAGTAAACAGTATAAATTTTTTTTCTTTAAAAAATTCTAATTAACATGATTTTCACATATGTCAATTAAATATTTAAGATTATGATATGTGTCAAACAATTAATTTTTGATTTTTTAACAAAATACATCAAAGAATTATTAATAGTAGTTTAACTTTTATAATTAAAAAAATTCCATATTAAATTAATAATTTTTCAATAGTAGTATTTTTTTTAAGTTCACCAGCATCACATCATAGGTTATATAAACAAACTATTTTTTGCTAAATAAATAAATAAAATTGATGTAGACATCAAACATTATATATTTAGGTTCCAAATGGTAACAGCTGGATGAGCGGTATGGAACACACATATTAACAGCTTTATTAACTGTGGAATAGTAAGGTTATAAAAAGTAAAAGTTGTACATAGTAAAACATGAATAGTAACAAAAATGAAATGTGATACGAAACTACTAGTAGAGTGGTAAAAATATCATAAGCGGTGCAGAATATAAATTACATTTAAATATATTTTTATATAACAAAATATAATTATTACTAATAAATATATAAATTTTGAAATTCTTTTTAAAACACAACATGAACAAAAATAATATCAAGAATTTAAGTTTTTCCCATAACATATTTGCAATATTATCTCTTATCCGAACCATATATGCTCTATCAATTGTATTCATTAGCATAAAATGTTTATGGGTTATCTAAATCGTTCTCTTAGTCTGTGATGTTTTCTGGTTTTTCTTTTATGAAATTAAAAAAAAAACAATTCAAAATTGCATATGGTTCTTTTTGGGTCTACGCTAGTTCGAGTTTTTAACTAAAATAATTGTAAAATATATATTTATATAACCGAATACATGAAATTTAATATTCTGTTGCTGAGATTTTATAGCCAATATCTTATTTACTTAAAAACTATAATTGCGCTAGTTCTCTTTAAAACGTAATAATTTTAGTTTGTTATTAAAAAATAAAATGATAAAATCAATAATAATATTCAGTAATAATAAAAATTATTATTGAATAATATGTAGTTTTTTAAATAACGAAACATGTCTTGATGCACCTTCTTAGTCTGTTTCTTTTATTTTATTTTATTTTTATGCGACAATTATAACCATAAAATAAACTGAATGATAACATAATTTTATTCCACAGATGTTTTCTCTGTATTGTGTATTGTATTGATAAAATATTAGTTTATATATTGTTCTTTTTCTATATTTTTAATAATCACAAAATAATTCAAATAAATTTATCTACAATGTCATATATATCTGACCACTCTACTAAGCACACCATCTTACCTTCTTTTCACGCATGTGTGGTCCAAGAAGAAATCTATACCACAATTCATTTCTTTTTATTTATTTATTTATGTTTTAGTAAAAGTAAAACCAAAATTTTTTAGTTAAATGGTGACATTTTTACGTTCTGACTGCGTTTTGTTTTTAAAAATCCACTAGTAACATTCACAGCTTTTTTTAATAATCACAAAATAATTCAAATAAATTTATCTACAATATCATATATATATATATATATATGTATATATATATATATTATTGTTTCAACATTATGTCTGCTCAAATGCTAGTTCATATAAATGGTTATTGTATTCTCCTGCATATATGTTAGTATGCATCATGTTAGTGTGTTGAGTGATGAAATTAACTAATCTTTTACTTAAGACACTTTTGTTAATTAGTTATAGAAGATTTTAAAAACAAAAACTGTTAGTAAAATATGATGTTTTTGTTTGTTTCTTCGTGTTATATGTGATAAATTTAGTTTATTATCATTTTTCATTTATATTAAATACTAATTGTGATGAATTATTGGTAAAATAATCAAGTAACATTAGTAAACATAAAATGAAAATTATTTATAATTAATGATTGTTAGAGAACGAATATAGGTGAAATATTTTTTCACAAAAAATGACACAAATCATTAGAGTAATTATTATGGGGGATTATTATTTCCATTTTTTGTTGAAAAGGTAAATTTTGAATAATAAAAATAAAGTCTACTTTTAGAGATATCTTCAGTAAAGCTGAATCATTTCTATGTTTTAACATTAAAGATTAGAAACAATTGATGTAATCAACACGAAAAAAAATCTGACTAATTGAAAATATGTGAAATTTCAAATTTCAACTAAAAAAATTCAGCTGAAATCTTGAAATATACATGTCAACATATACAAATATCTTTTTTTTTGCTAAAAACAAATACAAATATCTTCCAAATTTTAAAATAAAAACCATGTATTAATAAATTATAAAAACTAGGAACATAACTCAAAGCATGTCAGAATGTAATAGGTGGATAACAAATGTCATAATAATCTGATTGGCTATAAAAAAGGATCATTTGCGAAATCTTATTTATTTCTTTCCCAGAATATATCCCAATACTAATTGTTCCGTTGAAAACGTGGATAATCAATTCGAATAAAACCAAAAAGAAAATAAAATAAAATAAAAGAATAGAAACCCTAAAAACCCTTGCACACTCTCCACTCTTAACTACATAGGCCGACACAACCAAAAACCAGAACAACAGAGGGAGAAGAAGAAGAAGAACAAAAATGAGCTTACATCTCTCTGCCAATCACTCCTCCATCTTCTCCTCCTCCTCCTCCAAGCTCTCCAATCCCAGATTCTTCTCCCGCTCCTCCTCCGCCTTCATCAACTACAGAGCCACAAAACCTAGACTCACCTCTCCCTCCTCCACCTTCCCCCCATGCCTCCTCAATCGAAAACTCACTCGAATCCACAGCTCATCCACCCCCGTCGCCTCAGATCCCAAACCTTTCTCACCAGACACCGTCGGGAAACGCACCGATCTGAAGAAAATCATGATCCTCGGCGCCGGCCCAATCGTAATCGGACAAGCCTGCGAGTTCGACTACTCTGGAACACAAGCCTGCAAAGCCCTTAGAGAAGAAGGCTACGAAGTCATCCTCATCAACTCCAACCCCGCCACCATCATGACCGACCCCGAAACCGCCAACCGTACCTACATCGCCCCCATGACTCCCGACCTAGTCGAACAGGTCATCGCCAAAGAACGACCAGACGCTCTCCTACCAACAATGGGCGGCCAAACAGCGTTAAACCTCGCCGTGGCGTTAGCCGAGAGCGGGGCCTTGGAGAGGTACAAGGTGGAGCTCATCGGAGCGAAACTAGACGCGATCAAGAAAGCCGAGGATAGAGAGCTTTTCAAGGACGCGATGGAGAGGATCGGGCTAAAGACTCCTCCCTCTGGGATCGGAAACACTCTCGACGAGTGTTTCGACATCGCGGAGAGGATCGGGGAGTTTCCTTTGATTATAAGACCAGCGTTTACGTTAGGAGGGACAGGTGGCGGCATTGCGTATAACAGGGAGGAGTTCGAGGCTATCTGTAAAGCGGGGTTGGCGGCTAGCGTGACGAGTCAGGTTCTTGTGGAGAAGTCTTTGTTGGGATGGAAAGAGTATGAGCTTGAGGTTATGAGAGACTTGGCTGACAATGTTGTTATTATATGTTCCATTGAGAATATTGATCCTATGGGTGTTCACACTGGTGATTCTATCACCGTGGCGCCGGCACAGACGCTGACGGATAGGGAGTATCAGAGGTTGAGGGATTACTCTATTGCGATTATTAGGGAGATTGGTGTTGAGTGCGGTGGGTCTAATGTTCAGTTTGCTGTGAATCCGGCTGATGGTGAGGTTATGATTATTGAGATGAACCCTAGGGTTTCGAGGTCTTCTGCTCTTGCTTCCAAGGCGACGGGGTTCCCTATTGCTAAGATGGCGGCTAAGTTGTCTGTTGGGTATACTTTGGATCAGATTCCTAATGATATCACGAGGAAGACGCCTGCGAGTTTTGAGCCTTCCATCGATTATGTTGTGACTAAGGTTTGTCTGTTTCTCTTTGCTCTCAGCTGTTTCTATGTTTGCGTAATGAGATGTTAAGTTATACTTATTTGGCCTCATTCTTTATATTACTGTTAGCTGTTTCTATGTTATTGTTACGTATTGAGATGCTCTGGACTTTGAAGTTTTATTCAGTAATATCCAGTTCAAAGTCATACTTATTTTGCTTGGTTGTTTATGTTACTATTAGCTGTTTTTATGTTGCATTACTATTAGCTGTTTTTATGTTGCATAATGAAATGCTATTGACTTTGAAGTTTTATTCTGTAATATCCAGTTCAAATTTATACTTATTTTGCTTGGTTTTTGTATGTTCATATTAGCCTTTTGTTTGTTGTGTAATGATATGCGCTTGACTTTGAAGATTTATTCAATAATATCCAGTTGAAAGTTATACTGATTTTGCTTGTGTTTTTTTATTTCTGTTTCTTTGTCACGCAGATTCCTAGATTTGCATTTGAGAAGTTTCCAGGATCTCAACCCTTACTGACGACCCAGATGAAGTCTGTTGGGGAATCCATGGCTCTAGGTCGCACGTTCCAAGAATCTTTCCAGAAAGCTCTGAGGTCTCTCGAGACCGGATTCTCAGGATGGGGCTGTGCAAAGATTAAAGAACTAAACTGGGACTGGGACCAGCTAAAATACAGCCTCAGAGTTCCAAATCCAGACAGGATCCATGCCATCTACGCTGCCATGAAAAAGGGTATGAAGGTTGATGAAATCCATGAGCTGAGCATGGTAGACAAGTGGTTCCTAACCCAGCTTAAAGAGCTCGTGGACGTGGAACAGTATCTCATGTCCGGACCACCCTTGTCAGATATCACAAAGGAAGACCTTTACGAAGTTAAAAAGCGAGGGTTTAGTGACAAGCAAATAGCTTTTGCTACAAAGACAACAGAGGAAGAGGTCCGTACCAGGAGGATCTCTCTAGGAGTTGTTCCGTCTTACAAGAGAGTTGATACATGTGCAGCAGAGTTCGAAGCGCATACGCCTTACATGTACTCGTCGTATGATTTTGAGTGTGAGTCAGCACCAAACAACAAGAAGAAGGTTTTGATTTTGGGAGGAGGGCCAAACCGTATTGGCCAAGGGATTGAATTCGATTACTGTTGTTGCCACACATCTTTTGCCTTACAGGTATGTTGTCTCTAGATGATCTAAAGCGCCCTTTTAAAATTTTGTCTTGCTGGAAATTTACTTACAGACTGTTTTAAAATTTAATTGCAGGATGCTGGATTTGAGACTATCATGTTGAACTCAAATCCTGAGACGGTATCCACTGATTACGATACAAGCGACAGGCTCTACTTTGAACCTCTCACAATCGAGGACGTTCTGAATGTCATTGATCTTGAGAAACCTGATGGCATAATCGTGCAGTTTGGTGGTCAGACTCCTCTGAAGCTTGCTCTCCCAATCAAAAACTATTTGGACAAGCACAAGCCCATGAGCTTGAGTGGTGCAGGGCCTGTTCGCATCTGGGGTACATCACCTGACTCCATTGACGCTGCTGAAGACAGAGAGAGGTTCAATGCGATTCTCAACGAGCTGAAAATTGAGCAGCCCAAGGGAGGCATTGCAAAGAGCGAAGCTGATGCATTAGCCATAGCAAAGGAGATTGGCTACCCGGTGGTTGTGAGACCTTCTTATGTTCTAGGTGGAAGAGCGATGGAGATTGTTTATGATGACAGTAAACTTGCTACCTATTTGGAGAATGCTGTTGAAGTTGATCCAGAGAGACCTGTTTTGGTAGATAGGTATCTCTCTGATGCCATTGAGATCGATGTGGATACTCTCACTGATTCCTATGGAAATGTGGTGATTGGTGGAATAATGGAGCATATAGAGCAAGCAGGTGTGCACTCTGGTGACTCGGCTTGTATGCTTCCAACGCAGACCATCCCATCTTCTTGTTTGGAAAAGATCAGAACATGGACCACCAAGTTGGCGAAGAAGCTAAATGTTTGTGGGCTGATGAACTGTCAGTACGCAATCACATCATCTGGGGATGTTTTCTTGCTGGAAGCAAATCCACGAGCTTCACGTACTGTCCCTTTTGTCTCAAAGGCCATTGGACACCCTCTTGCCAAGTATGCAGCTCTGGTCATGTCTGGAAAATCTCTCAAGGATCTGAATTTCGAAGAAGAAGTGATCCCTAAACACATCTCTGTGAAAGAAGCTGTTTTCCCATTTGAGAAGTTCCAAGGTTGTGATGTGATACTCGGGCCAGAGATGAGAAGTACAGGAGAAGTGATGAGCATCAGTTCCGAGTTCGCAAGTGCCTTTGCAATGGCTCAGATCGCTGCAGGTCAAAAGCTACCTTTAACTGGTACTGTCTTCCTCAGCTTAAACGATATGACCAAACCCCACCTGGAGAAAATTGCAGTGTCCTTCCTAGACCTTGGGTTCAAGATCGTTGCCACATCGGGAACAGCGCATTTCCTGGAGCTGAAAGGCATTCCAGTGGAGAGAGTGTTGAAGTTGCATGAAGGAAGACCACATGCTGCAGATATGGTGGCTAATGGTCAGATTCATCTGATGTTGATCACAAGCTCAGGGGATGCTCTTGATCAGAAGGATGGGAGGCAGCTCAGACAAATGGCTCTGGCCTACAAGGTCCCGGTTATCACCACTGTTGCTGGAGCATTGGCCACGGCTGAGGGAATCAAGAGCTTGAAGTCGAGTGCTATTAAAATGACTGCTCTTCAGGACTTCTTTGAAGTGAAGAGTGAATCTTCTTTGTTCGTCTGAGTTGAGTTTTTATTTTCTCTGTTTGATCGTTTGTGTGTGGAACTTTCACGATTTCAGTTAAATGTTTAACGGATTTTGTTATTTTTTTCTTAAGCATTTCTATGAATAATCTTCGCAGGTTGATTTCTTAAATGCAATCTAGGCGTCATTTATTAGTCGGCTTTGTTCCTGTGCTATACATGTCTTTGTTTTTATCAGATTCATCTCAAATTCAATAATACTGCACGAAATATATTCGTTGAATCTGCAAAAACATTGTAAGCATTTAGCTTGAATCTTGAAGTTGAATTTGTTGCCAACCTGAGTCACATTTTCTGTAGGCTTTTAAAAACATAACTATCTTATCCTTTGGAGATTAAACTTGTGTTGTGTTACATAACATCAAGTTGCTCAACTATTGCAGTTGAATGAAACCAAGAACATAGGCGATCTTAGTTATTACAGAACACAAGAACATAATGCTCGTACCCATTAAGGCTTTAAACTTGTGTATTGTTACATCAATTTGCTTAATGGCTGCAGTTGAATGGATCCAAGAACATAAACCATTTTAGTTATTACACAACACAATTTTAAGAAAAGGTTTTATTTAATTAATGACAGAATCAAACAGACTGACAAATTTTACATCTGAAAGTCTTAACCATCCATCACAAACACAAACCCTTTCCTCACCCTCACTCGAAATTCAAAATAGACTGAAGCAAAATTACAAAATAAACAAAACTTCGCTCACTTTCCGGGAACAAAGTTGGTGGCAAAGGCCCACGCGTTGTTGTTGACTGGATCAGCCAAATGGTCAGCAAGATTCTCCAACGGTCCCTTACCAGTGACAATAGCTTGAACAAAGAATCCAAACATAGAGAACATAGCCAACCTTCCGTTCTTAATCTCCTTCACCTTCAACTCGGCGAAAGCTTCTGGGTCGGTAGCAAGTCCCAATGGGTCGAAGCTGCCTCCTGGGTAAAGCAAGTCCTCTGCCTCTCCCAGCGGCCCATCTCCTGCGACTCTGTAACCCTCAACAGCTCCCATGAGGATCACCTGAGTGGCCCAAATGGCTAAGATGCTCTGAGCGTGGACCAAGCTCGGGTTTCCCAAGTAGTCAAGTCCTCCTTCGCTGAAGATCTGTGAACCGGCCTTGAACCAAACCGCCTCTCCGAACTTGACTCCGTTCCTAGCCAACAACTCAGGGAAGACACAGCCTAGGGCTCCAAGCATAGCCCACCTGCAGTGGATAACTTCTAGCTCACGGTTCCTCGCGAATGTCTCGGGATCGGCTGAGAGACCGGCTGTGTCCCATCCGTAGTCTCCTGGGAACTCTCCGGTAAGGTAGCTCGGTGGCTCGCCGGAGAATGGACCCAAGTACTTGACTCTTTCGGAACCGTACCATGGGCTGCCTGATGGACCCTTTGGCTTGGCGACAGTCTTCCTCATTGTCACACGGCCGCTTCCGAGGACTTCTGATGCTGCAGGAGAAAGCTTCACGGCCTTTCCGGCGAAGGCAGGGGAGGAGAGAGCCATTGTTGAAGAGGCCATTGATGTTTTTTTTTGTTTTTTTTTTTGGTGACGAACTTGTGAGTGAGAGTGATTGAAAACGTTGGGATATGTTTGGATTAAATAGAGATATTGTGAGTAAGGTTTGTTATCTGTGAAGTGATATTTATCTCTTTATTCATTGGGTATTGAGATTCTTGTTTATCGTTTTATTGATCTTATGTGGCAGTCTCTAGTCCACTAGCCTGTACTTTGATTCTTTCATTGCAGATTTGCAGCCAAAACATTTTGAGACCACACGTTGTGTGACCCGTCTTTACTTAAACGGTAACACTACTATCCTTTGGGACTTTGCAAAATAACTTAAGTTTGTGTGAATTGTGATTGTGGAAAGTTTAAAAATTGTTACGTAACCAAACATTATAGTAAAGTAACAGTATAAGAAGCATTTTCAATTGATACATGATGTTAGGATCATCCTTGACTTTTACCAATTTACAGCATCGAGAAACATCGTTTCCATTGATACATTATTCAGTTACCTGAAACATCTAATGGATATCTTGAAACTCTTGGGTCTTTTAATGTTCTATCGAGAAGTAAAGACCAAAGAGTACTAAATGTCGGCCAATAGTTCTTCAAACCTTGAAGTATCTTCGGGATGAATGTTCACCAATATTTATACATAAAAAGTATGTATATATCTTGAAATGACTAATGATATTTACCCTTTGGAAGAATCCTAGATATCTATGTGAAGCTCTTGTTGGCGACACATCTGCATAAACGACATATAAACATTTAGTTCAAGAATATTGATTCTCACGTAAACGTAGATAATTGTAAAAGCAATACCGTTTAACACCTCTCAAAAGTGTCATAGCGTGGATCATGCTCCAAGCCAATTTAAAATGTTTCCATTGCACTATTAAAATCTTTCACGAGCATCAAACACTACTCTCTGATGGGAAAAAACAAATAAGAATACATTTCTCATTTCTAATGACTAACTTTGAGCAAAAACTGCAGTTTAAGTCATTATCAAGACAGCATTAATACGATTTCATAGCATTGTAAGATTCAGTATTGTAACATAAATTCTTCTATTAAGAATTACACTGTTGTAACTGTTACGATATATAATTACATGTTATAATGTTTAATGAATACTTATGCATCATGGTATTTCTGCTTCTTGATATATCAGAAATAATTTATATCAGTCTAATCCTACCTCATTGATGCTTTTTCATATTCATGTAGAAGCAAAATCATTTGTGTTACAAAAAAAAGAAGCAAAATCATTTATTTACTTATTCATCATTTTTTTTCTACCTTATTGAATGTCTTTGGTATTTCAAAAAATATGATACAACTAGACTCTATCCGGCAGAAACGTGGAAACTGAACTATACTTTTTCAACTACTTCGCAAGTTACTCTCTCGTTGGAATGGCTCACCCTTCTTTGCCTCAACCTCAGATTTCTGATCCTCAGTCTTTTCCTCAAACTTTTGCCCCTTCTCATCCTTAGACTTCTCCTACTCAGCTAGAACTTTGTTATATGTATACCCAATTAACAACACATCCTTCATGTTTTGGAGGATGAGACGATCACCTTCTAGTGGTCCTAGTAGAAGAACCACCAACCCAGGACCATACCTATGACAATATTAATGGCCAGCTAATTGAAAGTTTCTTTGTCAGAAAGAGATAGGGAAGGAGAAACCCCTAATACCACATTCCTGAGCCAAACCAATTTTCTACCGCTCTTGTTGTGCGGCTCAGCAAATGAAAGACAAATTGAGTAGCAAGATATTGTTTCTTGCATGTTTCCAAGACCACTAAATTCAGAGCCACTGTGTTACTGAGGTGTCTTGTTGAACCTAGTATGCCAGGTAAATCATCCTCAACCATTGCTTTGCTTAACCATCATATATATGGCCTCTAATAGCGATATATGCTTCATTGGAGACCTTGACTATAAAATTAATAACAATTCACCTATACGTCATGATTATTCAAATAGCAAAAATTTATGTTGGAGAACGAGTTCTTAATTCTAAAATAAATCTTACACAAGAAAGAATCTTAAAACTGTAATAAAATGATGTATTCTTTTTATGTTCTTTATAAAATAAAATATCCATGAATATTGAATAAAGAAATCAAATCATTAAACAACTATTCAAATTAAAATAGCTTCAAGGTCAGTCAAGTGTTCTTCTCATCACATCTTAGAATTGGCATTGGCATTGGCTCTTACCATTCGAAATTATTGATAAAAATTGTATTCAATACATTCTCCAACGTCTTCCACATATGACAAGCACATTTTCACTTCTTGATTAATATCAAATTGAGTGGGTTTTGGTTTAGATGGTTTTGGGTGTATTTATGGTTTAGATGGAATTGGAATTGTCGTATTGTATAGCCTTTATGAAAGATCAGTGTGATGCATGAGCCGACTTCTGGCTAAGGCCATGACTCCTGATTATGAATCTGTCTTATGATCACTATGACCACGGTCGGGGCTTTAACCATTATGTGGACTCCATTTGATGTTGACACTCATACAGTAACATAACATTATAAAAGGCTGTTAATAAAAGATAGAACATTCATTGCTTCGTCTTCTTTTGATGAATATCATCATGCTCAACACCGGATGTGATGATGGTATCATTTCCTTCGTCAATGTTTTAATGTAATGTTTTTGAGGTTAAGTGTAATTCATTTCTGCATGAGCTGAGATAACTATCTTGCTGTTACTTTATCTCTCTAGCTATGTTTCGTTATTTTATCTTATACATTGTTATATGAAATATTCAGTAACAATGTGATGATATACATGTGTCATTTCATAAGTGATCCTCTCAGGATTTCAACAAGATAGAGAGTTTGGAGCCTTATACGTGTCATTTCATGAATGGATGCTTAACCATCTCCTAAACCTTACAAGATTTTTTACAACGGACCCATAGTTTCCACGTAAGCAAACAAAAAATCTAAGCACCAAAAAAATATGTCAACAGCCAATAGAAACACCAGACACTGATATTCTAAGATAAGATATTACTCGGACGTTATACTATAAATACTGAAAAAGCTCATCAAAGCCAAACCACTCATTTCTTGGCTCACAACATCAACTTATAAACGTTTTTACTTTTACGCAACCGCAATGGCCGCCTCAACAATGGCTCTCTCATCCCCTGCTTTCGCCGGAAAGGCCGTCAAGATTTCACCGGCGGCATCAGAAGTCCTCGGAAGCGGCCGTGTGACAATGAGGAAGACCGTAGCCAAGCCAAAGGGCCCATCAGGTAGCCCATGGTACGGGTCCGAGAGAGTCAAGTACTTGGGTCCATTCTCTGGCGAGCCACCAAGCTACCTTACCGGAGAGTTCCCAGGTGACTACGGATGGGACACCGCTGGTCTCTCAGCCGATCCCGAGACATTTGCAAGGAACCGTGAGCTAGAAGTTATCCACTGCAGGTGGGCCATGCTTGGAGCCCTAGGCTGTGTCTTCCCGGAGTTGTTGGCCAGGAACGGAGTCAAGTTCGGAGAGGCGGTTTGGTTCAAGGCCGGTTCACAGATCTTCAGCGAAGGAGGACTTGATTACTTGGGCAACCCGAGCTTGGTTCATGCTCAGAGCATTTTGGCTATTTGGGCCACTCAAGTGATCTTGATGGGAGCCGTTGAAGGTTACAGAGTTGCTGGAGATGGGCCGCTGGGAGAGGCCGAGGACTTGCTTTACCCAGGAGGTAGCTTTGACCCATTGGGTTTAGCTACAGACCCAGAGGCCTTTGCCGAGTTGAAGGTGAAGGAGATCAAGAACGGAAGGTTGGCTATGTTCTCTATGTTTGGATTCTTTGTTCAAGCCATTGTCACTGGTAAGGGACCGTTGGAGAACCTTGCTGACCATTTGGCCGATCCAGTCAACAACAATGCATGGGCCTTTGCCACCAACTTCGTTCCCGGAAAGTGAGCGAAGTTCTATCTGTAATTTGCTTCAGTCTTTGCTTCGTGTGAGTTTAAGAGAAAGAGAGGTTGTCTGGATGTAAAACTTGCAAGTCTTTTGTATGATTTACCGTTAATCAAATAACTCTTTTTCTCTCAACTCAGTGCCGTAAAACTAAATGAAAATGGATTTATGATCTTGATACCACACAACTGCAAAATGTTATGTCTACACTGAGAAAGTGAGCAATTTTGATTGAACTTGTAACCAATCAGGTTAATGGTATTTGAATAATCAAATTCACTGATAAAATGTTATATCTTATTGATTTTGAAGTATAATTAACACAAGAGTAATTTTATTTATGTGTTATTTACTATTTATAACATTATAAATTTATATTATCTACTACTCCTATACAATATATATGACTCTAAAAGTAAAAATATCACAATTCCAAATCATGTTGTTATCAAATACTAACATGCGAGTTTGTTTATTCACTTATTGATCATGCTGTCGAATTTGATATGATCCGGATGGATTGCTGTCATATTTGTTGTAGTACATTGTTATATTGTAATTTTCAGTAACTATGTTTTAGAGAATTAACACATGTGGTTAATTTGTTTCCCACTATCTATAACAAAAATATTATTTGTGTATAATGAGTTTCAAAAAGATATAGTTTTAATTAATTTTATGTGTATAATAAAAAGAATGACTACTAGAATTTTAACTATTTAAGATTAAAGTTCTTTATGTATAATAAAATGTTATTTTTCTCAAATTATACAAATGATATCATTTAATTAATGAATATTTTTATTTTTATGACCCAAACTCATGATTTGTTTGAGCTGTATTTGTAGTTATAGGCTCAAAACCAAAAGATTAAAATGTCATTAGTGAGAATTAACATTTCTTTGAAAATAGGGATATTTTAAATAAAATTGATTTTTTCACTAAAGGAAAAAACAGAAATGATTCTGTTTTAATAGTATTGATTATTTCACTCTTAATAAAAAAATTCAAACCATCAAAATTTAATTATTGCATGAA
This sequence comes from Hirschfeldia incana, assembly GCA_026261945.1. Lineage (NCBI taxonomy): Eukaryota > Viridiplantae > Streptophyta > Magnoliopsida > Brassicales > Brassicaceae > Hirschfeldia > Hirschfeldia incana. Next base: position 225,701 of record JABCMI010000105.1, read on the forward strand.
AATTAGTTAATGATTCAACTTTTTTTTTGAAAGTTTGACAGTGAGAGTCAGGTCATTCATATTTTAAGGTAGCATAATGAATTGATCTTTTGAGACTAGTACTGTAGTCAAAATGAAAACAATTAATTTGCATGTAAGACTATCATAGATGACATAACTCTCATTCACAAGATTACCTAACAAAAATCAAATTCCCAAAAACAAAAACTGCAGCATTGACTAATTTTCATGCAATATAATAATTGCTACCACATTTTTTAATCTATAAAACAGAGTTTTGCACCCGAATGAAATACATTCTAAATCATCTATCTTCCAACTTGTGTAGTTTCAATTTTTTTGCCAAGAAGATGGGAGGAAAGAAAACAAAAGGAAAACAAAAGATAGATATTAAAAAGGTAACGAAATACGAAGATAGAATGGTCACATTTTGTAAGCGTAAACACGGAATGTACACTAAGCTCAGTGAGCTCTCCATTCTCTGCGGCGCCGACGTCGGATTTCTCATCTACTCCGGCTCAGGAAACCCGTTCACGTTCGGCAGCCCTTCCTTTGATGTCGTTGCACAGCGGTTTCTCCACGGAAACCATCACTCAGCTGGAGTCATCAACGGCCAGGGCAACTCGTCATCGTCGTCGGTGATCGTGGATGCTCATAAGAAAGTGAAGGTGGAGGAGTTGTGCAAAAACCTCAACAATCTTATGGAGATCAAGACAGATGCAGACGAAAAGAAACTGAAGATGGCTGAGGCTGTTCATGCACCATCGTTGCCGGTGAAGAGTACTGACGCGTCGTGTAAGGTTGATCCAAAGGACGAGGAAGAGGAGAAACAGTTGTTGAGGAGGTATGAGGAGTATTATGAGGAACTGTGTAAGGTTGCTGAAGCAAGAAGCGGTGGAAGATATGATGCGTCAGCCTCGTCGTCGTTTCCTCCCTATGGCTGATGGTCGAATTGAGATTTTAAATTTAGGTTTTTTTTTAAAAATAAAAATAATAGAGAGATCATTTGTTTAGCAAATAGGCATGTGTTTTTAACTGGACGTGTAATGTTTTGTCTTTTTTTTCCTGAATTTTTATGAACTTCAAATTAAATCTTGTTTTAATGCAGACATATTTTTTGCTAATTATATGCATGTTGTGATCTGTTTGAACATTATGGTTACTAGTGAATAGTGATATTTTAAGTGTTTGTAATTAATTAATTATTAATGACTCGTTAATGTCTTTTGTACCCTACTGTGTGTACGTTTTCAAGAGATGGTGGATACAAAACCGAACGATAGTTAATACTTTTTGACCCGAGTGTAACATCAATAAAGGTTAATTAGCATGCAAACATAGGGCTTGCTTCTTCATTTGAAAGATTAATTAATCAAAAATGTATTCTACTTTACGATAGAACGAAGGCAATGTATTCTACGTTACGATAGAACGAAGGAATGGGAAGCTATATACCTTAAGTTATTTTTTAAGTTTGACATTCCTTTTAGGGTTTAGCCAAGTTGGTATATGCTATACATAATACATGGGTAATAACTGTTCACTAATTATTTAACGAACTACAATATTATCAACAAGTATAGTTATTTTCTTGTATACATCTAAAGTATCATTAACTCATTGGAATATGGTATATACGATCGTGGGCTGCTCGATGATGCACGTTGCATATGATCATTGCATGCACCGTGAAAATTCATGTTTTAAATCGGATAACATACATGTACGTATAATTATTACATACAGTATATAAAAAGGCGGAGAAACATCCAACTCGAAGAAGAAAAAAATAAGCAAGTCTAGGAAATAAGGTTGGGCAAAAAATCTAATCCGAATAAGAACAAAACATGGGTTTCACCTCTTATGGTAAACTTTCGAATTCACCAATTAAAATGTCACGAGGGATTAGTAAAATAAGGAAATAAAATTAAAAAGAAAAATAAAGGAAAAAGTGAAAAAAGACTCGACATTTGTTAGATATTCTTCCATGGTTTCTTATTCTTCATTACCAACAAAGAATATTAAAATCTTTGCTTATAAAATTAAAATCTACTATCCTTTTCTTTTAATTCCAATTTCTAGTTTTTTTTTTGAGAAAAAAATACTATCAAACCCAAACCAAAACTTGTTAATATCTGAGCATTTTGATATCTAAAAAATCGGTACTGAACTCGATCTAGACCAGAATATATCAAATATCCAAATAGATATATTAATTATTTTAAATTTAATATAAAAGTATACAAAATATATTTTGAGATTTAAGAAAGAGGAAGTTGACATGTAAAGGCATGGTAATGAGTAGATGACACTCAATTCAACATCAAAGTAATCTAAGTAACAGCGATTCTGTGAGACAACTTAATCTACACAGTGGAGGCAGTGGCAATCAAAATGTCAACATATTTTGTCTATGGAGTCCGACCATAGAAAATCTGTTATGGTACAAATATGTTACAATAGTCGTTTAAATATTCAAAACAATATAACTTGTTTTTTGCTGTTTTGGGGAGAGAAGAAAATTCTATGATTTTGGTCTGAATACGTGTTTTGTGGTTTTAGTGGAAAAAATAAGATTTTGAGAGAAATTTTGTTTTTACAGTTTTGACGGGAAAATTATTTTGTGGTTTTGGCCAAACATTTAATTTGGCGGAAAAACTAATTTTTTGTGATTTTAACGAAAAAAATCAATTTTGCTATTTTGGCGGAAAACATAAATGTGCAATTTAGCTAGAAAAATTGCTTTGGTGATAAAAATTTGATTTTGCGATTTTGTTTCATTATAATGACACACTTAAAATACCACTATTTCAACTTAAAGCAAAATAAAATTATGTGCATATCGTAACTATAATAAAATCAAATCAAGTTATCCAATCTATCATAGTATTTTTAGAAATTGATTTGATTAATTTTCAATCAAAATAATTTACTGAGAACCTCTTCTACTGTTAATTCCTATGCAAAAGGAAGACGAATAAGTAGCAACCGCTAACAACTGGATGTAGTGAGCATATGCTAAGGTCACAATGTGTTTTACAAGAATACTTGGGAAAAGAAGAACATTGAATGGAAAAGTTAGCCGTTAGAGGCAGGAGGAAAAGGCATTCAAACGGGGGAAATGAAAAGGCCGCTGAGAACATGACCGTTGTGAGTCACTTAATTGTGATAGAGTACGGACACACGTTCTCCTTCTGTGCTTGTATCTATTTTATTCTGATTATTATATACATACAGAGTACGGACACACATTCTCCCTGAAAAAGAAAGAAGGAACCAAGAAGTCAACCCAACAAAGTTTGGATCTTTGTGTTCCGGCAAAATGGAGAGAGATTGCAAAGGACAAACCTTTTGAGAACAGAATGGCAATGAAGAAGTCAACCCGAGAAAGGTTTTGCCTCGAACCTCTATATCCTCATTACAAGCAGGAATGTTTTTGATTAAGATTCATCTTAGTACATTTTTTTCTCACAATTTGGGCACTTACTTTACAGGATAAAAAATGCTTTTTGATACCATCTCTGAGGCCAAGAAAGAAGATGTTATAGTCTTACTGAAGCTAACATCTCATAGCAGCTCCAAGGACTTAGTTAGATGCTAAGGTTACTTATTTTATCTTTCTTTGTTTTGGAGTTTGTTGTAATGATGTTTGAGTGAGATATGAGAGAGAGGCTGTTCTAATAACACTCTTTCTTCTTGTCTCAGTTGCCCTTAAGAAGCAGCAAAGTGTGCCCGTGAGAAGATTTTATTAAACCTTTCATTTCAACAGCTTAATTGATGAACAAGTTCCAAACAAGCACACTGAGAGTTGCCATTTGACTCAGGCCAGCGGTTCTCTTCCACAGGTAAACAAACAAAAGAGACTCCTCTTGATAGTTTCTTTGTTTTCCTTAATAATTAATTGAACTTCCAGGAGGGTTATGGTGATGGTTTCTGTTTCTTTGTTGCAGAACCTAACTAAAACAAAGACCTAAAGAGCCAGAGTTTGTCATCCCAACGAGCTCGTCCTTTTAAAAGTTCATCTTGAAACAAAGGAACTCCAAAGCAGATAGAAAACAAGGAGAATATTCCCTCCTCCTAAACCAGTCCCCAGTCGTCTCAACTTGTGTGTATTTTATCGTTTTCCTTTGTGCCTATTTTATTGCTTACTTCTTACGGTTTTGCTTTCACTCGTGTAGACAATAAATAGACTGTGTTCACAGCAATGCTGTCATGGAGCTGCTGCAAAGTGTGAGAAGCCAGTTATCTGATAACTCATCTCTGGAATAAGGGAACAAGGCTTGGCTCCGATGAGCTCGGGGTTGTCTGTCTCACAGCCTTGCGAGATATTAAACTAAAGGACAAGGTTAGCCTTTTCGTGTCTGAAACGCTGTTGAGAGTTTCTCGGTCTTTCTTCCTTGTCTCAATGCTTTAGTGTTTTTTTCTGTTAGGATAATACCATGATAATCCAAGCTATTGATCTGCTTGATGATCTCGACAAGGAGCTCAACACTTACGTTATGAGGGTTCGTGAATGGTACGGTTGGCATTTTCCCGAGCAATTGCCAAGATCATAAGCGACAACATCAATAACAGCAAAGCTTTTAATAAGTACACATCAACTCACTGCATGACTGAAACTGTTTCCTCCTCCTCATCATTTTTTGTTTTTTTTTCTTAGATTCTAAATCCAAAACCAACAACTCTGCTCCACAAGACAAGACAAGGGTCTAGTCATACCCTTCGGTCTGTCACTAAGCAAACTCCGATCCGAGAAACAGAAAGGTACGTTCCGTTTCATGAATGCTTATACAAGTTTTTGACAAGCGCTGGTTGGCTCTCAACTCGTATGTTCACTCGTTAGGTTTATGTCCGTGAGCACCTTTCATGTCAACTGATGAAAATGTTCCAAACAAGCACGCGAGACTTGTCACTCCACTGCCTATCATATCATGCTGACAACACTTCTCTTCCACAGGGTACATACACTCTCTGATTCCTTTTACTTCTTCGTATCTTTTTCTTTTCTTGGAATATCTTTAATTAATTTCCAGGACCCTGTTGCTTTTCTTGTGCATAATCGAGCTAAGTTTGCACTGACAAGACCATAGGAGCCCCGAATTTGTGACACTCCCAGCGAGCTAAGAGTGAAGAGCAGTGCAGAGATGTTGTCAAAGATTCCCAAGTTTAAAGCTCGACCTGTAAACAAAAGAAGGTAATGCATCTGGTTTTACTGTGTACATAATATATCTATCTATCTAACTATATACCTTGTAAAAACGAAATCTAAAAACAAAACCAATGCCTTCTCTTTTCTGATGCAGATTATGGCAGCTCCAGCTTTGCCTGCCACAAAGAAGTGCACCACATCAACTTCCAGAATTTCAGGTAGAGACAGACATTCATAGAGTATCATCATTTTTTAGAAACGAATCTCTTATTATCTACAAGAGCCTCATATCTTCTTACTATTTGCAGGAATTTCATCTTGAAACAATGTCTAGTGCTTCTTTGGAACAACGCATCCCAGGTCTATTTTCCCACATTTTTGGAGTTTAAGTTTGATTTTAAATATGTTCACAAATAAATATATTTTCATATAAAATATTTTTGGATTCAAAACTAAATTTTAATTATTTTAACAAATAAAGATATTAAACCACACAAAATGTTTTAAGCTTACACATTTTGAATTTTATTAAAACTATTATTATTAACTAGACAATGCATTTTTAGTTTTGGAAAATATGTGGTGCAAAAACTTCAGTTTGTTGAAAACAAACCAAACAAAGCATCCGAGACATAATAATCCTTCAATATGTTTTGCGTATGTTGGATTGGTTTGTAAGCGGTGTGCATGTTTAACATGTTTTTTCATATTGTGAATTAATTTCAATACGTTGAAAACAAACAAAGCAAAGCATCCAGTTTGTAAGAGGTGTGCATGTTTAACATGTTTTCGTATTGTGAATGAATTTCAATATGTTGAAAACAAACCAAGCAAAGCATCCGAGCCAGAATAGTCCTTCAGTATGTTTTCGTATGTTGGATTAGTTTGTAAGCGGTGTGCATGTTTAACATGTTTTCCGTGTTGTTAATGAATTCCAATACGTTGAAAACAAACCAAGCAAAGCATCCAGTTTGTAAGAGGTGTGCATGTTTAACATGTTTTCTGTATTGTGAATGAATTTCAATACGTTGAAACAAACTAAGTTTTTGCACCACATATTTTTGTGAAAAGAAAGTATATTGTTTAGTTAATAATAATAACTTTAATAAAATTTAAAATGTATAAACTTAAAACATTTTGTATGGTTAGTACCTTTATTCGTTAAAATAATTAAAAATTAATTTTAAATCTGAAAATATTTTGTATGGCAATATATTTATTTGTGAAAATATTTAGAATTTAGCTTTAGCATCCGTAAATACGGAAAAAAAAATCTAAGAAAAAATATTTGGGATTTTTTTTTGTCGGGTGAGCCTTTGATTTGGGTGTCGTCATATTTTTAATTTTGTCTTTGTGTATACAATGAATGAAGTACAACTTTAATTTATCTTCAGTTGACAATTTTCGTAGTGCAACTTTGATTTATCTTCCCGGCTTGCCTTAATGAATAAAGTCAAACCAATACAATTGTTTTATTTTGTATATTGAATATTAGATTAAAGTGATGTTACTTCCACTCTTCTCTACGGCGATCAACAATAACCAAAAGACATAAATAAAAGACAAAACTGACAAATATGCAAGTTTCAAAACCAATAAATCTCGACCTTATAGAAATTGATGTATTTGATTACGTTTCTTCTTCATCTTCGAACTCTTCTTTCTCTTTTCACTTTACCAGAAACAAATCTTGGCAAATTAAAAAATGTGCAACACCTTCACGTGCATAAATACTTTATTACATCTGAATCAATATAATCCTTTTCTTTTATCAGGCTTCAGCTTCACTTTCGTCCAGTCTTGACGGTAGTCAAACCGTCAAACCGCTTAGTCCTCATCCATCATCATTCTCAATGATCGCTGTTTTTAGTTCTTGATCTTCCAGTTTGGAGACGAAAAAAGCTCTGTAGATGTACCACAACACAGTCATTACTTTAGAAGATTAATTACTTTAATCGGATATTGGTGTTTAATAACCTGAATTTAATCATGGTTTGGATGTAAATGATTTCGAATTTTGAACTTTGAGGATAAATACAATTTGAACTTTGATTTATAAGGAAACAAACATTTAAATTTCATTTGATGAATATACAAAATATTTTTTTCTGAATATACAAAATATATTATTAGCTATGTGTGAATACAATGCTATATCATTGTTCGGGTGGAAACAAATTATCACTCTCTCTGTTTTTTAAAGATTGATGTTTTAAAATTTTCACATATATTAAAAAAACTCATTAAATTTTGATTGTAAATACATTTTTTTGTGAATAACAAATTTCTATAACTTTTAACTAATAAAAATTCAATAAACACCATTATTATTTTTTTAAAACTTACAATTTTTCATTAAATCATATATTGAAAAAGTAAAAAATCAATATTTTTGAAACAATTTTTTTCCAAAGACATCAATCATTTAAGAAAGAACAAAGGGAATACTTTTAAGGTAAAAAAAATCTACAAGGTAGAAAAAAAAAACAAATCAAAAGTTTGGAAAAAAATAACAAATGAAGAAAATTCTAAACAACTCATACAGTGAATCGACTAGACTCAGTTTTAAAACTTTCCGGAATACATCTTGAAAGAACTCCAGAGTTAAACGTGCTTGAACTGGAGTAGTGGAAGGATCGGTGACCTATCGAAAAATGATTTGCGATAGCGTGCGAGTGAGGCCAAAGCACAGAAAATGGTCGGGTGGTGATTGCAATGTCAGTAAACATGACTATTGGGCCTTGGATAATTAACGACCGACCGTTAGATGGATGAGATGGAACCTACAGATCGAGAGAGCGGCCATGGACAGCCCATTAGCCGTGGGCGATCGGGGGTTACATTTACATCATAGAATAATTAATATCTGAAGGCTCTGAAGCCGATGGTGCAACCGATTCAGATCTAATCCGATATGGACTTCTATAAACACTATGGAACAACCAACCACATTTTCACAAAATTCTCTTTGAATTAGGTACTTATAGCATCCACTTATTCTCGTTAAAAGCTCAAAATCCTGAAAGCAATTTATGTCAGATACAAACTTTGACCTTGGAAAATCTCCAAACAATATGATAATGAAAAAGAGAGAAAACCTGGTGAGTGTGAGATCTGCTGCTGCATTTGACTAATTGTCATGAAATGTTCTTCAATCTCAGGTACTACATAATAGCCGTGAACATGTTGATAGCTCTAAGAGATGAGAATCCACATATTTGGTTCTTCTGCTATCAGCTATGTTGTCGATTTGATTTCCTAACTGGAAAGAGTAGAAAAATTATTTATACTTATTATCATAACTTAGGCAGGTGTGAGTTTAACATAATATATTTACCAGTGTTGGGTGTACTCGGAGTGGAGAGAAACATGATCTGCAAATTGTGAAACTTCATCCTGTGAATGGGTTGTGCTTTCCTCCAGAATAAGAGATCTATCTGTAACTTGCAGACTGTAAGTTTCTGAGGCAGGATATGAAAAATCTTGGGTCAGAGATTGTATATTTTCTGTAACTAGTCTGAATCTCAAGTTTCTTCTTGTTTCTGAGGATTTCATTCCACAATCGAGTCTCAAACTAAACTAAACAAAATAAAATCATTGATCAGGCAAATTGAGTTGCCTCACTCTTAGAGAACCTTTCTTCGCCTAATCTGATCTGTTCCATAGAAGCAGAGCGTCAAATCTCGGAAGCTCCTTACATGATAAGAAGGAGGTGAGGAGAAAAGGAAGATCAAAAATAATAACATAAAGAGGAAGGAGAAGGCAACATGGTTAATTTGTCTAGAAGTCGACATCGGATTATATAGTGATGCGGCGTTAACAAAGTAATTGGAAAAAAAAAGAGATTCGAAAGTATGTTCGTTACAAACTTTATTTGTTCAGTTATGGAGGACGGAGGTACTGAAAGGTGGAAAAGACCCACCTTCGTAACAAGTTGGCTGATGTGGAGACTTTGATGATATGTCAACTTGTAATAGATTGATTTAATTGAGGGACGTGAACAACTTCTTTACTCTCCCTCAATCCCTTTTAATATTGTAAGATTTCAAAAATAATCATCGAAATACATAGTTCATCATAAACACACAAAAAAAGAGCGACTTTTGGATTCCTCAAAAAGTATGAAACGTTGGTACCTTTAGAAGGGCTGTTACATGAACAAGTTGGGTTTGGAGGCCTGTGGCCCTGTGGGTGGTCTTGAGCTTTCTGTGGGAGTTTTTACCTTCCTTAAGACCAAAGGGAGCTTGATCTTGCTCTCTCTTGCACAAAGCGGCTAGGACAGTGACTATCTTGATGATCTGGATGCAGGGAACCTGACTCTGTCTCAGTGTATATCTGCCTCGCTGCTCCGTTCAAAGTTGTGGCACAGAACTCACAAGAATTTGCGACAAAATACTCTCTTTTTTTCTCGTCGCTTAATGATTTTTTTTCATTACATTAAACTTTATTTTCCAATAATTTATACTGCCTCCTTCCTAAAATAAGTGGTGTTTTAGGTTTTTGCACGTTGATTAAGAAATTACAAATTTTTATTTCATCTTTCTCGTTTGCCTAAAAACAATATTAATTAAAGTAATTTCAACCAATAAACAATCATACTACAGAATATAAATAATTAAAAATATTAAAATACATTTATTTTTTATCTAGAAACTTGAAAACATCACTTAGAATGGGACAAAAAAATTTCCTTAAAACTCCACTTAAAATAAGACGGACGGAGTATATTTCATCTGTTCCTTTAAATTACATACTTTAGAGAAAAGATTTGTTCTAAAAATATCCATTTGTTACATTTTCAATGAATGTTTTATTTACTAATTGAAAACTTCAAAAAACTTAACTGCATTAGTTGAATTTTTATTGGCATAAAATTACTAATTCCTTTTAAATTTTCTTTAGCTTTTTAGTTTTTTCAAAGGACAAATAGACTTTGAAACACATCCAACTTCATTGGAAGTTGTGCAGTTGTATATTTTGTAAGGATTAACAAAGCGGATCACAGAAATATATTACATGAAGATGCCATGAATGGAATCAATAACATATTCATCATCGTTGTAAACAAATAAAATACAACACACAATTACCATTTCCTTTCGTAAATCTACAATGTTATGATGATGCGTATACGTTATTGAAATTTGATTTGTAAGGTGGTATTACCAGATGATGTTAATATTCCCAGCCATCCCGAGCACGACGGCAATCAAATAGACAACGGACTGGAGAAGACAGCAGACAGCAAAATGACACGTATGAGAGACTATATGGCGAATAAAGTCTTGTATGTGTATCTAGAGCGAAGGTAACGAAAGAGACAGGAGATAGAGAGACTCACTGCGATGGAACATGCAACGTAACCAGCCTTCTCGCGGTGATCAACAGAGGTGAAAAGAATAATAACAGCACCGAGATACCAAGGGATCCCACCGAACAAGAAGCCCATAATAAACCTAGGACCAAAGCCAAAACACCTTAACAATTCAAGTCACAAGCATGAGAGCTGACAAAGTTTTAAAGCTAGAAAAGTAAGAGATCATAAGGTTTTGTCAACAAACTGGCATTTTTCTTTGTCACAACTAGATATATATTGATAATATTCTAAAATCTACTGACCAAGAACCGAGAATGACAGAGATATAAAACAAGAAGAAACTAGAAATGCATCCCACAGTGAGAAAGATCAGAAAGATTTTGTTATAGAGATGTGCAAACAAACTACCTAACATAACATCTCCATTCAAAAACCTAGCATAACATCTCCATTCAAAAACAGAGATTCCAGGTGAGAGGAGACCATGAATAGATGATTAAACGTAAGTTCCACAACAAACTGGCATTTTTTTCTTTGTCACAACTAGATATATTGATAATACTCTAAAATCTACTAACCAAGAACCGAGATTCCCACATGTTCAAGCTTATTGTTTGTATGGATCTTATACTTGTAAACAATGAAATCATAAGGAGAGGAAAAAAAGATGGGAAAAAGAAAATGAAGAAGGAACTTACAAGAACCAGCCCATGCCAAAGCCACAGCAAGGAACGTCATGCTCTCTCACCGGTCTCACCTCAACCACTGTATATTCTAACAACACCAAATACCAAGAATCACTACCACCATTAATCAATCAAATTCAAAAGGTGACAAAACTAACCCTCATTATCTGATCATAATACAATAAAATCATATACATAGCAATATGTAATCAGTAACGTTTAATTCAAATTCTATAAGATAGGAAGTATAAACCAGGAACAACAGGGTATCCTTGAGCATAATTCACAAATCCACCACCATGACCTATTATCAAATCTCCAACACGATCAGATCACAAAACAGAGATCATATAGTAATCACACAAGAACAAAATGATAAAGAGAACCTTGGAGATTCTGATAACCATGTCCATGAGGAAGAATCAAGGGACTGGTTATAATAGGTTGTTGCGGAAGCGGTAGCAATTGAGGCGGCGGAACGGGAGGAGGATAATTTGCAACGCCTTGAAACGTTCCGTAATAGTATTGTTGTTGATGGTTTATGGTGGTTGTGTCTCTAGGTGGTTTTGCTGCTTCCTCGTCCATGATTCAGATCCCGATCGACCTAATATTTCCCCTACACCGGCGTGAAGCGGATGAGCTGAGGATTAAACAATTATTCCGCCGCTTTTACCGATGGTTAACGGCGGATCGATCGGCGATGAAAAGAAAAGACTTGAGGAAAAGAGAGGAGTCTCGTGAAAGGAGGAGAGGACCGAGAAAAGGAAAAGGATTGACAAACCGAATCTTAAACCGGATCGCCACAAAATTAATTGGAAGAGAACCGCTTCGGTTCTGAATTGGTTGCTTACGTCACGTCACGTAAACGTATTTGCTCTTTTTCTTTTATTATTAAGCAAACGAGTATACATAATCTTCTTAGTTGTCGTGGTACATTACATAGTAATGATAGTTCTATAAACTCCCTATTGTATTTCTGATTCTATTGTATCTTATCAGAAGACAAGGCAAATCACAGTCTAAGATTCGCACAAATATTAAATCATCCTAGATTATGTAATGGTTCTGACTTGTAAGCGATGCCGACAGGCAAGCACGTTTTCATTTAACTATTGTCTTGGCTCAAGCCAGGCTAACTGCTAATCCATCCAAATACTAGAGCTCTCTTTTTATTTACTTCCATCCGTCACAATTTGATATCCAAGACAACAAATATGGCTTCCCCTCTCTCTACTACTACTACTACTTTCTTAATCTTTCTCCTCTTCATTGTCCTCATGGTCGTCCTCTCTCCTGTCACCGCGGAGAATGAAAAAAAGCCTGATGTTAAGGGATTAATGGAGACACTTATGAAGGCTGCAGGTGGTGCAAAGAAAGAATCAACACCTTAAGCAGCTTGTGAGATCAAACTGGTTGGAGCCCCTCTGGTGTGTTGGCCCATTCCATATCCATTTTAAATCAGTTTGGAAAATGTGCCTCTATGTGTGTTTTGTATTTTAATTTTTATCGAGTCAAAGACCTTCATAAGTCCAACTGATTCTTTTGTGCTAAAAAAATTAAAATCCAATGATATTATTGATGTAACTAAAAACATGCTTGGAAAAGTGCAGTATATATCGTTCATAGAATCATAGGAACCCAAATCATGAGCTCAACAAACGCAGTTATCTCCGGGTCAAAGAACTAAAAGAAATCTCATATACAACAAAAAAACTTTGATTTGTTTGAAACAGAAAGTAATCCGCATTTGTAATGATGGAGTTAGAATATGTCACTCTATACAAATCCATGATGAACAAACCAATCATCAATAAAGAGAAACTCAGAATCTAATCAAAACCATTGCCAAAACATCGAGTGGTAAACAGAAGTTGCAATAACAAAAAAGACAGCTTTTACTTTTTGGTTGGTCGAAAAAAGAAATCTAGCTGGTGAACATATCAAAAGAGAAGCCGAGAAACAAACAAACGGAACCAAAAAGGTTGCAACAAAGGGAAGTAGAAGATGATTGAATCAGAAAGAAGCTCATTTGAGAAGTCATTCAGACCGAGTATCCGGAAGATTCGGCATAGCAAACTGCTGCACCATGAAACATTCCAAAGGATACTACAGACTGATCTTAAGTACCTGCTATATCTCATCATCTTCATCATCTATATACTCCCACAATGAACAAAACAAACACACAGTAAATCACTAACTCTAATCTCTATATCTCTTCGAAATCACAGATCTAGAAATCTTCAATGTTCATGAAAGCTAAGAACTAGAAAAAGAACGAGGGATCCTTATTTATTAGCTATAAGAATCTACCCACTAGATCGCCGTGAGCATTGCAGAATATACAGTTAAGATGTGTATTGTGAATTAGAGACGATGGCGGCGGCTAAATAGAAGCAGAGCGAAATTTGATATTTTCAGTGACGCCCATTGTTCTATAACGAGCGGACAAGTATATAAACCCTATTCTTTATACCAAACCAAACCGAAATGGTTGTGATCTCCGGTACGGTTATTTAGTCAACGTTGGTCACATGTTGTGTATATGGTTATGCAAAAATAAATCAAGTTTTTAACTTGAGAAGTTTCGTATTTTACATCAGAACATTGACTTTGCATAAAGGATGAATACTTTCGAATTTCTAGTACGCTTAACCGGTTCGATAAACATACAAAATCCCAGAAGAATTCTTGGTTTTGCAATAACATTAGGTGAAAAACCGGGGAATCTAAACCCTGAGTTACTAAACCAAACCGATAACCACAAGAACAAAAACCGAAACTGCAAAAAACCCAAAACCAGCTCCGAGACTCTTCGAACCAGAGAACCAGACCCTGACGTCATCGATCACAGGTCCGCACAAAGAGCTCATATCATCAGTCCTCGTGTTGTAGTAAACGCTGTAGAACGCAACTCTGGTTCGATCAGCCTTGGCCGTGAAATTCAAACCGACCTTCTCGAAAGTGGAGTTGGCTTGCGCCATGTAATGAAAGTTCTGCGCCTGGTCTCCTGCGAATGCCATTATAGCCAACGGCTCCTTGCATTTATCACCTGCGTGGCCGAGGGAGAAGGACAATAAGTAAGGCTTATCTGCTTTGGTCTCGACCATTTGAGAAATAATCCCTTCTTTGCCCGAGAGAAGCTCCACCGCTCGTTTGCCCCCTGGAACCGAGAAGTGGTCCGAGTCCACGAACCGAACCGCCCGGTTTGATTCAACCGTCCAACCAGGAAGAGATGAAGTTTCTTCGTCGAGATTCGTCGGAAGTAAGACACCAAGTGACGTGTTCCTGAACAACCATGGACCTTCTTCAAAATCTCCATTTATAACAGCGTTATCTACAAATAGTTAAGTCAGGATGAAACTGATCAACTGCAGAACTTAGGGATCCATAATGAAAAGAACAAATAAATTCGAGCTTAAAAAGGAAATGGTAAGGTTTCTTTGGTACATGGGTAAAAGTGAACAATTTAAAAACTTAGGGGCGAAGTAGTAAACAAAGAGAAACTTAGGCTTAATTTGGGGAAATTAGAGAGTTTACCTTTGGGTTTATCAGGAGTGAAGAGCTTCTTGATAGCAATATCATCGATAATGGGCCCACAGGTGGGGTCATCCTCCATGCCAGGGTTCTTGAAAACCAACCGAACATGATCCTCTTCTGCTTCAAACGCCCACGCGTATGGGTCCCACCCCTGGACGTTGTACAACGTCTGCAGATCCACGTCCCGTGACGCCAACGTGTCACCCTCGTTTGCGTTCACAGACGCCACAGACACGTTTATGGACTCGAGCTGGGCGCACGTGCGAGCTGCACTGAACGTGACCGAGTAGACAAAACCTTTCTCCACCGTCAGTTCTTGGCTGATCTCTGCGTCGTTGCCTAATCGTACGGCGTGGCGGCCTTGTGGGACGATCAGGATCATCCCGCCTTGTTTCTGACCCGAGTTGACTAGCTCCACCGTGCCGTTGGATTTCCAGCTTGGGATCTCGCCGGGTCCGTCGACTATTCCGTCGTCAGGGAAACCACTTGAAGGTGACGTTTCGAAGTCACCGTTGATCACCAAACCTACAATAACAAGTTAGTACAAATAAATCATTAATTAAGTTAATGTTAAACTGGAATATCTGATAAGTAGCATAGACAAAATCTGGCAAAATGCCAAACTATCACGTTCAAGTTTGTTTTTAAGTTTAGCTAGCTGTGTGAAAAGAGACATGTTTTTTGTCTTTCTCAATTTTTGATAGTCGATTAGACATAACACTTTAATTAACTTGAGAGTTGGTGATAGGAACGTGAGAAGACATGAGGCGCGAAACGTCTTATACGATCCCGGCCATAGGGCCCCGTATCGTCTCGCTAAATGCTATAACTTGTGGGACCACACATTGTCTGACTTGGGTCTACCTATTTTCAAGACTCCTTTTGACTATATTACCAACCATTTTTTTATGTCTACACACAACTCAAAATCCCAATTTATAATAGTGAAAGCAGAGACAAATGTAACTTTCGGTGGGAAAAATAAAGAAAGCGTGTTGAAAAACTCAAACAAGTGTAACGTGACTTGGGTCATTTAGATGTCGTTTTATGCAGGACTCTTTGTCGTTTCAAAACTAAAACCCAAAAGACCACCTTTTAATTTGGCGGGAACCAGACTTTCTCTCTCTTATTTCCTCCGCCTTCTCTCTACCCCAAAAGTCACCGTTTGAATTCTAGTTCCCCTTGCTCCGGCGACCGGAGGTCGCGCGCGTGGTCGCCGGAGGCTTCTCCCTTTCCTCTCCCTCTTTTCTTTTGCTCTGTTTCGCCCTTGTTTGTGGATCCGTGCGATATGTTGATGCCTCTGGTTCGTGCTCCGACGCGGGTTCCTCTGCAACTGCTCCGGGGAGTTGTAGATCTGTAGTTGGTGTCTTCTGTCCTGGAGATTCGACGAGTCGGTGAGGCACGTGGGTGTTCAGAGTCGGTTTTGGGTCAGTGGAGCGATTCGATTTTCCCCTCTCGGATCTCTCCGGTCTCTGTCGTCGTGGAGTGGTAGCGAAAGGTCTTGTCGCAGCTGGGTTTGGTGGTGGTTAGCTACTGCAGATCCTGTGTTCTGTGTTTGTACGGTGATGGTGGTGGTTTACTTAGGGTTTCTTCGGGTCGGAGAGATTCCGGTAGCCTCTCACTGTTATCAGAAGTGCTCCGGTCTTGTTTGGAGTCGGAGGCGACGTTGAGGCGGATGTAATCGTGGTGAGAGTGTCCTGCTTGATTCCTCGCGTGTGCTTTTCTAGTTACTTTTGACGGGTCGTCTATGGCCTTGAGAAGGTCTCTAGGTGCGCCGCAACTTCTTTTGAGCTCCTGCTCCCGGTGCCCTGTTCAGTTCTCTCCGAGAGTATGGCGACGGCTTCACTTGAGGAGTTAAGTCTCTGGTTCTTCCTCGTTGATCAATCCTTTGGCTTAGGGGTTGAAATTTTATCGGTCAAGAAAGTGGTCCTTTGGTTCTCAAAGGCCAGGGATGCGTAGACGGTTCTCGGGAGTCATTCACCGTCTCCAAGCCGCATCTTGTCCATGATCACATCCGGGCGCCGTAGTGTTCTATGGTGGTGTAGTTGGCTTTTCTTGCAGGTTTAGGGACTGCTTTCCAGGTCGTGGCGGTGGAGACCACCCATCTTTGTACAGGTTCCGTTGATGGCAGAAGCGAGTGCTTACTCGTTTAGGGTAGCAGTTCAGGCGCTGTGTGGCGTTTCGCTCATTCCGGCTTTGGTTCGCAAAGCATTGGTATGTTTTTGAACTCTCCTCTTCTGCCATCTTGAACTTCATTGACAGAAAAAGTTACTAGCTTTGTGGAGATCATCGGGAACTAGCTACTCCGGAAACGTCAAGGGAACTCCCGGCATCCTCGGAAACGAGGAGAACCTCACTTTCCCAAGAGTCACGTTGATGGTTGAGAACAGCTACCGATATCGGATGATTTCGAAAAACAACTTAGCGGAATGTGCCGGGTTTAGTGGGTGGGCGAAGCTAGGTTTGTAATAGTTAGATTTCGACGTTTTGTTCAAAACAAGCTTGTAACCGTATCTGATTCCCGATCTCGGGCAGATTTTATATTATAAATTAGTAATTTAAAAAAAAAAAAAAAAAAAAAAAAAAAAAAAAAAAAAAAATTTGGCGGGAACCCATCCCCTCTTCTTATTGATTTTACCATTTTCTCTCATTGTCCCTTTTCTATTTTTACAACTATAAGTAGTGTACCATTCAAGAACTTAAAACTTATATATCAAATTTACCTGCAAATTAAAGACATCTAAATAAACTGCCTTTGATAAATCATAGCTCAAAATGTTTAAATCAACATTATCACACACAGAGACACAAACACAAAGAGTTTCCAAGACGGTTTATTTGTAAATTAGAGAATAATCTTGTAAGCCTTGATTGAAGCACAAGGGCTCCTTTTCTAATTGGGTACCGCCGCCTAAAGCAAGAATGGTTTACTTTATTATTTATTGACAGTTAGATCCTGAAACTTTCCTTCTTTTCTAATGTGACGGATTGAATTAGAAAGAGCAGATTTCCCCCAGAAGATATATTAATACTACTTGCTTAACTGAAACTGTAAAAAATTGTTTCTTCTAGATAGAGAATGTTACTTCTTTACTGCTTTTACTCCACATCATAAGTTCTACTTTGACTTTTAAATCTTAATCAGTACAGAAACTTTACTTAAAGCTCAGCAACAGTAAAGTTAAAAAAATAAACAAAACCCTAGAACCTAAACTTTCTATTCAGTTCCTTAGCTCCAGTCAATGTTTTTTGCTTAAATCAATACTCTGAAAATAATCTCTTCTAAGTTAATATCCTCTGTTTTCGGAACAGAGATATGTGTTGGTTTGAGAAATGATAAACCGAATCTACTAAGCTAATTGAATAAGTCATTCTTCGGAAACCCATTAACGATGTAAGAAAGAATCATCACACAAAAACCCAAAAAAATAAAGGTAAGTAAAAAGCATACCATCTTCTACTAGAGGAGCCTTGTCGGTGGCGACGGCGAGGGAGAGGCTAAGCAAAAGCATGAAGATGGAACTCCATTTGCATCTATTGTAGTTCGGAGCCATTATCTCTCCGATTTTTCTTCTTCTTATTCTTTCTCACCCTCTAGTGTTCTCTCTTTTATCTCCCACTTCTTTCTCTTTCTATAAGTGTGAAACGGGAAAGTGTGTATCTGTATGTTCTTTTCGGGCAGCGAGCAAAGACAGGGAAGGGTAGTGTCCTTTTATCCAAGATTCCGCACTCGTTGTCTTTCTTTCCCATTTTTTTTATTTTCACATTTAATTTCCTTTATTCAAAGCTACTTACAGATATTTTAGACAGCATGCACGCATAACAAAAAGAAAGTTAAAGAAAACGGTAAGAATTGTTTCTTTTAGCTCTATTATCTAAGTAAACATTTGTAATGGTTATAAATATAAGAGACATGGTGGAATCATGGAACTAAGCTTAGATAATTTTATTCACATGTTGCTCAAAAAAAAAATTATTCACATTTGGTTCTCTTTATGTTCGTCGTTGGATGTGTATAAGATGTGAGGTTAAAGTTAGAGACTTTACTTTTGATCCAGCTCTATTTCTTTTAGGCTGTGGAGTGAATTATTACTTTGAGAATAAAGGCTTCTTTAACATTTCACTTTGATCACTATTTTAGATTGACCTATAGAGAGAAAGATAGATAGAAACCTAAACCACTACACATAGCATATATATATATATAACCTTACAGTATGAATTATATAAACAATGTAAACGGCTAAAAGCTCTAAAACTAAGCTTTGATTAATTTATGTCTACATTCTAATTTGAGCCGCCGCTAAACCCAGTCCCAGTTAATGTCTAACGCAATCCCACAGCCGTGTATAACTAAAATAAAACATTTTTTAATTATTTTAGAAGTAATTTATTAAATGAGATATGTGACAGAAAATAAAGAAAAACATTAAATTTCCTTAAAGTAAATTGGGAAACAATTTTATTTTACTTTCTTTGTACTACCTCCGTTCCTAAAAGTAGGATTTTCTAGAAAAAAATTTTGTTTCATAAAAATAGATTTTCTATATTATTAAGGTACTTTTATATGCTTTTGAGAAACATTAATTGATAATATTTGAGTTATTCAAATTCTATTGGTAGATAGATATTGAAAAGCGTATAAAAATAAAAAAGAAAAGGTAAATTGTAAACATTAATTATATTTTTAATAAGCGTGAATACTCTAGAAAATCTTATTTTCAGGAACGGAGGTAGTATTTGTTAACTCCATCCTAGAAATTTTGCTAATTTTTTTAATATCCAGACTTTTCGCTTTCTAATTTTAATACACTGATTATTTTTATGTGGTAATACACTAACATTTAAAGTTATTTTATTAAAAGTTTTAGGAATATAAATAAATTAACTATGGATAACACTCTTATTTATTATCATATTATAATATATTTTAGGAACGTTTATAAAAATGGAATATTTATAGATTCAATAAAAAATACTATAATTATTTTTAAAGAAAAATATTCAAACTTTTTCGCTATCTAGTTTACTTTACTACTTATTTTATGGTAATACACTAGCACTTAAAATTATGCTCATTTAATACTTAAATTATGTTCTCTTTAATACAAATATTAATTAGTTTTAAACAAAATTGTTTAAAAAAAGTTTTAAACAAAAGCTTAAAAGAATTTAATATATCTTTAAAAGATTTTTTTAAGTTTTAGAAATAACAGTATCTAAATTTGGATAATCTTAAAATCCTAATTTTCGTTTTATTTTTAGCATGAAACTTAATTTGTTTTCTGTGTATTGAAACTACTTTATTTTTTCCATTCAAAACAAAGTTTTCTGGAATTTATAAATGTTTCCTATTATAAATTTTCCATGTTTACCATCCGAGTTTGTTTTAAAATGTATATTTTAAAAATAGGACTTGTATTAAGAGATGTTTAAATCTGAAACACAAAATAGTCAGTTTTGTACGCTAAACACCAATACGTCACATAATTTACCAACAACTATTATGATATCTAATTGTCGGAGAAGATTTTCTATGCATGCCTAGCCCAAGAACAAAATCCAAGTTAAACTACTTCTTTCGGAAATGATTGGTGGAAATTGCATGAAATATACAAGCAACGAATGCTTTAGAATTTTGGAGCATCACATCCTTAAACTTATAGCTGAAGTCATTAGATACGCAAACCTTACCACTTGCATCGAATTAAATGAGGAATGGCCGGGTTGTCCAACTGCCAAGCCTTCGGCTGCGAAGCTTGGTCTGTTGGCCAGGACGGGTTAACCTGCGAAAACCCCATACATGGCCCATATCAAGTTTCACTTCAACCACGATAATATCATAACTGATAAATGATCAAAAACTTATCCACTCATAGACAATATACTATGAAAAGCTTTGCCTCTAGAAAAATTATCATTTTTTATCTCTAATATTGCAGGATCTTCTTGTGTGTTTTCGCAGAAATTTCATGGTTAGACTTAGACACTCCATTGATCATACAGTAATTGCTGTTCTTGGGCGTCATATCTAAGGTAAAACAGTCCAAAAAAAACTACCACATCTTTAGTGTCTCTGCAAGTTTTATAAACGCTTACATTACACAACTTTAAAACGAAGAGTGTTTATGCACATATAATTCGGTTGCATAATCAATTGGCAACGGTCCAATTAATTTCTCTAGTAAGTTTGGTGTATTAATATAGGCTGTGAGATGTATTACAGTGAGAACACTTCAACATAGTAATCAATGTTACAACTTAAACAATGCTCGTCAATTAATCAATAGGGGATTTTGATGAAAATGAGACCTACAACCATAAAATAGTTGTACTGCATATTTGAACTTGCCACTATCTGTATTCCCAGCAAACTATGACGATTGATCTAACGACAAAATAAAAAACTGTCCCTACAATAATTTACAAATCTACTTTATCAATTTGTACTTTGTAGTGAGAAACGGCTCTGCTCTTAGGATACTCTCAAATTTGCTTTTCCAAAGAGAAGTCATATAATATCTTAATCCTAGAAGCACCCGGTTATCCCTTTATAAATGATTTACAACCAATCGTTGTAAATTTCAGCTGATTGATACTTAGTTACCCCGTCCAAACACATGATCATCTCATAACTTAAACGTAGGAAAACCACATGATCACCCGGTAAATAATGTTGCTATTTCAAGATTTTTTTTCTTTTTTTCTTTCTCTAACGCACAAGTTTTACCTCAGTTTCAAGATATACCATTTCATGTCCTCGAACCCAACTTGTGAGCACTATCAAAAATGCATCCAAGTAAGGAAGACATGCTCGATTTACTCTATTACCTCTTGATTTAAAGAAGTATATTGGGCTATGAAGGCCCAAGAAAACAACCATGAGCCTTTTAGCCCTTTTTGAAACAGTAAGGACTTAAAAGTTTTGTTCTTCTCTAGTGGATCCATCCGTGACTGTGAGTTTACAAAATTAACCACCAGGCGGAGGAGAAAGGAGAAGACGACGGCGGCGGCGAAAGATGAGTTCATCAATGGCTCTTCGAGATTTGCAGAGAGACCTAGAGTCTAAAGCCAACGACCTCGCCAAAATCCAGAAAGGTAGATTCTTTTCACCTATGAGTTAGCTTAATTTGGGAGGCGGGAAACCCTAATTTTCTGGGATGGGGGATGGGGATTCGAAAAGTGGTGAACTTTTTTGATTGGTTTCTTAATTTAGTTGGCAAAATGTTCAATGTTTCAGATATCGCCAAGGATCACCAGCTGAGGAAGAAGTATACGATCCAACTCGGTGAGAACGAGCTCGTGCTTAAGGTAATGTATTGACACATTAGGGTTTTAGTTTTAACCTTTGTGTATTAGTGTAATCTAAAAGCTTAAGCTTGATGTAATGTTATCTAGCTTCAGTTTCACACTCTAAAGGTTTAGTCTTGGTTTTTCAGTTCTGTGATTGAAAGAGAAATGATTTCGATTGCTCTCTTTTTTCCCTCATTTACTTGGAGGTTTAAGTTTTCCGTGGGTTTGTTTGTTGTTCTGTTTGTACAGGAGTTGGATTTGCTAGAGGAAGAGGCAAACGTCTACAAGTTGATTGGTCCAGTGCTTGTGAAACAGGATTTGGCTGAAGCTAATGCTAATGTTCGCAAACGTATTGAGTACATCTCTGCTGAACTGTAAGTTTCTTTTCTTATGTATGGTCTTTGCTCATTCACCATGAGCAACCCATTTTGAATATATGTTCAGTAGTTGAAAACTAAAGAACCTATGGGATTGTTATCTCAACTTGAAATAATTATAAAAGGAGAACTTTTTGTTATAGGCTACTAGTGAATGCTGTTGATTAACTATCTAGTTGAAGTAACAATGATGATATCAGTAGCCAAAAGCGCAAGGACATGCTGTGAGAATATGGATATGCTCATATGCAGTTTTGCACTTCTGTTAAAGCTTCTCTTTTATTTTAGCTATAAAACAATTAGAGAATGTTGATCAAGTGTTTGAGCTAAAAAGCGTCATGAACTCAACTTACTCAAGCGTCATTTATATTGTTTGCAGGAAACGGGTTGATGCATCTATCCAAGATAATGAAGGACAACAAAACAGCAAGAGAGAAGCAGTAAGTCATCCCTCTCATAGATTATATACTTATTTAAATGCGTTTCAGTGGATACTAACGCTTCGAACATTGGTACTTAATTTACTAAGCTCTAAAAATATATACACAAGTACACGTTTTAGGTGTCAGTTTGATTACTTTCTGGAAGAAAAAACTTAAACTGAGTTCGCTCCTCTGTCTTATTAACTAGAATCAGTACCATATAAGAGACCATATAGACACAAATGAAACATGTTCCTTGGCTGAAGCTTGTGATGATGATCTCATGGTTTTAACTCTTGCAGATGATGAAGTTACAGCAACGGCTGCAATCTATCCAGGCAGGAAAAGCAAAGGCTTGATTGTCCAAGTCCTTCACTTGTTCACGGCCATGTCTTAGTGCTTTCACATTCAGTTATCGAGTGTTCGTGTGGTTTCAGTTTTGTGGTGATTGATGTCTTTGTGTCCCTAAGCTTCTTTTTGTTGACAACGGCACTTGACTATGTGTAAACTTATACAAATCTTGTCCCCCACCTTTTCAAGTTATGAATTTGGAGATTTACACCAGTATCTTTCTCTCTGCTTAATTTGGTTTGTTAAATATTTCAAATAGTGTAATATAAAACAAACCTTAAACGTAACTATTCTTAATGGCGTCTGATTACATTTCAATGAAAGCGTAGTATTGTCAAAATTGTCTTTGAGTTAAAAAAAAAAGTTTATGATTTAAAATGCTGAAACTTATCTTACATCGAAAAGTTATGAATAGTTTCCTCTTCTGCAGTTTGTACTGTTGCTATACATAACTTCATCTCCAATTTGTGTGTAGTGTGTTTTCTGAAGCAGTCTTCAAAAGTGAACCTTTCAGTTATGTTTTATTGGAAGTGGATGAGCTTCGGTGTTGAAAACAAACTTATCCAACGGAATCACCGAGTCATCTCCAAAGAGCAAGTATAAGTACTTCAATGTTTCACCAAGGAAAAATGTCTCCATCTTATCTCTCCTACGAGGAGGCACTTCCGTTACATCATCCAATGATGTGTATCCACCCGTCTTCACCTTTGTGTACTTCTCAAACGCTTCAAAGATCTGCCAACCTTGATCTCTGTATCTGCAGTTTTTTAAATGTGTCAGCTAATATAGGTCCTCAAGAAGGTATATTATGAGAGAAAAAGCTATGAATGGCATTCATACTTAGTGTCTTTTGTGATACGATAGAGGACAAAGAGTGATTCAACAGTTTCAGGGCGCAGTAGATTATGTCGATCAGCCTGGTGTATGATTATGTCTTTTGCATACATTGAACTCTTATTTCCACCTTCAAGACCATCCTCAGAGTATTCCTGCTTCACATAAGAATCCAAGAAGTTAATAAAACAACAAGAGAAAGGATCAACAGGTTAAAACAAAACTTACCGCCGTGTGGAAGTAAGCAATCTCTGGAGCAAGGCCAGTGGCAGTCACTTCATACATCTCAAAGCATGCTTTCGCTAGATCTTCTGCAAGTTTCAAATTCTCCAGATCCTCAAAGGACAAAAGATTCTCCGCCAGGGCTTTCTCCTTTGTGAGTCCCTTGGTAGCACCAAGAGCAAGAGTACCAGGCAAGAAGCAAACCTACACACAAAAAGAAAACTGAATGAGAATCATT
Organism: Hirschfeldia incana; assembly: GCA_026261945.1. Lineage (NCBI taxonomy): Eukaryota > Viridiplantae > Streptophyta > Magnoliopsida > Brassicales > Brassicaceae > Hirschfeldia > Hirschfeldia incana. The sequence continues at coordinate 250,130 of JABCMI010000105.1, forward strand.
CCTCAAGAAAACTGCATAATCCTATATGCTATGGGGACTTACCAGATGATCCATTTTTGGACTGAACTCTCCCTTAGACCCATAAGGTAACTCTCCTACAAAGACAAGACCGTTTGGAACTGTTTTGCGCACAAGCAAATGCCTTACTCCTTTCATGGCCTCAATGTACATATCATGCAAATATGTGAAGTTACTGTTCAATTTGCCTCCTTGCTGAAGCCACACCTTGATTAAATACTCATAGTAGCTATCCCCACGAGATCCCAACCTGATATTCTCACCAACAAACTCACCTGACTGAGGGCTACACACCAGGTAGAAACAACATGTCAGATAAAGTTAAAAAGTAATTACTAGTGAAAAGAGGAACAAACTAATACCTGATGTAGATTGGAACAAGACCTTCTGTCTTGGGAAGAGTCTTTATATGAGCTAAGACCTTCATAGCCTCTGTACTATACTTTGGATCACCAGAAACAGCACTGAGGTAATTAAACTCAAGCTGCACGGAAGCAACTTCTGCTGTACTGCTCATTCCTCCTGGAGCTGGATGAGCGGTTGAGTCACGCAATATTACATCACTATAAGGAACTGAAGTAGGACTCGAGCTGAAAGCTGAGAGGAGACGGTCAGCCAAATCCTTAGCAACATTTAGATAGACATCTGGCTTTGGTCCTATATGTGTCATGTTCGTTGTACTCTGATCTCCACCACTTAGATGGTACGCACTTAGAAGCCCACCCAAAACACGTATTGTAGTCTCAAACAGATTCACCTGATCCTTTTGACCGATCCTCTCCAAGAGATGAGCCTCCACCCAAGCCCCTGCTTCAGAGACAATGTTATCATGACCCATTATCATAGCCGTGTCAAGAGCATCAACCACAGTGGCACCAAGTCCTCCTAACCCATCCACACCTCTCTGGCTGATAGGCATAAGCTCATCATAACCCATTGCGTACTTTCTGTAGCCAGACCACGCGTAGTCAAAAGCCTCCTTCACGCTCTGCTGTCTAGCTGCCCATTTTGGGTCGGAGTTGGAGCCGTTGCCTCTTAGCTGTCCTTCGTCAGGTGATAAGCGAGGTGGAAGCCTAGGCGGCTTTCTCAAAAGCTTCCCTAGCCTGAGACCCCCAACGAAAGTGACCTTTCCTTTTTCGTTGGGAGCAGAATCGTTTGGACCTTTGCTCATCAGTAGAAGACATCCTATTCCGAAGATTAGTATTAGTATTAGGAACTTCCCAGTGCTGCAGCTTGCGTGGTTGCGTTTTGTGCTGAGAGTAAGCATGCTTTGTGAAAGAACCTATAGGTGAATAAAAGAGGAGACGTTACTAGACCTCATAGCACATCATTAATAGCATATATCAAGAAGCCTATAACACATAGAGACTTTACAAGTGAAGCATGAACTAAAAATGAGAATGGCTTTTGGTAAGACCGTCAAAAGTAAAAAAGAGAAGCTTTTTTACTTTAAATACTTGTCGCCAAAAGTGAAAAAAAGATTGATGCTTGGGACATGATATGTTTGAAGTAAGTTCGCTCTGAGTTTCCAAACTAACAGCTTTGCTAATTCATACAGACACTTAAATCTATCTAAAAAAGATGTAATAACAAAGAAGAGAACTTTGGGCAGAACAAAAAGATCAAAAGTCCAAACCTTTAAAGGAGATCGGTGTCTGAACTTGGCATTGTCGTAGTTAACATCTTTCACTGAATACGGTAGAGATTTCGACATTCTCAGAGATCAGATCCCAAAATCGTCAGAAAATTGAAGATCGGGTTTCGGTGTGCCGCCGATCTGGAGACGGAAGCTTAACCGGCGGGAGAACAAGATGCGATTTTTTTTTTTGCGTCTGGATCAGAAAAGGGTTTCACAGCAGCCAAAGGAGAAGTCTGTCTGAAAATCTTACGGAGATGTCTTTCTTGAGAAGCATTGACCCAACACCTAGCTTCCCAATGTCTTTTCCCCTCTTGTTTGTGTTTACTCTCCGTAAAACATTATTTACTTCTCTCCGTTTCCAATTAGGATTGACATGATTTTTGTTTAATGCATTTACTTCTACTAAGATCTAATATCGAATTTCTTAAAACTAAATGTATATTAGAATTTATTAGAATTTTAACGCATTTACTAATATTAAAATTTATAAATCTTTGAAGAAATTATTATGATTTGGTAAAGTTAGAAAATTACTGGTTATTAGATTGTAACTTTTTTTATTAGATTGTAACTTATTTATAAATAAAATAGTATGTTATTATATTTATAATATTTCTTGTCAAAATAAAATAGTACTGTATGTCACAAATTTCACATAACCAGAATCTCTTGTTTTGTATGCTTGTACACAATCTGGTAAAAATTTGTATGGTAAAAATTTGTATATTACATAAACAAAACATATAACAAAATCTAAACACTCTAGGACAATGATGATCGATTGTCGAAATTTAACATATTACAATCAACAGTTAGCATAGTATATCATCCATGAACAGGGGCGAAGCTAGGTGGAAGAGTCTGTATGCACGTGCACCCCCTATTATTTTGAAATTTAAATTTTTACATTGTACATAGTGTTTGAAATAGCTTAATTGGTTATGTTGCACCCCCATCTTTCAGTGATCCACAGTTCGATTCCTTGTTATACCACCATAATTATAAACCATTTTTACTTTTATTAATTGTATGCACCCGGGAAAAAAAAGGTCTGGCTTCGCCCCTGTCCATGAACACCCTAGGACTACTTTACAACCTTTATACGTGAATAAAACTCTCTTTCACGAACACCCTAGAGGTTGGTTAAAATCGTATATTCAAATTTGATTAATATAGGGTGTAAAACTTTAATTTCAAAACCTAAGGCCTCGAATTGTCATTAACAGAAAACATTGGGGCTAAACTAAGAACATATTTATTTACAAAACTAAAAAAAAGTCTCTCATATGATTCACGCGTCCGTAGAAATGAGAAGACTGACACATCATCTCACCCCCCTGAGGAATATCGTCGAACACTTGAACTGCAAAACCTCCCTCAAACCAATCTCATCTCTCCCAAACCCTAACCCCTCATCTCCAACCCAAGACCCGTATTCACTCCTCAAGCAGGACCCGGTCGAAATCTGCCTCTCCCTCTGGGTCAAATCCTTCTCCTCACCTCCTTCCTCCACTTTCCCCAACCTCACCGGCTTCCTCTCCAAATTCGACCTATGGATCCTAGCCTACCAGCGAACCTGCGCCCACGTCACCGGAACCTTCCCTCCCCGCAGCGCCATCCACTCCAACGCCCTCCGCTCCCTCCTCTCCCTCCAGCAATCCGTCACCCGCTCCGGCGGCAAGTTCCGTTGGAACGACAAGATGAACCAGCTCGTCAGGAGCCCTAACGATAAATCCTCCGTCTCAGTCTCCTCCTCCAAAGGGAAGGTGAGATTTGTTAAAGATTAGTAAAACCGGTTATTCGGTTTAAACCGGTTTAAATGTCTGTTACAATTTAACCGTAAACAGAAATAGATTATTTGGTTTAAACCGGTTTAAATGTCTGTTACAATTTAACCGTAAACAGAAATAACAGAAAGTTAGTTACACAAGTTCGTTTTTCTCATTAACAACAGGTGAGGAGGATGATGGAATCCGAAGAACCGATTTTTCAGGACCGTGTGGTTCAAGAAGTACTGCTTATGGTTCTTGAGCCGTTCTTTGAAGCTAGGTTCTCGAGTAAGAGCCACGGGTTTAGACCAGGGAGGAACCCGCACACCGTAATCAGAACCGTTAGGAGTAACTTCGCTGGGTACTTGTGGTTCATCAAAGGCGACGTCAGCGAGGTTTTGGACCGTGTTGATGTCGACGTGGTGATGAGCTGTCTTCAGAGAGTTGTTAAAGATAGAAAAATCCTTGGCCTGATCGAGTCTTCTTTGAGAATGGGTGGTGATAATAAGAGAGTGACGACGGATCGTGAGGAGAATGATGGGTTGGGAGCTAAGAGGAGAATCGAGCGTGAGAAGAGGATGAGGACGAAGAGGAAGATTTTGAACGAGGATGAGCCGAAGCCTGATCCGTACTGGCTCAGGACTTTCTACAGTTTTGCTCCCAAGGAAGCTGCGAAGGTTCCTTCTTACGGATACTGTGGGATATTGAGTCCTTTGCTGGCTAATGTATGTCTTGATGAGCTGGACAGGTTCATGGAGACGGAGGTGATTGAGTATTTCAAGGCTTGTAAAGACGATTCGATATGGAAAGAGTCTATTGAAGATGGTTGTCATAACCCGGCCTGGCCGGAGTTTGTTCCGTCTAGTGGGAAGGAGAAGACTAGGAAGATGGATTACATTAGGCACGGAGGGTATTTCTTGATTGGGATCAGAGGGCCTAGAGAGGATGCTGTGAAGATGAGGAGGGAAGTCGTTGAGTATTGTGATAGAGTTCTTGGTTTGAGATTGGATAATTCGAAGCTGGAGATTGAACATATAAGCAGAGGGGTTCAGTTTCTTGACCATATTATCTGCCGTAGAGTTATTTACCCTACGCTGCGTTACACTGGGAGTGGAGGCAGCGTTGTGAGCAAGAAGGGCGTTGGAACGTTGCTCTCTGTGTCTGTTAGTTTAGAGCAGTGTATTCGTAAATTTAGGCGGCTTGCTTTTGTTAAAGGAGACAAAGATCCTGAGCCTTTACCGTGTAACCCGATGCTTTATTCGAGCCAGTCTCATAGTAACGCTCAGATGAATAAGTTTCTTGAAACGATGGCTGATTGGTATAAGTATGCGGACAACCGCAAGAAGGCTGTTGGGTTCTGTGCTTATGTGATTAGAAGCTCTTTGGCTAAACTATACGCTGCGAGGTATAGGCTTAAATCTCGTGCCAAAGTGTATAGCATAGCCACAAGGGATCTTAGCCGTCCGTTGAGTGAGAGCAGTAATAACTCTGCACCTGAGTACTCTGATCTTCTCAGGATGGGACTAGTAGATGCTATAGATGGAGTTCAGTTCTCTCGCATGTCTTTGATTCCGTCTTGTGATTATACTCCGTTCCCTAGGAACTGGATCCCTAGTCACGAGCGAGTTTTGCAGGAGTACATCAAGCTGCAAGACCCTAAATTCTTCTGTGAGTTGCATAGGTCGATAAAACGTAAGGGTTTAACCTTGCCTCAGGATGAGATCTCAGAGGTTGTGTGGGATTTTAAGACTCTTGGTGCTTGGAGATCAAAGTGTGAGAGTGAAAGAGAAGCAGATGATGGGTTGGAGAAATTAGACTCACCACCATGATTGTTTTTTTATCATGGCTTCTTTTAAAAGAGTTGGTGGTGGTTCCTCCACGTTAAGCCACTGAGTTGATTCTTATATGTTGACTGGAAGCTCACTGTTATACTTCAAGGCATGAATTTCAGAACTTGGTTCGTTCCATTAATAGTTCTCTGTAAAAAGGATTCTCTTTATGATGTTAAATCAAACTTTCTGTTGATATGGAACAGATTCTGTTCTTTAGTGTTTGCGTACATCTATCTTCAAGACTATCAACCCTCTATCTGAAAGGCTGAAATTTTAAAGGTTCGATGACAGGCCGGTGGAATTAGCCAAGGTGTTCTTCTCAGAGTCTTTCTCTTTGATGAAGATGTCATTCACAGGAACCCAGATCACTTGATCACTTGCATTTTGAAGCCTATTCAACTGTTAACTTATTGGATACCTGGATTTTTTGTGTGTAAACAATGATAGTTCTTGTTTTACTCCACGTGAGTTGCATTTATGTAATGATTGCAATATACTGGATCACAGATGACAACGAAATTAACTCAACATGACATTGATATTGCATAATTTGAAATAAAATAGAAGTCTGAGCATATTTATATTTAAAGCAGAATCTCAATTGGTATTTTACCTTTAGTTTTTGGAGATAATTAAGTAGGAATGTCATTGCACCAGCCAGGAACAAGTATTTTAAACGAACTTTTACAAGCCCATTGCGGCAGTAAAAAAAGTGGGATTTTCAAGTCCATTTTGACTTTACTACTCTCTGTTTTCAAATAAGTGTCATTCTATCTATTATTCTTTGTTCAACAAATAGTGTTATTTTACAATTTCAATACAAATTATATTTACTTTCAACTGAAAATTAATTACAAACTGCATTAATTTTATAAATAATTTTATTTATCTAAAATTCTATTGGTCAAAAAAGTATAATTAATAACAATTTACATATATTTCAACAACTTTCTTAATTTATGTGAAAAGTATCAGAGTAACACTTATTCGAAAACGGAGAGAGTAAAAACCAATCAGATTATAATCATATTTATGAATACTTCATAGATCTATACGAAAATACTTTTATGACACATGCTATTTTCGTTGTCTTGGCACTTTAGCCATGCCAAAAATATGAATATCATTTTTCTGGTTAAATATCAATTTTTTATTATTATATTTCGTTTTTGTCGGAAGAAGCTGGATTAGTCGCGGGTGGGTTTCACGAATTTATAGATCAAAGTCCATTTAAATAATTGATTTTTATTCAAAAAAAGTAGAAACCCTATTTTAAAAACAGTAAAACATAAATGGTTGATTCAAAAACAATTCTTTGTATTTCTTGTAATCCACATTTTAAAATATGCTACGAAAAAGATATTTTGGATTCTTTGTAAACTCTGTAGTCACACTAAAACATCAACACTATTTAAAAAAGTTAGTTATCAAATATCATATAAGGTTCATCAAATAACATATAAGGTTATATAATACAAATATTTCTTTTTTTTTAATTTGATTTTTAAAGGAAATATTTTTTGTGCTTTTAAAGCATAGATCATCATATATATATATATATATATATATATATATATATATACATATATACATATAATTTTTATCTCATTGCTTATCATCCTAAACATATAACAATTAAAATACATAAAAAATAAAACACTTATAAAAATATATATGTTATAAATATAATATGTTATAATATAATATATTTCAGAAAAAAAAATTTTGCACTTTGAAAGTGCGGATCAATATCTAGCTGATAATTATTTTGCATCCCATATGCCGTTGATGTTCCATTGTTTTGAATGAAAAAAAGCATCATGAATCCGTTTCTTCAACAACATTTAAGAGCATAAACATCTTGACCATGAAATGATATACAAGGAATATGTAGTGTCATACTAATAATATGAATGTCAATCGAATTGGCCAGCCAAAACTTACAAAACCCTAGTTAAACTCTAAAGATTAATCTGACTATACTAAAAGGAGCATATAAAGCTCTCTTAAGGTATCCACGTCAGCAAATTAAATCAGCCAATATGGGAGTACTACACTGCCACGTAAATTTATCCATTCACCACCGCTCTCTTCACCATCTTTCTGACGTGTTGAATCTCTTGGTTTTCTTCGCTGCAAATTCACAACCGCTTCTTATACATTTGATTACACAAATTAATTGATCAACGTTATGGCCCTTCACTTATTTTATTTGATTCATTTTTGTTGATCTGCATATAAATCGAGTGATGGAGGAATCTGATTCTCATTTTTTTCTCACCCTTAGGTTTTTGGTTTATAGAGCTTGAGATTTGTTTTCTTTTCGCTGGCTTATTTGTTTGCTCTTTATATATTGGGATGTTTATCTCAATCTCGCATTAGGTTATATAATAACTTCAGGATTCTGATCTGATCTGACACTATATTTCATTTGTTTAGGTTATAAGGAGGAATCGCAGGAATCAAGATGGAGGCGGCTTCAGAAGGTTCCAATCTCATGGAGAAGATCATGCATCCTAATGTGCAGGTTTTCAAAGACTGCTAACTGCTACAAGCTAAACTCATAGCTTGCGTTCTGACTCTGTTGCCATTGATTTATTGACTTGATAGAATGGAACTGCTTCTGAGTATTGAGGCATACTCACATCAGGTTTTTAAAAAACTGTTTGCTTTAAAGGTTCATTGTGCAGATCAATAGACCATTGTGCACTCAAACTTCACATGTACTCGCTCTCTCTCTCTTCTATCTGGTATCATGACGATTATGATTCTGTTTTGATTTAACTCCAAATTGTTCTTACCTGATTATTTGTTTACAGGAAGCAAAATATGCTGCTGTGAAGGAACTTCATATAATAAGGGTGGTCCTCTACATATACTGAACATTACCAACGAGAGTAGATGATGAGTTTGGAGCTTCAGGGACATTGCCTTCCTGGTTTTGAGTCTTATGTGCAAAGCGAGTGATTTTTGGAGTCATCCGCAATCAGGGACATCTGTTATTTGGATTCCTATGCAAAGATTCTTATAGGTGTTGCTACTAAAGGAGGTATGGTTTCCTAAATTCAGTTTAGTGTTCACTTACGGATTGTTTCGTGTTTTTTTTATCTTTAAATAACAGACGTAATTTTCTTCCATGAACTCCTCGAATAAAGATTTTTAATGTTGTAAGTTTGTCTACTTTAGTCCCTGATAGTGTTATTTCTGATTGAGTTTTTTTTTTCCTCAAACAGGTAAGGATCCTCACACTCAGAAAGTTCTGAATGCTTCAATTTAAAAAAAAAACGCTCAAGGTTAAGTCTTCACACATTGCTCTTTTGCATGAATATTCGCGAGGCCCCTGTCTTATTTTTGCCATGTAAATTTGTTTTTCTTTGTTATGTTGGACAGTTGGAACATCCATTAGGGTAAAAGAAGCGGAGAAAATAAGCAATCTACCTGGAGTTGGGCAAAACAATGAAAACAAACTCCAAGGTGTGGCACAGTCTACACATACATGTCTCTGTCTCTCCCCTAAATATGCATTTTGTTTCAAGTGCTAGAGGTAAACACTATTAAAACTTAATGTTATATTACAAATCTATCAAATGATGTACTCTTCCAAAAGGGGTAAGGTTTTGTCAGAAACCAGCTGTAATTCTCTCCTTGAATTGAGAGTCTGATGGATACATTTTTTTAGGGAATGGAGAAAGAGTTGACTTTCAATTAAGAATTCTGAAACGTGCTAAAGTATCTTTGAATGGACAATCCCTAAAAATACCAACTTTAGGTGATTCGAACATTCGTATTGTAACATTTATATTATTGAAATCTAAATATAACGTTACCCGGTTTCTAGATTTAAGAACAGAATCAGATTCAGGTGTCCTTTGGTTAAGATAGCCTCTAGAATGCGAAAAGGAGATTCATATTGTTCTGCCTTTTCTTTGCAGGTAATTTTCTATCAACCAAACATAACTAGAAATATGGCGATCAAGTTACCATGGAGCTACACTACCGTGAGTATAAGAGTGGAAGCTATAAAAGGTAGAGCTATTATTCTTAATCTTCTGATTATATTACTGTCCTTACAATGAAAATTATAAATAGCAGGATGTTCAATGTTTTATATCAGCTAATACTTGGTAAAGTTGGTTAAATTAAACCGGCTCAGCTGTACTCATGTATGGCTTATCAGGCCAAAAGACAGCAAGCAAGAAGTACTCATGTATGGCTTATCAGGCCAAAAGACAGCAAGCAAGAAGTACCACATGAAAGTGCACATGATGGTGCTATGTCACCATTTTAAATTTCTATGGTTATTTTTCTGTTTCATCATATTTTTGAAACACCACTAGAATCTATAAGATTAAACTACATATCAAACATACAATAAAGTAAACTAAAAAGACTAACAAAACAAAATTTCATTTTTGTTAACTCTCATTACATTTGTAAATTACCTTTCTGAACTAAAATTACGCATGAAACCAATAAAAAAGACTTTGAAAACATAGTAAAATTTAGAAACAAAATTTTTAAAAATAATATTTATAATAATTTAGAAAAAACGTAATAAGAAAAGAAAGTTGAAATACTAATATTATTTTTTTTAATTTATTCGATAGATATATAATGATTTCAAACATAATATATCTAACAAAACATTAAGATCATTATGTATTTCCCTTTCTTATTTTTATATTATAATTAAATTATTTATTTATTTATGATCAACTAGAAAATAAATGAATATAATTAGTCTTTAAAAATAACAATATAGAGCTCGAATACAAAAAAAAAAGAACACTTTGCAAATAATGATATAGATAAATAGAGAACCTACAAAAAACATTTATTTTCTCTTATATCAGTTAGATATTAATTTTAGTCCAAAACACATATTCAAAATAAAAAACAACCAATGTATATTAGAAAAATATAAAGTAAAAACAATATAGATTGGTTGTCCTAAGTCACATGTTTACAGTTTTTGATAAAGATAAATAAGAATACAGACTATTCAAACTAATAACTTAGATAAAAGATAATTAAAAATAGGATAATAATCAAAATTAATAATTAAAATTATTAAGACATGATAAATATATAAATTTATCTAAAATAATAGAGAACATGGTAAATAAGTAAAACTATAACTTAAAGACAGTTGTTACCGATAAAATTATTGGAAGACGTAACACATAATCAAAGTCACTTTTCAAATAATAGTATAGATAATAGATAAAAAAACACAAATAAGAGTGAAAATAACACGGTAAATAACTTTATTTTAAATCATAAAGTTAGCTGCTGAAATAAACACAAAAAAATTATATGAATTAAAAAGTGAACAGAAGAACTATGTCTACCAGAAGACTATACAATTTTGTTATTGGCTAGAACTAATCAAACAATATTTTTTTGTGTGTAATCAAACAATGCTGTTATTTCATATATATTACAACAAAACAGAAGGATAATCCGCGCGTAGAGCGGACAAATATCTAGTAAATATAATAAATATTATCTGTTCTGAGTTGAACTGGTTCAAAAGATAGCATAAACTCATAAAACGATAAGATATTATTTTAAATTTTTTTATGTAAAACTATGGTCCTTGTAAAATCATAAACTAATATTATATATACAGTTTATAAGAATATAAAAATATTGTAGTATTTGTTTTGTATTTACATTGAAGTGCATTTTTGTTAAAATTCAACACTTCATAATATTTAATCAATCAGGTTATAAATAAAAACATTTTAGTATATATATGATATATACCAAATAATATAATAAGAACAATATGAAGGCCAGACTTCTTAAATTTAAACAATGGAGCCTTTAAACAATATATAAACAGTGAGATCAATTATTCTTATTATCTTTAAAATATTGAATATTGAAATTTAAAAGGATTTATTTCTATATTAATATCCATAAATCAATAAGTTGTCTTAGCTTTAATATTATTAACTCATAGAGTTTTTACTATATACATAATCTACATGAATTGTATATGTTAATGACAAAAAAATAAAGTTTTTTACTATATATTTTCTAAAGTATGTCTCGATATTGTTATTTGAGATAGTTTACTATAACGTTGTGTCTCACATTTCTACTATTTTAAACAAGTTATCATAAATCAGTTCCAGCCTATCATTGTTCAAATATAGGTGATGATTGTTTAGACGGTTTTTGAATTTTAGGGAGGTGTATTCAACTTATAGTTTTAGGATATTTGTATTAAAATAACAAATCCACAGTTATTCAAACATGAATTTTAAAAACTCATTTAAAATTCACTGTTATTGAACTTGACATTTCGTAAAGTACTATGAAATCCACTATTATTGAAAATATTTTAAGTTGTGAGTTTTAAAGTTATTATGTGATTTTAGGGTGTTTGGATGGAGTTTCTTAGTTAAAGAAAAAATAAAACACAAATCCAATAGTTTTAGGTGATATTCTAAAGTTGTTTAACAAAAATCAAATTAACAGTTGAGGTGATTTGATTTTTAAAGGAGTCTTAAATGTTAATTTGAATACAACCCCCCCCCCCCCCCTTAGTTTTTGGATTTTTTTCAGTTTTTAGATTTTAGTTTCTAAATTTTGGTTTTTGATTTTGTTATAGATTTTAAGTTTTTAAAAAACTTGAATGGTGACATTAGATTTTTTTCCAAAATAAATAAGCTATTAATAATAAAATATTTGTTTTAAAAACAATAATATAAAAATCTTATTACTATCACCAAAAAAAAAATTATTAAACTTTTATTTACGATTAAAATTAATACCTATATCTAAAATACATTTAATTTATATCTTCAGAAAATACATAATTAATAGCTAAGATTTTAAAACAAAATAAATAGAAATAACTGGATTTTAAAGTATATTTTAATTCTAGACCGTTAATAAACTTTATATTTTTAAAAGCAAATATTTGAAACAAAAATGAATTAACGCGACTACTACTTCCCATCATCTCTCTTTAACTGTTTGCATGCCCACTATCTCACCCCACCTACGAAATTATATAACCCAAATAAGTACAATTCTTTTTTTTATGGAAACCACCATGAACGACTAACTTTCTCTTTCGTTCGGTGTAAACAAACACATGAATACATTTTACTGGGTTTGTTTGATAGTGTCCCAGTATTATTTATAAAGATGTCAATGTTAAGAAGTTGTATGCTCCTGGGTAAGTATTGTTTTACCCTTTCTTCTATTGAGTTACAAGTATTTAGGATTTCAGTTGACACTCTTCCCAAATTTGTAGACAACTTTCCAAGTCCATACATTTTATTCCGCATGAAATTCTTAGGAATATTTAGTTTGATATTTGAATTTTAAAGATATATTATATAAGGATTGATATAAATATTTTTTTACATATATATAGTATAAAAACTACCAATCTCATGTTTATTACAAATCGTTTATCTAATTTATATTCAATTATTAAATTTATTTATTAAATAAACCTAAAATTATAAATCATGCTCGTGAAAAATCGAGCTGAGTTAAGCCAAACACCCCTAGTACGTGCATTGTATAGATAGATAAGCACGAGCACATAATTAATGGACTAAATTTTATGGGCCTAGGATCAAGATTTTTTTAATTAGTTGCCCTTTTGACTTTTGTGAACGCTTTGACTCAAAGCTTTCCATGCCGGCGACTCAAAACTTTGATTACATGTGTTGATTGTCTTTGAAGTCAGTTATAAATAACATCCGGATGATGCTGATTGTAAGATAGTGACAAAGGTCCAGTCTAATATTTTACGATTTTATTTCGAAAAGTAAAAAATGCAGTTATGTTGAAATTATGCTTTGGTGCTTCAAGAAATTCGTAACTTTGAAAATTTTAATGCACTTTGCCGTCCACAAAATCTATTTGTTCTGAGAGATATTGCCTACCAAATCGAGCGTCACAGTACTAATGATTAAAGGGTATATAAGATGCCTCCAAAACAACCAGCACAAAATCTTGTGTTTATTCCTCGAATCAGATGGTCAGCAAAAAATATAAAAGACAAGGCACATAATAAAAACGAGCATGCATAATAAAAACCCCTCTTTCTCTCTCTTAACCTAACAACAACAGTCGACGCCTCTCCTACGGTGTCGGCGGTGTGCCGTCGCCAGTGGGCTCTTCTTCCCCTTCTCCTTGTTTTCTTTTTGCCTCTCCACTTCCTCTTCTTCTTCTCCAATATGTCAAGACTCTGTTGGGCTCTCCACTTTTCAGATCTACAGATCTGGGACGCCGGTGATGGCTCTTCATCCTCTGCTCTGGCCTTGCCTTTCAGTCCATGGCTTTGTTTTCGTGGTACACTTTCACCGGATGTGCACTTTCAAGGTGATGAGCGGTCGGGTTTTGTTCTTTGTTTGTGGTAGTCTCATCTGTTGCCGGACGACTTCAGTTTGCTGTTGAAAAACCACCCTCTTGTTCTAAGAGGTGGAGTGCGTAGACGGTGGTAGCATTTCGTGAGTCTCCGGAGTTATATTTCATGTCCGTGGCGGCGCGCTTGGAGTCCATCCATCCCAGTATCGGGGTTTGTTCTTTGCAAACTTCGATAGGATGTTCCTTTTTTCTTATTGCAGGTACCCGCACCACCTTTCGTAGCAGCTACAGCTCAACCGAACTTTATCCGTGTTGGAGAACACACTTCGGTGCTTGGTCTGTCGGGTCTCGGGTAGGATGCTCTTATGCTATTGTTCTTCCAGCTTTGTGCTTCATGTCGGTGAAGATTACGAGCGTGAGGAGTTCGTCAAGAACCAGCTACTCCGATGATGGCATGCGATGCACCGGCAACTTAGGAAACTAGGTTGAACGCCACCCTCAAATGGTTACCATCAAAGGTTGAGAATGGCTATTGATAGTCTGAGAACTTTGGGGCTAATTAGCGGAATGTGCCGTTTAGTGGTGCTTGAGCTAAGCTAAGGTTGTTTCAATGTTTCTTATGACCATTTTGTTCAAATCACGTTTGTAATCGACACTTGATTCCCGTATTTCGGGTAGATTAATATAAGTATTGTTAACTAAAAAAAAAAAAAAAAAGAATTAACGCTTAATGTTGCCATAGAGAATTAAATAGTTGTCCAAAAGAAACAAAAAAAAACTGATAATAGAATGTAGACTTGTAAATACATTGTAGATAGCATGACAATCACGTGAATTTGTAAAATGGGACAATGTGTCTGATGACTCAACTTCTGCAAGGTAACATATATGTGCAAGGCTGTTAGAAAATGTAGTTCCAGAACAATAGCTTTAACCAATAAAGATCAAAACATTCATGTTCATATAAATATTTGAAATCAAAATCATGTAGTTGAAATACATTCCCTAGTGTTTGCTAAATTTTTTTAGTGAGAAACATTCATGTTCATATAAATATTTGAAATCAAAATCATGTAGTAGAAATACATTCCATAATGTTCGCTAATTTTTTTAGTGAGATTGGGTGTGATGAGGAAGATAGTTTCATAGTTTCTACAACATTCGGTTCAATTTTCATATGAATTAATAAAACTGATAAACTAGGGCTCGCAAAAGCATTTACTTTTTATTTGTTAAAAAGACGAAAGCATTTACCTATCAACCAATCATACATTTTGATATATATATATATATATATATATATATATATATATATATATATATATATAAATTTGTTAACAACATACGATAGATTTCATAAATCAAACTGGCAATTTTACATCTATGTGCATGATAGAAAGGAGTTATTATGAGCACTCTGTATAAGTTCATACGCCCCTGTGTTGTTTATGCGTGAAACATGTGTGATATCATAATTGTTAAAACATAATTGTCCATCGACGGTGGATGTGCTAAAGAAGCATCTCGAGCATTTTTTTAAATCTATTCTATTAATTTTTCAACATGTCCAATTGATATTAGTTGAGTCTAAATATTTATTTCCAACAATACATACTAAAAAATAAATCTTATATTTCCTAATTTTTATAACCACCACTTCATGTACATAAAAATAGGAATCTACTATTACTAACTGCATATAAATACCTTATTTAATCAAACTCGTGAATTAAGTTCTTTTATATAACTACATTTAACTGAATAATAAACTAACTTTACCATGAATGTCATAATGATTAGAAAAATTAGGACAGTATCAAAATCGTCACTTAATAAATAATTCAAAATATATTTTGTAATTGCATCTATATATTTATTAATAAGCATCTTTCCTAACTTAATATATAGCTATATTTATCTGAAACTTAAAAAAAAATATCGTAATAAATATGCTCTATAAACCGATGGATATATATTTCTTAAGTTTTTTACAATTAAATTAAATAAAACATAAGCATAACGTACGATGGCGATACGAAAACAGTTATTTCTACTTCAATTTCTCGCCACGATCTGCGTGGTTGATGATGATTTCTTCAATTTCAGAGTGTTTTCTTCGGATTTCACCACGATGTTGTCTATATCCACGATTTCTCACTTGAGCAATCGTGATGAAACGGTTACAAGACAGTTTTTTTGGATTTGGGCATTTAAAGGATGGTCGGAACAATCCTCTCGACATCTACTTTCATCCCTATTCCTTACAAATCTTCTATACTGTCTCTGGAGATCTTTTCTTTTTCAAATGACGGACAATATCAGAAGATCGTTGCAAGACATAACGCTTGGCGCCGATGACGAGCCTTTTGTTCTCCCGGCGGATGTGGTGAGGCAAGCGGAGGAAGAAAATCGTTTTATCCTCATTGGAAGACCGGTGATGCCAAGGAAGCAAAACCTTCGCGCAATCGTGGCAAGTATGCCGCGAACTTGGGGATTTGAAGGTCTTATTCGGGGAAGGATCATCGAACACCGGCGATTTCAATTTGTGTTTCCATCGGAGGAATCTATGGATATGGTAATTCGACGAGGTCCCTGGGCGTATGCGGAGCGAATGCTTGTTCTGCAAAGATGGACGCCGTTGATGGACATGGAGATGCTCAATTTTATTCCGTTCTGGATCCAAATTAGAGGGATACCCCTTCAGTACATGAACAGAGGGGTGATTGTTAGCATTGCGAGGATGCTAGGAGAGTACATCCAAATGGATTACAATGAAGAGGTGGGAAACCGAATGGAGTTTGTCAGAGTGCGATTGAACTGGAATATCAACAACCCCCTCAAGTTTCAGAGAAACTTTCAGTTTACTCCTGGAGTCAATACCCTTCTCCGAATCCAATATGAGAGGCTACGTGGTTTCTGTGAAACATGTGGGTTGATCACACATGACTCGGGAGCATGTTTGATCCATAACGGAGGGATTGATCCAAATGATGACGATAACGACAGTGGTGGAGATGATACTGATGTGGAGCTGCTCCCTAATCAAGGTGTGATTATAGAGGAAATCGTTGAAGAGGATGCTAACGAAGGAGCGGAGGCAAATAATGATGTAGAAGGACAACACATGGAAGCGGAAGCTGAGCCAGTGGAACCTCAACAAGAGGCTTATGAACGTGCTATCAGGGATGAGGAGGAGACGAATGATGATGAGTATCTCTGGAGTGTAGAAGCTAAGCAAACACTGTTCTCGAGGAGTATGAAACGGAGGAGATGTATAATCCTCTATACCCACACGGTCAGTATGTTCCGAAGGAAACTGCAGCTGAGTCTCTCCGAAAGAGGAAGGCATGGTTTGCAACTGGTACTTTGAATTCAGGAAAGTTCTTTAGAGGAGAAAGTAGCGGAGTGCAAGGAGGCAAGCGCAAGAAGGGAAGTGGAGTTCCTGATGATGAGTTGAATGATGAGGCAACGACAGTAAGGTCTGCATCTGACACAGTGAGAGGCGCGGTGGGCCCTGAACCACCTCTTCCACCATGAGGACAACCTGCTGGAACCGTCGAGGGCTTGGCACAGACTCGACGGTTCGACGCCTGAAGGAGATATGTCGTAAGTATCTCCCGGACATACTGTGTTTATCAGAAACTAAGCAGCAAGATGATTATGTGCGTGATGTAGGAGCTCAACTAGGATTTCCCAATTCAGTTATTGTATCACCAGTTGGAGTCAGCGGTGGTCTAGTTATTTTCATTCAGCAGTCTGTTCAGTTGCATGTAATTAGTCAGTCTGCTCATCTCATTGATTGTAATGTTGTTTTTAATGAAATGAATTTCAATTATTCCTTTGTGTATGGTCACCCAAACCCAGCATTCCGACATCACACTTGGGAAAGATTGATTAGACTAAGCCTTACTCGAAGACACCAACCTTGGTTCTTGTGTGGCGATTTCAATGAGATACTCGGAAATAATGAGAAGGAAGGAGGGAGACTAAACGTGAAAGCTCTTTTCGTGAATTTCGTAAGATGATGCGAACCTGCGAACTTACTGATCTTCACTCGGTTGGGAATAGATTATCATGGGTTGGACAGCGAGGAACACATTTAGTTAAATGCTGTCTAGATCGTACGATGGCAAATGTTAGATGGTTGGAGCTATTTCCAGCATCTCACTCTGAATTCCTGGAGATAGGAGAATCAGATCATAGGCCATTGGTAAGCTACATCAGTAAAGAATGTGAAGACCCTCCCAGAATTTTCAAATTTGATAGCCGTATGGTCACTAAGGATGGTTTTTCTGAGAGTGTAAGAAGAGGTTGGAAAGGAACAGGACAGACTCAGTTAATACAAATGCCATTAGCTCAGCGACTAAGTAGTTGCAAACGTCAGATATCTCATTGGAAGAGACACAACTGTACTAATGCGGAGGAAAGAATTGGTACATTGAGAGCTATGTTAGATAAAGCTGTAACATCAGCAGTGGTTTCTCAGCAGAGGAGAACAGAAATCAGGGAGGAGTTGAATCAAGCTTACTTAGAAGAGGAGCTATATTGGAAACATAAGAGCAGGATTAACTGGTTGCGCTCGGGAGATCGAAATACACGATACTTCCATCCCGTCACTAAGGGACGCAGAATCAAGAATACATTAACTTCTATACAAGATGAACATGGAGTTGTCTACAGAGGACATTCAGAGATTTCACAAGTGGCAATCAAATATTTTGAAGGACTATATGCTTCTGAAGGAATCGACTCTACACAGTGTGAGAGTGTGCTTCAGAATATTCAACACAAAGTCACGCCACTAATGAACCAGGAACTAACTCGACTGGTTACGGAGGAGGAGGTTTATGAGGCGGTAATGGATATTGGAGCTCATCGAGCCCCTGGACCAGATGGGTTTACTGCTATCTTCTATCATAACTATTGGGAGGATATCAAAGAGGATATCATGAAAGAGATAACGGAGTTCTTTGAAACAGGAAGGTTAGATCCTCAACTCAGCCACACTAATATATGTTTGATACCAAAAGTTTATCCACCGAGTGGAATGAAGGAGTTCCGACCAATAGCTCTTTGTAATGTCTCATATAAGATTATTACAAAGTTATTGGTGAATAGACTAAAGAAGCATCTTGGCAATATCATCTCTGAGAACCAAAATGCCTTTATTCCTGGGCGAATGATCTCGGATAACATTGTTGTGGCTCATGAAATCTTCCATAGTTTAAAAGCTCGAACGCGACAGGCTACATCATATATGGCGGTCAAAACAGACATCACAAAAGCATATGATCGCCTTGAATGGAGCTTTCTGGAGAAGACAATGCAATGTTTGGGTTTTGATGATCGGTGGATTGGTTGGGTCATGGAATGTGTCACTGCAGTGTGATACTCTGTTTTAATCAATGGTAAACCTGAAGGTTTGATTACACCAGCTCGTGGACTAAGACAAGGAGATCTATTGTCTCCCTACCTGTTTATTATATGTGCTGAAGTGCTCTCACAGCTAATGACAAATGCTATGGAACAGAGATCACTGATGGGCGTGAAGATTTCGAACAATGCACCAGCGGTGAACCATTTATTGTTTGCCGATGACTCCTTATTTTTTTCATTGGCTAACGTGAGAGCAGCTAAGAAACTAAAGAGTATATTGTCTACCTATGAGGCGGTATCTAGACAAGCAATCAACCTCAGCAAATCATCAATCACTTTTGGAGCAAAGGTGAACACTACGGTCAAAACAAAAATGAGGACTCTGCTAGGTA
Source organism: Hirschfeldia incana (assembly GCA_026261945.1). Taxonomy (NCBI): domain Eukaryota; kingdom Viridiplantae; phylum Streptophyta; class Magnoliopsida; order Brassicales; family Brassicaceae; genus Hirschfeldia; species Hirschfeldia incana. Next base: position 269,496 of record JABCMI010000105.1, read on the forward strand.
TCTATAATGATGGTGGAATTGGAAAGTATTTGGGTTTACCAGAAGAAGTGGGAAGCAAGAAAGGAGAGATGTTTGCATATATAGTTGACAAAGTAAAGTCCGTTACACAAAGTTGGAAGCAAAAATTCTTAACTCATGGCGGGAAAGAAATTCTACTTAAAGCTATTGCAGTTGCGATGCCAATATATTCTATGAATATTTTCCGCTTGACTAAGGAAGTATGCAACGAGATCAACGCAATACTTGCAAGGTTTTGGTGGGGATCTGGTGAGAACAAAGGGCTTAATTGGTACTCGTGGGAGCGAGTCAGTGTGCCGAAAAGAGAGGGAGGACTAGGATTCAAAGACTTGGAAGTTTTTAATCAAGCATTGCTTAGTAAACAATTGTGGCGAATCATGCAACACCCCAATTGTCTAATGGCTCGTATACTTCAAGCAAGATACTTCTCGGACGGAGACATTCTCAGTGCTAAGCTCAAAAAAAGGCATCGTATGCATGGAAGTCAATACTATATGGACGTGACTTGATTACTAAAGGTCTACGTTATGTTATTGGTAATGGTGAGACAGTCAATATGTGGACAGATCCTTGGATACCAGACCATCCACCACGACCACCACATGCTAGAGATCATGCTGTTGAAGGGGAGAAGGTGAGAGATTATTTTGACGCTAGTAGAGGTCAGTGGAATGAACAAAAGCTCCGGGAGATGGTTACTGATGAAGATGTTAATCGTATCCTGACAATTCGAATCAGTCCTAATGCTAAACAAGATTTGATGGGGTGGCATTACAACGAAGATGGATTGTATACAGTGAAATCAGGGTATTGGTTAGGAACTCATTTGCCTAACAACATACAAGTACAACCGACATATGGAACGGCTGGCATTAAACATAAGGTATGGAAAACAAAAACTCTCTTGAAGATAAAACACTTCCTATGGAGAATGCTGTCTCGATGTCTAGCAACTAGTAACAACCTGAAACGAAGACATATTACTCAAGATGATTTATGCCGAATATGCTGCAATGAAGTAGAAACAGAGGAAAATATTTTCTTCAACTGCCCGTATGCTGTGACTGTGTGGAGAGGTTCTGGTGTCTCAAACCTTATGTTATGTAATCCATCGGCTACACTAGAAGAGAAAATAACGGTATGTTTACAATAGTCTTCCTCTACAAGATTGTCGCATTATCAAGATCTTCCTATATGGCTATTATGGAGACTTTGGAAAAGTAGAAATACTTTGGTATTTCAACGGAAGGAGATACATTGGAGGACTATATTACGCTATGCCAAAGAAGACGCAAAGGAATGGAAACATATAGATCAGATGGAAGAATTTCGACAAAGTAATAACAGGGGAATTGCTGCTAATGGGATTGAACGGAAATGGGAAAGACCACCAGAAGGATGGTTGAAATGTAATATTGACGGATCATTTCATCAACCAACAATGGAAGCAACTGCTGGATGGGTGATCAGAGACACAAACGGGAGTTACAAAGGTTCAGCACAAGCAAGAGGAAGACAAGTTGGTGATGCTTTAGAAAGTGAACTACAGGCGATCCTTATGGCTTTACAACATTGCTGGAGTTTAGGACACATATGACTGATCTTAGAGAGTGATAGCAAGAAAGCAATGGACATTATTGGGAACAGGAAGCTTCATTTTGGGTATTATAATTGGACTCGTGATATAAGATGGTGGGAAAGAAGATTTCAAGAGATAGTGTTCAAGTGGATACCTAGGACTGGGGAAATCAGTCAATTCATACATCAACAGGGGACCGCGGTCCCGATCAGTACATACACTGCATACATGTGCTAAAACATACATCAACTAACGATTTTTTCAAATTTCATACATCAACTCACATTTTTCGGCTATTTCATACATTGACCGTCTCACCGTCAGTCAAACTATAACGGTGTGTTACGTGGACTTAACGGGTGATTACGTGGATTAATCATCAGTACATAAACTCACACCCTGTGCTAAAACATACATCAACTCAAATTATATTCAAATTTCATACGACAATCAATCATTTTCAGTAAATTCATACATTGACCGTAGTTCAGTTGATTAAATATTGACGGATTCTTACGTGGACTTAACAGATGATTACGTGGAAATTAATCCCAAAACGACGACGTTTTATTGAAAAAAAAATTGTTTTCCCATTGCTTAGGGCAGGATTAGAACTCGGGTTACACACCAAACAATATCTCCATATCGACCACTCTGCCAGGTATGGATTCATCGGTAAAATGTATCACATATAGATATTTAACATTTATAAGTTCCAGGTTCCCCAATAAAACTTTAATATCATTTGTATAATGGATAATCGAACCCGAGTTCCCTAATTTAACCGCATCTCCCACTTGACCACTTTGACATGAATGCTTAATTGTTTTAATACATCACATACACATATTTATCTTTCATAGGTTACATGTTTTCATTTGGTATAGAGGGGCATTCGAACACGGGCTCCTCAAAATAACCACCCCCCACTGAATCTCTCACCATGTATGATTCATCCTATTAATACATCACATATACATATATTCGGTTTGGTAAGAATTGTTCAAATGTTTTGTTAAAACTAAAGAATTGCTCAAATGTTAAATTATAGGAAACTATAAGTTTCAATTTGTTTATATATTTTAATTGAAATAATTTATATTTGAATTTAGGTTCTCACTGTTACTCGGCTTGATTATATCTTAACCGGACAAATCTTCATTTGATGTGAACACGACTAAAAGACATCAAGATTTTGAGTTTAATTAGTTGTATCAAAAGAAAAAAAAAATTAACCGGGTTCGAATCTCTCTCTAATCCAAAAGAAATGATTTTTTGGGAACCAAGAACGAATGATGATAATATGTATATGCAATGTATTGAAACAATGAAGCATACATGGCAAAGTGGTCGAGTGGGTATGTGATAAATCAGAGAGCTTGGTTTCGAATCCTCATTATACCTAATGAAATTATCTTTTTATTGGGAAACCTGGAACTAATAAATATTAAATGTGTATATGTGATGTAATATTACCATAATCGTAAATGGCAGAGTGGTCGAAAGGGGGATGTGGTATTGCGGGTAACCCGGTTTCGAATCCTGTTCTAAACACATTGAAAACATTTTTTTTCAATAAAATGACGCCGTTTTGAGATTAATTTTCACGTAATTATCTGTTAAATCCACGTAAAACTCGGTCAATATTTAATCAACGAAAATACGGCTAGTGTATGAATTTGCTGAAATTGACGTATGAAATTTAAATATAATTTGAGTTGATGTATGTTTTACCACAGGGTGTGAGTTGATGTACAGATCAGAACCGCGACCCCTTGTTGATGTATGAATTGGCCGTTTTCCCTAAACCTATTAATCCACGTAATCACCCGTTAAGTCCACGTAACACACCGTTATAGTTTGACTGACGGTGAGACGGTCAATGTATGAAATAGCCGAAAAGTGTGAGTTGATGTATGAAATTTGAAAAAATCGTTAGTTGATGTATGTATGTTTTAGCACAGGTAGGCAGTATATGTACTGATCGGGACCGCGGTCCCCTGTTGATGTATGAATTGGCCGATTTCCCCTAGGACTGCAAACAAAGTAGCGGACCAGTTGGCTAGGAGTGTGCAGCAAGGAATAGAGTTTCAATATCATTATTATGTACCATTGCATATACATTCCCTCTTACATGTTGATCACATAAATTCAAACTAATTAATAAATTTGAAGTTAGAAAAAAAAAACTTTAAAAGTTAACTAATTTCAATATTAATTAGTGGTGGAATAGATTATTACTGACATTTAATTTTTATGATTAACGGAGTTTACGAGTTTAAAAAAATTATTCAATTAAAAAATATTTATTAAATGTGATTTTACTTAAAGTTAGTGAAAACCATATTAATTCATTTATATATATATATAACAGAATATATCAAAATTAAATTTTCAAAAAATTGTTTGGTTTTTAGTGCAGGTAATATTTGATATTGATTTTCGGACATAACACTTTAAGAACTGTTTGAGTATATAGACCATATCTAACAGTATGAGATTTTGATTTTCAAGTCGATTACGAATCAGATTTCTTGGGTACAAATACACTTGACTAATTATGTTAGGTAACTAATAAGAAAGTATAATATGTTACAAACTTTATGAATAAAATTTAAAAATAATTTCTAAAGTGCATATAACACATGTACAACTTGACATATTTAATATAGTTACAAAAAATATTAAATTGCATTTATATTAAACATAAATGTGATTTAAAAACACACAAAAATATAATTAAAAAAATTAAAACAAAAATATACCCGTCTTTTAAAGCAAAACATACCCACCATTTGAAAACTATAGGATCATAGCAACGCAACAATTTGAGAGTGTATATGGAACAAAATCAGAAGATTCACAAATCTATTACTTTGCAACTGTTTTTTCAAATTCGACATTGCCGAGCAAATATCCCCTCATATTTGCAACTATTTTTCAAATAAAAACCAATTTATCAATATTGTTAATTCTGCTGTATGACCTATTGATACATGTTAGCTCCAATTATTTATTTCATTTCAATAAAAATAAAACATAATGTATATATCTTACGTAACTGTTTTCTCCTTATAAACATTTTGTACTATTAAAATACAATATCAGTTATCATTTGAACGTGGACATAAAAAGTGTTTAGTGGTCCTCGTGCTTTCATTGATAATTTCTAATATAATTTTCCTATTAATAATTAAACATATATTTATTGTCATATACACACTTCGTTTTTCATATAGCTATTGACTATTACCCTAATGCAACCATTGTTATCAATATGCAGTTCACCAATAATATTAGTTATTTAACATCATAAATTCTATATAATTATTAAAACTTTTTACTAATATCTTTAAACAATATTTTACACAAACACGATTATAAAGAAAAAAACACAAATACAACTATAAAAAACACAAATATAAAAATTAAATTTTTTAAAAATATAAAACAAAAAAGAACGAATCAAAATCTAATCAATACTATTAAAACAATAACATGTCCAATTGATAAAAAATTTAGTCCAACAATTATTCATAACACTCCATGATTTATGCCACTAAATCTACTTTTAAATATAGAAACTACCGTGTAATATATAACTACAAGTTATAAATATTTTTGTAACCTCCGTTGTGATTCCAAAGTATGCGGATCCGTATAATGTCTGTGAATGTTGAAATAAATGCATAATAATATTTGGTCGACTATTACGTATTTAATAATTAATGTTAAGTAATATTATTCTTCAATGGTCGATGCAATAATATAATTGACAATGGGTTCTTTATCATCTAATATTTTTAATCCGTGTTAAAAATAAGAATATATTAAATTTACAAAATTAAAAAATTTCATCACATAAATTTGGTTTGTTTCTATTGAAAAAATTGGTTTGTTCCGATAATAAAAATATTAAAACTCACTCAGTTTAACATGTTTTAAATAGATTATTTGTGTGTGTGTGTGCGTGTGTGTATTTAAAAGAATATATTAAAATTAAATTTTACAAACATTAACAGAAAAATTGTTCGGTTTATAGTGCAGTTTGGATTTGATATTGGTTTTATGATATAACACGTTAAGAATCATTTGAGTATATATGTCAGATCTAATAGGTATGAGACTTTGATTTTTGGGTAATTTCCAAGTATGTTTTTAGTACAAATATTTTTTGACTAATTATGTTAAGTATCTACTAAGAAAATATAATATGACGCACATTTTAGATTGTTTTAAAATAATTTCTGAAATAAATATAGCACAAACGTATAGTTATGCAACTTAATATATTTAATTTATTTATCATAAATTATATTAAATTAATTACTTTGATCAAAAAAATATTAAATTAATTTAATATTAAACATAAAAATGATTGTAAAAACATAAATACAAAAATTAAAAAATTTAAAACAAAAATTAAAAACACACATATAACAATTAAATTTTTCCAAACATAAGTATGATTATACAAAAACTAAATGTAAAATATGATTATATAAATACACAAACATATAAATTATATTAGGCAAAATAATTTAAAACAAAAATTATACCCGCCTTCTTGAGGGCGGGTCAATCTCTAGTAAATTGTTAAAACATAAAAGGTTTTGACACCGTTTTCACCAACTTTGAACATTTTAAATGCAAAAATTACTTTAGTTTATTGAAATTTAATCATACAATATTTCATTTCCCAAATGAGAATTTCGAACTTAGTATCAGTATGCAAAAGTGTGAGATTGCATCTAATTCATAACTAGCCCCCACCGACCAATTGAAAAAAGTGTTAAACCAACCTTGTCATGAATATATATGATATTCTTTCCATGAACCATCTCTATATGGCTCTCCCCATTTGATTTAATGTTGTTATGCTCAAAACGTTCGTAGATAAATTTGTCCATGTTTGATCAATGATTTCAAATATTGGGCTTGTTTTTACAGGAATGATCGATCGATTTCGTCTTTGCAATGATTTCAGATATACCATAATGTTTTATGCAGAAAAATTATTGAAATCATTTGAAAAAATATTCATGTTTGACCGATGATTTGGAAAACATTCATGGATTTATGGGATTCGAGAAAGATCACATGTTTGGAAATCCGAAAAGCATTAAAAAGTGTATGGTTAATCAATTCCTCTTCCGATCTTTGAAAATAGTTTATATAATGTTTAATCTCTCTTGACTGTAGTTTCTTTTGTTGCTGTTAAAATACCTTACCAAATGAAAATGTGTATCCATGTATTCGCATATTTATTTTTGTTATCATTATCTTTTTTCCTAATCTAGAAGTTGAATAAATCGTAAACCATGTTTGTGTGAATATTAAACAAAAGGTGCATGTTACTAAAAACTAATATAGCAATTTACAATATATTATGAATATCATTGTATATTGTTAATGAGTGAAGTCAAACATCGGTAGTTGGAGAAATAGCCAAGTAATATATAAAGGATTATGACCAGTCTACTAATTGCCAATTGGTTTTAAATTGGAAACTCATAATAAACTCGAACCTAATATGGTATCAGAGTCGGTCGATCGATCATTATGGATCAAAGTTAAATTAAAAAGATTCACCCGATGTTAGGTCATTCTGTGAATGGTATTCCTACAGTTGTTCATGCATGTACATGTGCATGAGGAGAAGTGTTAATGAGTAAAGTCTTAAATCAGTAGATGAAGAAATATTTAAGTAATATATAAAAGGTTAAAGGTAAATCCACTAATTGTGAAATATGAAAACCCACGATAAACCCAAATCAAATATACATCCAACTTTTGTATATATATTTTTGTCTAGTTCTGATCCCTTATCCTTCTACTCAGAATTAAGAGAAAAAAAAAACTTACACGCCTAACGACTTCAGAAGCAGACTAAAGATGGAAACCACATGGCCAAAAAGTGATCGGCATTCAGTTCACGGTTCTAAAATATGAACTTTTTGGTACTCTTATCAAATAAGGCTGTTAAGAAGGCATGCATTATCCTTTTGGACATATCATATGTAAATAGTTTAAAGTTGTGTATATTATCTAAATCTTATAGTAAAAATTGAGAATTTGAACTGTGTTACGTGTTTCCGTAGGCGCATAGCAAAAGAAAAGGTCACGAAATCTTTCATGTATTTGGACAAAAATCTCTTTAATAGTTATCTCAAAAGTTACCCCCAAAAGAAGACGATGTAAGGAAAGCCACGTCATATCTCTTTGTACCTCACGCACCCTAGTTATCCATGTGTCATCGTGTTCATCACCTATTTTTTAAGGTTTGATTAGTTTTTTTTTTGTTTTTTTTTTAAATTATTATCATACAGCGTTGGAAAAGCTATTACAACTGAGAAAATCATATCATGAACAAGAGAAACAAACGGAAGCCAATCCGGTTCGAGTAGTGAAAATCAATCAGATGTCTAACCGTGTTCACCGCGTCCACGACTCCGATTTCCCCGTCCACGGCTAGAAGGATGCCAATGCATCTCCTTTGCTTTAAGAATCGACATTTCTGTTATTTTATTAAAAAAATTGTCTAATTGCACCACTCCAAAAAGAACGAAACTAGGTTGATCAATAACGGTGCACGTGCACCCATTATATTTAAAATTTTACAGTAGGCAAAGAAGATGTAAGTGGTTAATTTGGTTAGGTTGCATCCATGATTTTCTATGAACCTGAGTATTTCAAAATAATCTTTATTAGTTATTTTGCACCCACACAAAAATAAGTCTAGCTTTCACCCCTGACTCTAAAGCTATATGAAATCCATGATTCGACAATAAGCCAAGCATCATTCTGAAGATCTCTTTTAACTATTTTTCTATAATTTACATAGTTTTCATTTCTGAAATTTGAATATCAGACCTCATAATGTAGATTCATAGTTAAACTATTAGATTAAGAAGGTTTTCCACCTATTCCACTTTAATACACAAACTATTAGAATTGTCTATTCAGTTAAGAGTTTGGAATGATTCATTTTTAACAATTTCAGGTGAACTAAATAGTTTAATATAATTTTTATCAAACAACTCTAAAATCTCATTTAAAAATTAGATTTTTATATTTTAAATTAAGAAACTTCATCTAAACGTTCCAAAATCACCTTATATTTAAAAAACTTATAACTTATTTTTTTCAATAATACTAAATTTTATAATATTTATCAAATGACAAGTTCATTAACAATAAATTTTAGATAAATTTTTAATATTCATTTTTAATTAATAGTAAATTTAACATTTTAATATAAATCAACTCAAATTCTCATTTAATACACCTTTAAATGGATTAAAAGTGTTTCACTAACCTTATAAAAAATTTCAACCGATAATAAAATACAAGACAAATCAAAGTTGTAGAATTGAGAAACTATTGTTTATAAGTATGCAACATATTGTGAACAACAAAACATAAGAAAAAGTATGCAACACATTGTGAATAATAGAATGAGCATAGTCTATATAATGGGTAGTTTAAGGATCTTACTGGTGAGATATTGGATTAAATAAAATAGAGTAATATAGAGTCTAAATGGTAACAAACGAAACAAATGCGGTGTAGTCCTAAGAGTAACAAAACATATAGATACATAGCTATATGTAGAGATTTTGTTACTATTAACTACGATCCGGTGCATTTTTTAAGTTTCTGAAGTCATGGAGTTTTTAAATAATCTATGAATTTATTAAATGAAAAAAATTAGATATAGTTAGAGAAAATATAAATAATTATTTTCAGCTGAAAATTACTCACAAAAAACAATCTAGTGAAGTGAGAGTTGATATAATATTTAACCTCATGACGTTACTCCACGATTTTACTCTAAAAGTTCTAAACAGTGGGACCCTAAAGCAACCAAAAATATTTTTGAGAAGTATTTGAATTACTGTACCTTGAATGTTTAGGAAAATTATCTTTTTTCTTTACAGTCAAAGAGTTTCATGTTGAAATTCAGACTAATTATCCGGAACATAGTAAAGTCCTACAGATTTCCATTTATAACTTCTATAGTGGTCATTTATGATTGATGTAAATCTTTAACAAATTGATTAAGTTGAGTTAGTTTTCCATCTATGATTGGTTTTGGTATACCAAATACTTTGATTGTTTGAATTAATGTGTCTACTATTTATTTACATTTTGGGTTATTTAATTTGTTTTCCTGTGTGAATTGCTTTTAGCTAATATATACATACTAAGTGATACTCATGTACTCATGCACAGATATAAATATTTTGTAAAGTAATTATTTTGTGATAATTTATTAATATTTTCATTTTAATCTCAATTGTTTTATATTTATACAAAAATGTTTTATTTTTTAGTTAGACATGTAATTTTGGATATGTAATATATTGATTAGTTAGATTATCACTTGACTATATTAGATAATATAAGTTCTTTAAATTCAACCATGATATTTTTTTGTTCTAAATTGATTAAAGGTTTAATAATTTGTGATTTTCATTCAGATATGTAAATGTATTTTAGTAACAATATTATATTACATTGTTTTGAAAATAAAATAGAAAAATAAATTTAAGTTTTGATCGATTCAGAGTAGATAAATAAATATAACAATAATATTTGAAATATCATGCATCTATGTTTTACAAAAAAAAATTGTAACAATTTGTTAATATTTTTTATTAGTATGGTTTGAAGCATCCCATAATTTATATGTATCAAAATAAATAAAAAATAATATAAAATAACATGTTTTTATTTTACCTTTGATTTTAGATATAATAAAATTTTTTTTGATACAATAAAATTGATTAGTCTACCTACTCATTTTTCAGAGAGGATGGTATATATTTGTTTGTATTAAAGTATAATTATATTTTATTCCTATTAAGCTAAAACATATTAGTTTTATTTTTCACATCAGTTCAGTTTCTCATCTTAAATGTGTAAATATATTTTTCATAATATTTATAATAATTGATATACGTTTATTTTTAAAAATATATTTTTAAAAATAAAGCAATGATGAGTAGAAAGTTACATAAAAAATAACTGTAAAATTTTGTAAGCTCATGAACACATATCAATATTTGGAATAATTAAAATATTTTTGTTAACTACCTTTTTTATAAAATCTTATTATATATAGATATATTTTATTATTTTAAATTCGTTTTTAATTTTATAATTTAAATTGTATATATTATCTGAAAACATAAAACTTCTAATTAACGGAAATTAATTTTCAAGAAAGGAAAACAAATTTAGTATAGTAATTATATATAATGTTTTCAATTCATTACGGATATCATTGTAAAAAATCACCGTAAGAGTTAACGTAAGCGCGACACATAGAAAACTGAATATCTCGAATAGTATTATAGAGATATTCATACATATATTATACTCTCTCCGTATCAGTTCCAGTGATGTTTAAGGATATTTATTTTTGTTTCATAATAAGTAATGTTCTCATTATTACAGATAAATTTAATGTCATTTATATATAATACTAGGGGTTTGCCGGCGCTACGCGCCGGTTTTACTAATATTAATATGGTTTAATATAGTTTTATAATTTAAAATATTTTTCAAAAATATTTTAGAAAAAGAAAGATATATATCTAGGAATATAGAAATATATTAGTTTGATTATAATCTCTGCAAAGTTATCCGAGTAGTTGTTCATTAGTGTATAATATCGAAGTGCATTTTGTTTTATGTCACCGACAAAAAAAAATAACAAAAGTTTATCTAATTAAGTTTGTACCCAGAGCTTGGAAACAATTGTCAACCAAATTTGGGGTGGGTTAAGATGAAATATGCTTTTTATTGATTTAGAACGTAGGAAGCGTGAACGTAGAACCATATTTTTTTTTCTAAAAGAACCTAAATAAAAAGCTTGCGAGAAAGTATGGGAGTCTTAATTTGTCTATCTTCAGCATCTATGCATGGGGTTCCTTCACAATAAACAACGGAAAAAGTTCAAAGTAAAAGAAAGATTTTCTGATGAAAAACGTGGTTACACCTTTGAATTTGAGCTCTATAGTTTAATAACATCTATTTGTATTATGCTGTGTATGAAATGTAATTTGATTAAGCAGATTTATTAAATATTAATGGAAGTAGACATACAATATATTTTATTAGCTATTTACCTAAACGGAGTGGCTTATTGTAGCTATATATATATATATATATATATATATATGTTTTAAGATAATAAGTAATAAGTATACAACGTAACCGTTTTCCAAACATAATACATACGATATTACTTTATCATCTGTTTCTCTGGCGCTCTAAAGTAGAAGCGAATCGGTGCGGCCGTGGTTTGGCAGAGCGTTGTTGCTCTCCAAAAGCAACATATTTTTTTTTCAGATTATTTGGATCTTAATGGACCTAAAATCTGAAAAGCTCTGTCTGGATGGTGTTCATGGTTTTGCTATCTCGTCAAATTTGTATGCCCTGTGAATGGAATAGCAACAGGGCTGTTAAATAATATGATGTTTTGGTTGCTTCTGGTGACATCAAAAACTCTCATCTCATAAAGCGATCCTTCCTTCAGGATGTGTTTGAAGGTATTGAGCCAGTTATGTTGGTAGACGCTTAAATAATCGTTGACTGGGAGCATATATTAAAGCGTACAAAATTAGTGAACTGAATTAGATGTGATTGTTAAGGAATGAAATAAATAGAAAATTTCAACCTCTGACAAAAAAAAAAATCAACCAAGAAAAAAGAGAAAAAAAATAGAAAATAGAAGTGTCTTTCAGGATTTATGAGGTCGTCTGGATGAAGGGATTTGGAGAGAGCTCTCAGCCGATTTAGAAATACTCACAGAAAGGACTACAATAAGCACTGAAGATGCGTTGAAGATGATGTAGTGGGTTTACTCGATTGAATGCCATAGTTAAAGAACGTTACTCCGGCGCTCTAAAGTGGAAGTGAATCGGTACGGCCGTAGTTTGGCAGAGAGTTGTTGCTCTCCAAGAGTAACAGGTTTTTGTTCAGATTATTTGAATCTTAGTCGACCTAAAATCAGAAACTCAGGGAATAATAAGTAATAGCCTAATGTTAAAACTAAATCTCTAAAAAAACATGGAGAAGGTCTAAAATATGTTGAGAAGGAGGTGTGACGTGGGACACATCTAGATATAATATAAGGTTATAGAGAAAGAAAGACAGGTGTCTCAAAATAATGGGTTGGAAGAAAAATCTGTAAGGCCTTTTGACTTGAACAGAAACAAAAAATGAGCCCATAAATAAAAGTGACAGGTGTCTTTTTTCCCCCAAAGGAGATAAAAAAAGCCTACTTTATTTGTTTAGATATTCCCCTTTGAAATTTCAAATTCGTGATCAATTACACATATACTACATTTTAAATTATTAAAAAAAATATTTAATGTTAGTTTTATGTAACCAAGATAAATTACACAAAAAAAATAATTTTTTAATCTTTGTGAAAAAATCTTAAAACTCACTTAAAATAATGTAGAGGTATGCAGGTTTTGGTTAATTATTTAGTTTTGGTGGATGAATAGCTTTTAGCTGAAAGTCTGACCGGTCATATTTCCAATTTATCTAAGGTTGGGCAAAATATTCATAAATTTTTTGATTCATTATCCATTTCTATTAGAACTAAAAAACTCAATTATACGTAAGTCTATGAAGCAAAACAAATACTAAAATGCAATATTCGTAAGCAACAAAGCAAATCACAAATATTAATATTTTTAGGAACGAATATCCGATACGATATACGCATATATATATAAGTTAGATAAATATTATATTTTATATAAGTTTTTCAGTATTTCTATTTATTAAATTTATGAAATTATTTATTAGAATTTAAAAAAAGTAAATATTTTTTTGTAATAAATAAATATACTATTATTTTGGTTTATTATTCGTTTATTAATTTTTAATTTATTTTTACGGATCAAATCGGATATCACGTTAAAAATGTAAAAAAAAAATCGGATATTCAAATCACCGAATTTATGGATGACTATAGATCGAATCGAATCGAATCAGATAATTGATTATTTCGATGAAAACAAATCAGATCACGAGTACCTCCAAAAATATGGATATTCGGTTCCTATGTCCATCCATAACTTTATCTACGGATCCACCTTTAGTGCTAGTTAGGTACCTCTCTAGTTTGACTCCTCAATTCTAAAACCCTCTTACTTATAGTGGTCCATCGTATTGTATACTTGAAATGTTTATTGTTATTACTTTCAAAAGATGAAACTAATGCACTTTTCATATCCATTCGTTGACAAAAAAACATATCTATGCAAATGCATCAACCAGTCCTCTCTACAAGACTACACTCCAACAATATCAATGTCTTTCTGCGCTCATAGCATTATAAAATGTACAAAAATATATGCAACCGTTGCGTGAATACGAACCGTGGTGATACTAGTTACATTTTCTATAACTGGACCGATATGTTTTCTTCCTTAAATTTAAGAGATTGTTGTACGATTTAAGGGACGATTTAATTTAATTAGTCGTCCGTCTGCATCTTGTTTTCTTTATGTCACTCTGCGACGGCGACATTTAATTCTAAAACTTTTTTTTGAGCTATTTAAATTTAAGACTTAACGCTATAATTTTTTCAATACCCCAATGCTTAATTTTTTTTTCGAACTTATCCAATGCTTAAATTTTGTAAGACACTTTAACAACAGATTAAGATTTATACTCGATCGATTCATCCACACGTATACAAGTAAATTAGAGTTACACAAAAAAATACAAGTAAATTAGTTAAACTTTTTTTCTTGACATATATCTCTGATCCTTATTATCATACTTTTGTAAAGAAATATATAGTTCTGCGAATATATACTTTTAGAAAATGGGACCAAAAGAACTCGGTGGTCTCCTTTGTGACTTGGTGGTCTCAACTTTCAAGCAATAGGAACGTGTATCTAATTAATATTCATGCATTCTAATGCAAAAAATAGTCAAGAATGAGCAAAGATTGTCATTGGTCTTACTTATTTTCCTCCACAATCCTGTCGACAAATGGCAAGTTCCCAAAGGTACGGGACACTTTGGGAGTAAGGACCATTAGAAGCATTCCAACCTTTTTAAAGAATCTTTTTAACCTTTTAAGAAACGATTTTCTGATTAAAAAAAAAAAAGAAACGATTTTATATTTTATCAAGAAAAGTAATTCGGCAACGGGTTTATAGGTGCATGCTTTATTCAGTAACAGATCATATAGAAGACATGGAATATTTTAGGTTCGTGCAAAATTTCAGAACCGAGCTTATATAATTTAGGCATTACGTATCACTACAACATAAGTATCATCTAGAAACTGAATATGCTTAACAGATTATGTCATTGTTTTTAGGGGAGCTATTAATGGATTATAGGATTACGTAAACGGGATATTCTTTGTTACATTGAAGAGTTGTTTTCTTTTTGAAAAAGTCTTATATTAATTAGGGTCATATAATTAATAGCTATTGGCATAATTGTTTTGGTGTTTCAGGTCCCTTTGGGGACATCCTCTGGTTGTCTATTAACATCCCATATCATGTGGATGTAGTGTCTTTGGGCAATACATACGGGGTGATTGGTGGTGTTGGTTGTGGATATTCTACACAGCCATAATTCTTTCTGGAGTAATAAAATCAAAGTAATCAACTTTTATTAATAAAAATTAAATCCACAGCACAAAATCTTTAAATATACTAGCTTTAGAAATCAAATTTTCCATAGATTTAATCCAGTGCTTTTAAAAATTTAAAATAAATCTACAGCAAAAAAAAAAATTAAAGTTAAAGCTACAAAATCTATAGCTTAAATTTTACAGCAAAAAAAATCCAAAGCTATAGCCTCTTCCAATCAACTTTTATGTGTATGAGTGATCTTATGCTTTTGAGTTAGCTTTTAAATGTGGTTTAGGTCCATCACTAATATGGTATCAAAGTCTATGGTAAAAATGATGATTTTTCGTATAAACAATTTATATATATATAGACTATAAAAATTGTTCATGTATTTTTGAGATATTGGATTTGTGATGTTTCCAACGAACTGTTTATTACCCACATATTGAGAAGGGTTGTTAACATGATAACATTCCACATCGTGTGGATGTAGTGTCTTTAGACAATATATGTATATAAATAACTCTCTACTCTGAGTTAATTTTTGGGTGTATTAGTCTAATTACTAATATTTTTTTCTTTTCAATTTTCATTTATGAATTTTTTTGAACCTTTTCGGTATTTTAAGAAATGTGATGACGACAATATGAGAATGACAATCACAAAGAACGAAGGAGAATAATAAGTCGACATCAATTAAACTTTATCATATGCCACTAACCCGTCCCCCCAATGATCTAGAGATCCTTACTTTCAATAAGTGCCCTTTTATCTACACAAATTTCTGAAAGAGTAACAATTCATACACGCATTTTTACTCTAACCCTTTAAATATATGAATTTCATTTATAATTTATACTCCTAGTAGTCACACACAAAAGTCACTAAACTAATTAGGAATATATATATATATATATATATTATGACTCGCTCAATAAAATATGTCTTCATCACACGCATTTTTTCTCTTACACCAAAATATGACTCGCTCAATAAAATCTTAATTATTAGATCAGTGCAACCAAAATGTGACTAGCTCAATGAATTTACACTATACTACATCGATAAACTATGCAAACGGCGGCAAACAATGGATATATATATATATATCACACTCGTTGTTGTCATCAAAATGAACCATTGTTATGATTTCGATAGTTTCTCCATTTCATCATTGACAATTTATAAGAAGAATAGGCTTTGAAGTCAAGAAGAAACTAAGATTGGACGACGACAATATTTCCTTTATTTAATATTTTATTTTATTTTTCTTTAAAATTTGAAAAGAACAAAAGCAAAGTAATAAGGAAATTGTAAAAACATCTTTCTCAGGTTAATCATCTTATTTGCTAAATCTGTGAAGGGACAGAATTGATTAAGGTCGTGCTCATCATAATGATATGGGATTAGACTTCAATTATACAGCCGACTTTTATTAATTCTCTTTTTGTCATCACAGCCGACTTAATATTGCACGTTTCTCTCTCTTCTGGCCCTTTTAAATAATTTCATAATCTTATATCTATTTCTTAAATTCCACCAAATGATTTGCTACCTGGCTTTTTAAAAATGTGGCAAAGGAAAGTCCTTATCAATGTGTTGGCATCCATATCACGTAATCAATCGAGCTTCGTCTTTCAGGCCTTCCGACTCAAGAACTCTGTAGTAGATGTCATTAATTTTGATTACAAAATTCTCTCCTTCCAATTGCAGGCGCTCTTTGTTAAGAGGAAACATAGTTTACTAACATGTTTCTTATATGAAAAGTTAAACGACACATTGTATATTACATTTCTTACGTGGTATTACTAGTTAACATGTCAATTTTTTCTTTTCGCATTCAAAGTAGTTATATATAATAAGCTCGCTTATAAATGAGAAACAATTACTGTGCAATCTTCAAAAATCTTAGTAGTAAACTAAGGATTTTGTAAATTGCAAATGTTCAATATCAAAATCATTTTAAAATGAAGCTACGTTAGGACCCTGCATTTGATATTTAAAATATATGTAAGATTTTATATTAAATAAAAACTAAGAAAGGAGAGTGATAAGAAATTATGTATATGTTTTCTTTAAAAAAAGTATGTCCAAATGATTGCAATAGATGGGTGCACCAATTATTGGAAATGCTATGAGGGCGTGGAATTGAGTAGAGTAAGGAGAAGGAAGTTTTTACTTGTGCATTTTTATTCAAATTTGGTCTGATATTTATGTGATATTCATATTTGTGTGTTTATGATAAAAATAAAAGAAAATGAATGTGTAAACTAGCTGGCCCTGGGCCTCTTTGATGGGTATTTATTCTTCAACCTCACCATCCGTCCTCCTACGACTTCCCTATATCATCTCATATTAACCTGCGCGTGGAGGTATATTGGTCAGTTTTGACGAGAGATGCAATCATTTCATCCCTAGATCTCTCTGTTGTTGGTCTTTTACTTTTGTTTGGTTATTTGCCTTAAAAAAGGCACTGAAAGATTCGGAAGGACAATAGAGATAGATTTCACTTATCTAACTTTTGCAATCTCTATCCAAAATCTCGAAAGCCTAGCTTTCCGACCCAAAAATAAAATAGCATTAATTTATAAGGTCATTGCAAGAGATTCATCCTTTTCTTGTTCTACATTTGTATTGTTTACTATTTTTATTTTGATGAAAAATTGTTGACAACCCTTCAAAAATGGCAAAGGCATCTCTAACCTATAACGCAATTATAGTCTAAAAATACCATCATTTTAGGGTAGGTTCAGCATTAATTTTTTTTTCCAACTACAACACCAAAATTTACCTCAATAATGTATTTTGATTTTATATTGTTAAGTTAAGAGATTTCTTATTACTTAATTTATAAAATAAATAAAATTTATTATGTAACTATTAAACATGAAAATTTATTACACAAAACATATGTTTTTAATGTTAATATATAACACTAACATTTAAAAAAAAAATTAAGATAAACTATTTCAATATATGTAATATATTAATTACTTAAATAAAATATTTAAATATATGTAATATGTTAAATTTTATAGTTAGTTTACCATTATATATTTATTTTATCAATATATTTGTTTAACTTAATATTTTGTTAATACGTAAATGAATAGTGTTTGGTATACTGAATAGTAACACACCAAATTTGGTATTACACTGTAGCTTTAAATTAAAATAGTATAATTTGAGAGTTGAGTTATAAATGTTTCAATGTGAAAATTACATTTAAATTAAGGTTGCGTTTTAGCATTGAGATGAAGATGAAGATGAGATGAAGATGCCTATAAGCTTATTCTTTCTAGGATTTTCTTTTGAGCAAAATACTCTAGGATTTTTTATATCTAGTAAAATGTTGCTATCTTCGGTAAAAGAACTGGAGCTCTTTCTTACACAAACAATTACTTTACCCAACATTTTCAAATCGTGAATTGTTGAGCTTTTTCATCAACAATTAAGAAAAAACTTCACCCGTGGTTCTTTTCTTTATTTTTTATCAGTTATCAGTTGATACGCTTGATTAGTCAAAGTAATCTACAAAAACAGAATCCTAGTCGCCATACCGATACGTTTTCTCACCATGCCAACTTCGATTTAATCATATACCAAATTAGAAGATAAAAACAAAAGTTGACAAAAAAGAAGAAAGATAAAAACAAAAAAAAGGTGCGGAGATAGACTCGACATGCAACTAAAAAAAATAAACAGTCAGAGTAAATACTAAGGAATGAAAAAAAAAAAATAACAGTAACATTTAAATAAAATAAAAGTTTTTTTTGTCAGTCAAAAAATAAAGTTCTTATATTATACACATAAAATGCCTTTTTCCCCATCTCCCATAAGCCATTCCCTATAAATGCCAAGCAAATATAGTTCCATGATAGTTACTAAATCATAAAAAGCTCCTCCTTCAACTTATATGCTCCGATCTTCAACCACTTTTCTATCTCGCACCCACAATAAACCTAACATGGTGATTTTATCACAGCCAGTCGCTTTAGACAACCAAATATCCGTAATGCCAGCATACAAACCAGTTCTCACATCCCAACCAATCCCCGTCGTGGACCTAACCGACCCAGAAGCCAAAACCTTGATCGTGAAAGCATGTGAGGAGTTTGGTTTCTTCAAGGTTGTAAACCACGGAGTCCAACCTGACCTCATGACCCGGTTAGAGCAGGAGGCTATAGGCTTCTTCGCGTTGCCACAGACTCTTAAAAGCCAGGCCAGTCCGCCTGAACCGTACGGTTATGGTAGTAAACGGATTGGACCAAACGGTGACGTGGGGTGGATTGAGTATATCCTCCTTAATGCTAACCCTCAGCACTCGTCCCTCAAAACCTCCACCATTTTCCGTCAAACCCCACCAAATTTCCGGTAAAAGAATCTCAGAAACATTAACTTTCAAAGAACATATATAATTTTGTTCAATAGACATAACATCACTCCTTTTTATACACTTAAAAGTAGAAACAGGGGACTCTGTTTTACACTAATTTTTTTCGCCATAATCTGACCGTTTTGAGTGAAACAAAAACAGACAGGCGGTGGAGGAGTACATGCACGAGTTGAAGCAAGTGTCGTGCAAGGTTTTGGAGATGGTGGCGGAAGGGTTAGGTATAGAGCCAAGGGACACACTGAGTAAGATGGTGAGAGATGAGAAAAGTGACTCTTGCTTGAGACTGAATCATTATCCCACGGCGGAGGAAGAGGCGGAGAACGTGGTGAAAGTAGGGTTTGGGGAGCACACAGACCCACAAATAATCTCAGTGCTAAGGTCCAATGACACTGGGGGTCTTCAAATATGTATGAAAGATGGAAGTTGGGTCGCTGTCCCTCCTGATCACTCTTCTTTTTTCATTAATGTTGGAGATGCTCTTCAGGTACATTTTTACTTTCTTTTTTTTTAATATACAAAAAAGTGAAATTATTATTTCTTTTTTTGAACTTTAAATTACTATGGTTAATATTACCAGGAATATTTAAAGTTTTGATGGCTGTGTTTGAGACATTCCTGCAGTGTAACTGGTGGTCTAAACTCATACAAGTATTTTCAGTTTTAATTTCAGATACAAATATTTATATTCAATTAACTGTTTTTTTTCTGTTTGTGTTAAAAAAAAACTGTTTTTTCTTGTACATAAGTTATAATTATTTTTATGTTTTTTTTTCCTAAATTGGAATATCAGTGTAGTGATTGAGATTGGTGTGAATGGTACTCACATGCCATGTCTTCTCGTCTCTTCTCTCTCTTTCTAATTGTTATTTTCTTAGACTAACTATCTTTCTAACTGTTTTAGAGTATTTTTAAAATCGATCGTTTTTTTCTTGAGTGTACGTCTAGAAAATCTATGTATACACTTAGCTTCACGTGATAATTACTATTTACATGATAGGCATGTATGCAAGATATTCCATTATTCCTTCATAATTGCCAATTCAAATAATTTTTTTAATACAAATGCGTATTCTTTTTCCCTAACTTCAAGTCGGACCTACGACATTTTCAAAGTCCAATTCCTACACAAGAACTCAGATTATTAAGGTGCCCGGTGATTGCAGGTTATGACAAACGGAAGGTTCAAGAGTGTAAAACACAGAGTATTAGCTGATACAAGGAGAACGAGAGTCTCGATGATATATTTTGGAGGACCACCATTGAGCGAGAAGATAGCGCCATTGTCGTGTCTAGTCCCTAAGCAAGAGGATTGGCTTTACAAAGAATTCACTTGGTCTCAGTATAAATCTTCTGCTTACAAGTCTAAGCTTGGTGATTATAGGCTTGGCCTCTTTGAGAAACAACCTCTTCTCACTCATATGTCTAATGTATGAAACTAGTCACTATTATCCTTATCATCTTTTGTGTGATAATAAGTCATAATTACAAAAGGAAAGAAATGGATATTCTACTCATTTAACGTTTGATCCTCTCCTTTTCTTTTCAGTTTCTAAAATTCGATTCTTCTTTTTACTTTAGTGTTCAAGTAGAACTTAATCGAAACAGAATTTCACTGTGTATAGGGTCCGACGTCTCTCACGTTAATAACCGCTAGCTCAAGTCACGGTGGTTAAACACACACACACACACACATATATCATCGTTAAAATGAAATTTGGAATCATCGATCTTTGTTTAACAAAATTTGATTGCACATAAATTTTAAGTGTTACAAATTTATGTAGAAAATTATTTCTCAAAAGGAATGTAATTTGACAATTGAACCGCATGTGATGACACAAAGATTAAAAATTGTGCCACACACTTATTTAATTTATTTTTTTGTTCAAAGTGCCACACATATCAAGAGCGTGAATTGCGTCAAACCAGAGGATTAAAGATGGTAATTGCGATAAACAATAATCTTAATAACAAAAAGAAAAAAAAAAGAAGGAATAATAAGAATAAAAGACAGAGAAAGAAGAACCGAACTCAAGGAATGAGAAATGGCGTATCGGAGAAAACAAGGGATCACAAGAGCTGCCACATTCAACGACGACATCTATCATCAAACACCTGATCACGACTACGGTGATCTCAAAGGCCACTCCAACGGCGGATCCTCCTTCAGATCTTCTCAATCTTTCTCTTCTTATTCCTCCCTTGCCGCTCAAGCAATCCGCGCTTCCTCCTCTCTCAACCCTAATTCCAATTCTCAGGTCACTTTCCCTCTCTCAATAACTTTCCACGCAAGAAACAGAAAAAAAAAACCTAAATTCGTAAAAATTTTCAGGTGCGAGGATTCACGGCTTACGAAGATGCAACCAAGAACGAGAGTCGTGGCTTCTGGGGAATCCTTGCTCAGAAAGCCAAATCAATCCTCGAGGACGAAGAAGAAGAAGAAGAGCAACAAAACGTCGTCGTTTCCGAGCCCTCGAGTAATAACAACAATCCAACCATACGTAAAAGCATAGACAAGATCACAACCTCTCTGAATCAGATCGGTGACAGCTTCGAGAAAGCGTTCGAGGAAGGCCGTACGATGGTAGCTTCTCAAATCAGACGTAAAGGATCAGACCTAATGGATATACCAGAGAATAATCACAACAATCAATCCTCTGGTTCAAACAGTCCATGGCAACCACTAACGCAACCCAACCCACACGAGTCTCAGCTCAAAGCCTCACGTGACGTGGCCATGGCCACAGCAGCCAAGGCCAAGCTCCTCTTGCGCGAGCTCAAAACGGTTAAAGCAGACCTAGCGTTCGCTAAGCAACGGTGCTCGCAGCTGGAAGAGGAGAACAAACGGTTAAGAGATAACCGGGAGAAGGGAACCAACAATCCAGCTGATGACGACCTAATCAGGCTCCAGCTGGAGACGTTGCTTGCGGAGAAAGCAAGATTAGCGCACGAGAACTCGATCTACGCGAGGGAGAACAGGTTCTTGAGAGAGATCGTGGAGTATCACCAGCTGACGATGCAAGATGTTGTTTATATCGATGAAGGTATCGAAGAAGTGGCTGAGGTGAATCCTTCCATCACTAGGACGCTCTCGATGGCTTCCTTCGCTGCTTCTGAACTGCCTGTGAACTCTCCTTCTCCTTCGTCGTCTCTTGATTCGCCTTCTCGGCTTTCGGTTTCTACGGATGTTTATCATCCGGTGCTGGTTCAGCAGAGTTCGGCTAGTGATGTTGGCGGTGGTGGTGATGAGAGTCCTAGACCGGTTCGACCACCTTCCTTGGGATACAAGGATGATGTGATCAAGAGACCATCGTCACAGATGTCTGTTTAGAATTTGAAGAGTTGGATTACTTATTACCATTTTGATTTGTGTCTGGTTCAAAATTCTTTGGTTGTTAACTTGATTTCATTTTTGGTTGTCGATTGCAAAACTTTGCACTCTACATCCATGTAAATCTCTAAGGGGAGTTTTGATTATGTTTTCTTTTGGAACACACAAAACTGAATAAAAATATGTACAATGTGTACTTTTGGCAATATAGCTCTCTTTTTAACCAAATGTGAAATATATTCAAACCAAAAATTATAGCCCAAGATTACAAACTTCTTCAAAGTATGATAAAGTAAAGCCTAAAACTACGTATAACAAGAAATGGTACGAATGATGACCAAAGAATGAAAGAGAATAACACATTCTTTAACATTTCCAATCAATTTTAGCATTCATAAGGAATAGTTATTCATTCTCATTTCTTCTATTGTAGAGAATTAAAAACAAATTTGTTTCTCACTAATTTTGATATAGAATGACTATTTTTCATCATTCTCATAAATTTATTTTCATCTATTTTTCTTTCACCGGTTTCTATTTTTCCGATGTGGTTACCAGTTAGACTCTTTTCTTGGACGAATGATACATTTCATTCATCAAAAAAATCTTCTTACATCAAATGCATCTTTAGTTTAAGAAATTAATCATTTACTATATTTTTGAATCAATAAAAATATTCACAATCTTGTTCCAAACGGAAATTGTAAAGTTCTGTACCCTTTCCTCCCTTTAACCTCATCAGACTAAGCTTGTTTCGGATCTCTTTATCAATAAGCTTTTACAAAGCTGGCATAGGCAGTGGCCGATCACCATGTTTTATCTTATTACGTTGTAGAGACAATGCCTCCTGCATGGCTGCTTGAAATGCATATCTGATGCAGAATATAGCCTCTTCTTTTCCATGGTCATTTTTTAGCACTATGGCAGACAAAAAAAAATCTTTGGTGCAATAGAGTCCGGTATTGTAGACAAGATTAGCAGAGACTAGCCTAATCAGTAGATAACCTATTCTCTAACAGCTTCCAACTCGGCACAAGAAGAGAGTGATCCCGTGCCTCTTCTAGATTATCGCATAATGTGAAGTATAGTCTTTGTCCTCTAACCCATAGCTTAATAAGACCACCAATCCATAATCTGTCAGGAACTGGTAACTATGTGAACTGGAGCAACGGAAACAGAGGATGAAATGGTCGATGTGTGTTGAATGAGACAAATGAGGAAAAGAAACATAAGAACACACACAAACTTAACCAGTTGATTCGCGTTCAATGATTCGGAGTTCACATCAACAGAAAACACAAGTATCCCACATCAATGTTCAACACTAACACTTGATGCCTATCCCTGTCGTTTCTTAACTTAGAGAACCAGCAAGAACCAAGTTTACGCTCACAGTGCTATTTTCTATCTAGCTCTACACTCAAATCATACAACCTTGTGATTTCTCTCTTAGCCCTCTCAGCCTCTCTTTATAGTGAATCTGCTTTAGCGCTCTCACGTGCCTCTTGGGATACATGCTCATGTATCATGCCAGAGTTGTACTCGTCCCACATCGTCATTTCCTCAGATAGCGGTTGTCCTTAAAACGGCTTTTTGCATAGCCTTGGTTTGAATTGACACACATCACCTTTGGTTAAGCTAGAGTTCATCCTTCTGTCATTTTCAAAATCGGCAATGCTTGTAGATCAAGGTAACAGTATTCATAAAGGCGTAACCGACTTTTTATTTAGTATCAATCCAAATACGTCTCACTGTGTTTTTAAATCTGAATATATTGAAAAACATTGGCGATACTATTCTTATGCTAACTCCGAGAAGAAACTATCAATTCCGAAACCAAGAACAAGTTTGAATCCTCAAGAAAACAGTTCACATCCAAAACAGTAAAACGAAACATACGATCACTGGAACCAAGACACACGTGTATGCGGGGGGCGAAAGACACGACAAGTGAATCGCCCTACTAATCACAAGAGCTTCATTACAGACCTTTCAAAGAATCTCCAGCTTTACCTGACCTAGCATCAGTCCAAGCTTTGGCTATCGTCTTCTTCATCTCTTCATCTCCTCCCTCGTACATGTTCTGCACAAACAAATAATTCACACCAAAAAATAGAAACAAACCATAAGCACAAACAAACGAGAAGATATCTCAAACTCACTAATTAGGAGAGAGGCTAACCTTCATCAAATCCATGATTCCAGCCATTGGGTCTTTCTCTTTCTCAAGACTAGGTTTAATCTGAACAAAACCAAATATCATTAACATTAGTTTCACCATCAGATAAAATGATATTCTCGAAGCTGTAGAGTGTTTCTTTACCTTATCTTCTTTGTAGTGTATGTCCATCCAGTTACCTCTCGAAGACTTGAACATCGTGATAACAATCCTCTTAGGCTTCACGAGCACTTTACACTTCTCGGGGACAATCTCTTCGTTCAACTTCGGGATCGCACATCTGTAATTCTTCCCTTGTACATCATGGATTTTGACGTCCAAAGACATCTGCTTGAACTCGGCTTCAACTTTGTCCTCATCAACACCTTCCAAAGATATGTACACCTAGAAAAAGACAAAAAAAAGGCAGTGACAAGTAAGAACTAGAATAAAAAAAACTGAGTCTTGATTTAGGACAAAAAGTCACTGGTTTTTTTTTTTTACCTTGACTTTTTCACTGTCTTGATCCCAGCTGAATGTTCCGAGAGTTACGTAGTTCACTGCAGGTGAAACCGGTTTAACCGGTGCGGGAACCGCCGCCGGTTTGACCTCTGGCTTTACATTTGAAACAACGCTTGCAGACTCTCTCAACTATTAAAAAAAGAAAGATGATTTCTTTTAAATTAGTAACAGACCATTTCTTAACTTAATCAAATACATAATTTGAAGTAACACACGATTACAGGTAGGTACCTTCTCCAAATTGCAAATCTCGGAACTGATGAGATTGAGAACACGAGGTCTCTTGGCGATGTTCTGGAGTTTCCTCAGTTCTTCCAAATCAAGTCCAACTTCTTCCGCCATTGTTATAATAATCTTTTTCAAGCAAACGAAAACGTGAGAATCTGCAGAGAGAAGGTTGTGCAGATTGAGAGGTATAAAAGATACAGACACCAATGAGAAGAGAATGGGAACGAGAGTCCTGTGGAAAGTACTAGAAGAAGGCTTACATTCTTACTGGGCTTGGATAAGCTAATTGGGCTCTGCTCTTTCCCTAACTTTCAAACCCATATTATTCTGTTAACTAATTATCAATCCAAAGGAGATCATTCCTATACGTATCAATACTATTAAAGCTCAATCATTCCTAAATTATACCCTTAATGAAATGTTGCAATCTTCCAAAAATACCCTTAATAATATGACTAACTAACAAAATTCATTAATGGTATTGTTGTCTTTTGGTTTTGTGGGCTTATTTCAATTGGGCCTAACTATATGAATTATGTTTTTATATAATCAATTTCATATCTCATAAATTTTTTAATAACATAAATTAAAGTCTGCAATAATTTTAAAAAGTTGATATTAGAAATTGAAATTTTACAAATTCGCAGGAAGAAAACTTAAATAAAAATATTATTGACCATTTTACATGTTTAACAATATTTTATATCATTTATAATTATTTAAAATAATATAATAGCCCAAATATGAATTTTGGATACAACTACAATTGAGAATTTGAGTTTTTACCCGCAGGTCAGCACCGTTTGACCTGCTGGAGGCGTATGCGGATCAGCAAATTTGAAAAATTCAATATGCAGGTGCGGGTCGAGTGAATTTTAAACGGAGCGGATGCGGATCGGCCGAATTTGAATCACGGGTACCCGCTAACTCGCAAAAAAAAATAATTCACTTTTATTTTTCAAAAGAAACATATTTTCGTAATACATATATAAAATATAATAAAATCATAAAATTTTAATTATAAATATATAATTTTAATTATTTATTACAAAAAATATTAAAATATAATTAAAATATCATTAAAATATTTTATTAAAATTTATATTACCTGCGGGTTATCCGCAAATATGGGGGGGTGCGGGTTTTGAATCTATCTTCGCGGGTCATGCGGGTCGTAATTTTGAGTCGAAAAAAAATTAGTCAACTCGCGGGTTGGCGGGGCGGGTGGGACGAGTTGATCCGCGAACCCAGCTCTAGATACAACTATTGTTTAATTTATTTACAAACGTAAAACGGATGTGTGATGCATTTTAATTTTCGTGATACTGTACACACTATAACAAACCGCATAATTACAACTTGATCATGTCACACTTAACATAATTAAAACAAAGAATTATCAGTTTTTATTTTGAAAAACAACAAAAGAAAACCCGCCCTTTCGAGGGCGGGTCAAAATCTAGTTATACCCTTAATATACGTATTATACCCTTAATGAAATGTTAAATTTTTCTAAAAATATCCTTAATAATATGACTAACCAAAATTTTTTATTAATAACATTATTATCTTTCAACATTTAGATAGACTTGCTTACATACACCAATTTTCTAAAATGATAATGTCGATTTTATGGTTTTGATTAATGGATCTTTCGACTTTTTTTGAGCCGAAACCTTTTAATATCAATAACATAAATTACAGTTTGCAATAATTTTAAAAGTTGATATCGGAGATTGAAATTTTGTAACTACACGAAGATAAGACTTAATCAAAAATATTATTGGCCACTTTATATGTTTAACAATATTTTATATAATTTATAATTCTTTAAAATTATATTATAAGCCAAGTACGAATTTCGGATATAAACATTGTTTAACTTATTTACAAACATAAAACAGTTGTGTGACGCATTTTAAATTTTGTCATACTGTACAGACTATAACAAATCTATATAATTAAAACTTGATCATGTCATAGTATAACAAATCCGCATAATTAAAACTTGATCATGTTATAGTTTATATAATTAAAATGAATAAATATCAATTTTTATATTGAAAAAACAACAAAAAAATATTCGTTTTTGAAATGGCAGATCAAAATCTAGTTTAACATTTAATCGCATATAAGTGCAACAAAATGAAAATTAAAAAAAAAAACACAGTGTGAGAGTGCTTTTTTTGGTCTAACAGAGTGAGAGTGTTTTGACTGAGTACTACATTTTCGCTCTCCACCATCAACATAAGCTCCGCTAATTCTCTCACAAATATTTTAAGCTAATTAATATTGACACCTTCATCTTCAACTTGGTAACCTCATGCAAAGATACGACCAAACTTGTCGCATGAGCTACAGGTCCCAAAAAATATAAACACTTGTACGTGAGTCGTCCTCATGTCTCCTCGAAAGCATTGTTTTTTTTAGAATAAATTGTAATTTGAGTATAAGTAGGAAAAAAGGTAAGTAAAGCAGCCATAAGTAGGAAACATGGCTCCTCGAAAGCATTGTTCCTCACCACATTTCCACTAATCCAAGTACTTTTCGCTTCACAATTAATTCTTATTATTGATTATGATAATATTGTTTTGGGAGATGGATCTGACCTCCCAATCTCACACACCAAGTGAACATTTCTTTGCATGTGGTCGCCAATATGAAAATGAAGTTGCCAACATTCTTTTTTTTACTAATGAAGTTGCCAACATTTGCACATCGAAATGTGCCAATTGTATCTCCTTAAAAATACATCTACAGATCTACTTGTACGATGAGTTAAAACATTCTTCAGTGTTTTCTATCATCTTTTTCTTTTAGAATAATCCTAGTAAAAGTAGTAAAGATAATCTCAAAAATTTGGCCATCCCTCGAGCCCCTAAAAATAGGATGGACAATGTCACCATTTTTTTGGTTTGGTAAAATACTGAGCCCGACAAAGAAGGAGAGAGGAAACAAAATATTGCCGGACAAGAAAACAATACGAGTTTCAATTGTTTTTTTTTTTTTTTTGAGTTTCAATTGTTATATCCCGTTTATTAGGTCTAGCTTTGTTTTTAAGTAGGAGATTCATTGTTACATATATATATATATATATATATATATTCATTAAATAAAAAAACTAACGATTTTATTCTTGCATTATGAGGTTATGATAGAAAGAATATAAAGCATATGATAATTGATATCATATGCCAAAGGCCCGAAGGTATCCATGTGCCAACATGGAGTTTGATTGACATCTTTAGTTCGTATAGCTAGCACGAACTTCGGTTGTCTCCCTTACGAATAATTCATTCAATCATGTATGCGCATCGCATCCATCGACAAAAATTCTCCCTTTCACTTTTGAAAATATTTGTGAATCGGATATAACCATACAAAGATGCGCGTATCCGGCGTGATTTATTATAAGTTTTTTTTGGTCTAAGATTTATTATAAGTTGTCACAAGATCAGTGTGATGCAAATTGACGAATACATAACTTGTAACGTATGTGATCTTGTATACTTCTGACTACTGGATTGTAATAATGTAGTACTTAAGTTAATTTTTTAACATATTAATGATCTCTCTCATTTTCATCATTAATCAAATCGATGGCTCTGATTAATAATTATTGTCGTAATTCTTTTGAGGTTTCACATAAACCAAATTACCATTTTGAAAAAAAAATTGAAGGATCGAGTATACGGTGCCAACTAAAAGTACTGTAAAATTTATAACTATTAATACATATTTATCAACTCTTTGTTCCTCTATATTTCAAAATATTATTGGAATTTTATAATGAAAACCCTATAGAACCGGTGAAGTTAAACCGTGATGGAATATTATACGAACACAGCAATAAGGAATATACAAACTTATTTCAAAATATATAAAAAAAAACATGTAGGGGAAGAAAACACAGCACAGTTGAGTCCGTAGAAAAAAAGAAGAGAATAAACAAGTTTATAAGTGTTTCAAAAAAAAGAAACAAGTTTATAAAGAATAGAGAAAGCTCCTTTGAAAAAGGTCGGCCAACGCCAGTGACTATTGTCAAAATGCTGACGACTAAAGACATGGTCATGGAATAAAGTTGGGACCGTCCATATCTAATTTACGTGTTTCCTAATAAAATAAGTTCTTGTTTGATTTTTTTATAATATCAAATTCTTCCCTTTATCCTGTGAGTCTTTTACCGTCCAGTATAGCTAAATTAATTGGTAAATTGATGGATATATATATTTATTTTTTTATTTTTTTTGATTGAATGGATATATATTTATTTGAACTTTGAATTAATGAATATTTAAGAAAGATATTCATATTACGGGTTGTATATGTGCATATAAAATGAGTAGTGTCATGTCTACGTACATACACACATATACATATACATATATATACATATTACATTTTGGGTTAATATATATATATATATATATATATTTATATATATATATATATATATATATATATATATATATATATATATATATATATATATAAATATATATATATATATACTGTAATGCATGTATTGTGTGTAAGAGCAGATAATATATTAAAATAACGTACAAATAATGTTTTTAATTAATAATCTATAAATTAATATACACTAAAAATCTTTCTAAAATAATATAATTTTGTTCAAATTGAGTTTTTGGTTCATTTAATATATTGATAAATTAATATATCTATAAATTAATTTTTATTAATTTATATTTTGGTGTAATTCCAACATTTTTAATTTATAGAAGTTTTACTGTACGTAATGGTAAGATGAAAAAGGAAAGTATCATGTAATCTAAAGTTGATGCCTTGATGGATTCCACAGCCAGAATACAAAAGAGTGAAAGAGCATTCACCTCCAGACCTGTTTCAGTTTAACCAACCAAATATACAATATATTGATTAAAAATAATCTCTCTTTTCTTAAAAAATAGATGTTCTAGAGAAATAATTTGTTTAAAAAGATAGATATTTTATATTTTCAATATAGTTTTTATCAATTAATAATAAAAAATTGTGAAGTTCAAAAATATTAGTTGCAATTTGTAAAATTTTATTGGTTTAAAAGTATATAAAATATAAAATTATAGAAAACGATACATTTATAGTTAAGTTTTAATATGTTTTATTAAAAAATGTAAAAATTCTAAAACATCTATCTTTTAAAAAGAAAGTGAATATATTTTACTAATATTTGTAGAGAAGGACCAATAAATCACTTAATTACAAAAATTTAAAACTTGTAGGCAAACAGTGACACTAATCAACACGTCTATCTATTAATAATAGGAATCCTGATTAATTCGAAAGGGTTTGTGTTTTTATAGGTCTCTCGAATCTTATGAAAAGTTGCGACTGTTCGCTAAACAGTTGTGTCTCTTCTTTACGAAAAGACACGACTGCTTAAAAGGTTGTGTCTCTTCATCGTTAAAAGTTGCGACTGTTTAAATCGAAAGGGTGTGTGTTTTTTTATGTAGCTTAAATGCTGCGAAAAATTGCGACTGTTCGTTAAAAAGTTGCGTCTCTTCTTTATGAAAAAATGCGACTAGCTTAAATGTTGTGAAAAATTGTGACTGTTCGTTAAAAAGTTGCGTATCTTCTTTATGAAAAGATGCGACTAGCTTAAATGTTGTGAAAAATTACGACTGTTCGTTAAAAAGTTGCGTCTCTTCTTTATGAAAAGATGCGAGTAGCTTTAATGTTGTGAAAAATTGCGACTGTTCGTTAAAAAGTTGCGTCTCTTCTTTATGAAAAGATGTGAGTAGCTTTAATGTTGTGAAAAATTGCGACTGTTCGTTAAAAAGTTGCGTCTCTTCTTTATGAAAAGATGCGACTACTTAAATTGAAAATATGTGACTTTTCAAAGAGAGCTTTTCAAAATCTATAAATAGTCTATGTTTATACACTCCTGACACTAAAATTTTTCGCTACTCTAATTGTGAGTAAAATGGTGAAAAAAAATAGTTCTACGAAGTTAATTGGTTACAATTTTTTCGAAGATGTTCAAATGAAACGTTGTCAACAAAAAATATTAGGAAGAGTTTTACGTGTTTGGATGGCCAAAAATCCTAAACGAAACAATGAAATTATTAGCCTTAATTTTCTTCTACTAGATGAAAAGGTTTAATTTTATGTCTTTTTTATATTTTGAGGAGTAGATAGTTGTATAATTATATGTTTTATTTTGTTGCAGAATGATACGATTGTTGGTTCTATTAATAGTAAATATATCCAACAATTTGAAGAGTATCTAGATGAGGGAAACATTTTACTGATCACTGATTTTGAAGTTTGGAAATCATCAGAAAATTATAAAATAACAAACCATAGGTTTCAATTACGAATCAATGATCAATCAAAAATTGAGATTATCAATGATCCACAAGTTTTGATTGATTTTGAGAAATTTGAATTTCTTAACTATGATCAATTTCGATTGTTAGCCATTTCAAATAAACAATTTAACGGTTGGTTTTATACATTTTTAATAAATATGTTTGTATTATTTTATTAAGTAATGTTTATATCATATAACAGATGTAATAGGTGTTATAGAAAAAGGAGGGCTCTTGAATATAGATGATATGGATATGAATTCAAAAGTAGTTATTGACATTATAATAGAATGATGAGTATTGACACTTTTTAAGGAAAAATTAGTATCTTACAATAATATTGACATAAAAAATTAATGTTCTGATTAATAAATTATAGTGGGAGTAAAGTACGTCTCACTATCTGGGGTGAACAAGTTACTAATTATATTAAGAGAATAGGCCAAAAAAATCCGAGAGGTTTAATTATTATAGTAACGAGTGTCAATCTTAAATTATATTCAGGTAAATTGAAATGTATTTTTGATTTTATTATAGTAAATGCATCTGTTAAAGATTACTAACTAACAACACTGTAGGGTATTTATATCTGAATACAACATCTGCTCCGAAAATTAAATTTGATGATCCAATAAATGTCATCGATGATTTCAAACAAAGGTAAATTTATATTTTATTAATAATCACTAATTTTAACTTGTGGATATAACTAATACATATACAAATAAATAAGAACACTCCCGAAAATAGAAGGCAATATTCTTAATGGAAGAAGTTCTGTGAACTTAAGTCAACATACATTTATCACAATCTCCAAACTTATTGATTTTCTTTCAGGAGAATTTGAACATGTATAAATAAATACAATTATATTGTAAAAAATACAATTACTAAATTAATTTATACGGTAAAAAGAATAATGTTTATTAATATTTATAAATGATAGTTACTAAAATACTTTAAAATAGTATATTAATTTAAAATACAATTATAAGGGTGTGTGTTTTTGTAATTAGCTTAAATCTTGCAAAAAATTACGATTGTTCGTTAAAAAGTTGTGTCTCTTCTTTATGAAAATATGCGACTACTTAAAAGGTTGTGTATCTTCTTTGATAAAAGTTGCAACTGTTTAAATTGAAAGAGTGTGTGTTTTTATAGGTAACTTAAATCTTGTGAAAAATTGCGATTGTTCATTAAAAATTTGTGTCTCTTCTTTATGAAAAGATGCAACTACGTAAAAGGTTGTGTCTCTTCTTTGATAAAAGTTGCAACTGTTTAAATTGAAAAGATATGACTTTTCAAAGAGAGCTTTTCAAAATCTATAAATAGTCTATGTTTATACACTGCTGAAAGTAAAATTTTCGTTAATCTAATTGATAGTAAAATGGTGAAAAAAATAGTTCTATGAAGTTACTTGGTTACAAATTTTTTGAAGACGTTCAAATGAAACATTATCAACAAAAAAATAGTAGGAAGAGTTTTACGTGTTTGGATGGCCAAAAATCCTAAACGGAACAATTAAATTATTAGTCTTAATTTTCTTCTACTAAATGAAAATGTTTGTTTGTATGTCGTTTTTATCTTAAGAGAAGTAGATTGTTGTATAATAGCAATCTCAATTAATGTGAAGATTTGTATTTTTGTAATTTAAGAGTTGTGAAAAATGTCACAAGAAGTTGCATCATTTTGTTTGTATACAGTTGCAACTTTCTAAACTTGTAAATAACTGTTTTATCTGAATTGTGGATGTATTTGTTAGTTTTTTATTTTAGAATTTTGTATTTATTTTTATTATGAAAATGTGCATCTAATAGTTACGAACATTGATATGAAATGTTGTATCAATTACTTGTGTCTTTTCAGTATCTATATATAATATTTGTTTAAAACTCCATTGTTTTTCTATTTCTTAAACAAGCATATCTTATATTTTCCATTTATCAAATAACATTCGGTAAATGTAGATCAAAACTTTAATAATTCACTTTTAATTTTCAGTATAATATATCTATCTTCAAAAGTACGAAGAGTGTCTAATACATTTTTGTATCATCAAAAATCTATTATTCCATTATTCTTCAACAAAGAAGATTATTTTGCATAGTCTTATAATTTTTTATATTACTATATTAATTAAACTAGAAAAGAAAATTCAAATAGAGTTTTATGGGAACGATTTTCGTCTATTTTAAATATTTTTCATTATTTCTTTCGTCTATATATATACATCCATATATTAACATATTATATAAAAAAATTGAAAATGATGGAATTATCTTTTAACAATCATAATTTTTTTGTTCACCCATTTTGAAAAAGATACAAATGGAAATATATATCTATGTATTAATTATGAAATATTAGATACAAAATACTTGGAAATAAATAATGTAAATGCTTTAAAGACTCGAAAATGATTAAATATATTTTTAGGACCAAAATAAATTGAATAATTTTTGATACATTTTATAAAGTTTTCAATTACAATTCGTAAATTTGTTTTTCATAAAATGAGTTCCCGTGCGACATCGCACGGGTTCCTTACCTAGTTCTATTAATAAGAACAATACAAAATATATATATATATATATATATATATATATATATATTATATAGTTTACAATATGAACAATTCGTCAGTTTCTTTTTATACATTGGATTCTCTTTGCAGTACTGCCTCCCCTTCTGATGAAGTTAGTAACTTGACCCCTCCGAACAAATTTTATGTTTTTTTCTTCAAAGAATAATTTCAGACTCTTTTGGAAATAATATGATTCTTCCCGTTGAAAAATAAACCGCATTAGTGGACTCTCTCTCTCTATTTACACGTAGCAGCAGCTCTCTCGATTTTGTTTCTGCTTCTAATACGGTCTTCTAATAATCATGTGAATGGCCAGCAAATGAACGCATGTCAAGTATATCAACCGTTGCTTTCCCTCCTTTATAGCCTGTTTAATAAACAGCAATTCAATAAGTAATAATTAAGACCACTCATTTTCAATTAGTTAATGTTAGGAATTAGAACCAACCGGTGAGGATAATCATAAATATCACACGATTCAACATCAGTGGTAAGACTAATCATATAGCTCCAAACAAAAATAAACGAAACTTTATTGTTGTTAATTAAGAAATATATTTATTAAAATTATTTTCTAAAAAGCCAAACTTTCCAAGGATTAAACTTCACGATTACAAGGAAAAGTGCCACAATTTTTTTTTAATAACACGTCACAATTTGTATTAGTAATGCATGTCTCTCGATGAAAGCTTTCCTCTAGGGGATTTAATGTGATATTTAAAGACCAAAATAAAATAAATATATTGCTTGGGAACTAACAGAAAGAGAGTAACTAAACTCCAGTGTTGATACATACCGTGGTGGCAGAGGAGGTGATGGACATAAAAGAATTAGTTGAAGTAGAAGATTGTGATGATGTTGTTGGTGATGACGATGATGATAATAAACCTACATTGTAAGCCATGGTCTCATCAGGCTGATACAGTCCATAGTTTCTCTCAGAGGTTGGTCCTGGTTTAAGGTCTTCATTAAACAGAGCAAAGAGATATACATCAAGCCTCATGTTTGGTCTCAATGGCGTTCCTTCACCATGAAGTTGTCTCTTTAGAAGATTCTTATTATAAACTGCCGCGTTGGCCACGGTGGCTCCAATTTCATCTCCGTCGCCTTTAGACGGCCAACCAGTCTCTGAGACCCCAACCTCGATATCTTTAAAGCCAAGCCTTGCCATGGCGAAGATCACAGCGTCTACTTGAGCGTAGAGCATGTTGTCGTAGTGGTACTTAGTGTAGGGGTCAACCATCCCAGGGTTAGGGTTGAAGAGTACGTAGTCTAATGGGATCTTTGTTGGGGAGTCCTTGTAAGCGAAGTAAGGGTAAGCATTGATCCAAAAAGTGGATTTCGTGGTGCGCAAGAAACTTAGGAGCTGCGTCATTACGCCGGCGACTTGTGGCCTAAAACATCCGGCGGAGGGAGGGTAAGATTCTTGAAGGACTGATAGTGAGTTCGGAGTAGATACTTGAATGTA
This sequence comes from Hirschfeldia incana, assembly GCA_026261945.1. Classification (NCBI taxonomy): domain Eukaryota; kingdom Viridiplantae; phylum Streptophyta; class Magnoliopsida; order Brassicales; family Brassicaceae; genus Hirschfeldia; species Hirschfeldia incana. The sequence continues at coordinate 305,731 of JABCMI010000105.1, forward strand.
CTTGTCTAGTCCAGTTTGGACCAGAGCAGCATGAATGCTCGTCATTGCTGGAACAAGATACCTGCATAGCAATAACAAGGTAAATGCGTCAAGATTCGAAAAAGGTTAATATGTTTGAAGAATGTGGTGATGTATATGACAAACCCTATGAGGCTTGAGTCATCGTCGGTGTATAGTTCGTTGCCGACAGCAATACCGCCTATCTTGGTGGCCGGAAAGAAGGGTTTGATACGGGACGTGACCCACTGGAGAGCTTGTTGAGGGTCGACTAAGCTGGAAAGCATTTCGTTTTCGACAGTGACGAAGAGCTCGATGTTGGAATTAGCGAATGAGGTTAAGACTTGAGGGTTTGTGTCGTAGATCCTTGTCTTGTTGATATTGAGTGAGCTCAAAAGTTGTAGAACTTTGTTTGGTGGAGGAAGATTGTCACCAACTTGACCGTAGTTTATGCCGAGAGAAGAGACCCTTTGAAAGAACAATCCATGTTCTGTGGAAAAAATAAACTAAAGTAAGTGTAATGACAAATGAAATTGATATAATGGTTTTTCTTTTGTTAGGCAGAAGAAGTAAACTATATATGTAAACAGAAGGTACCTAAGAATGTTAAGGAAAATAGAAGAAGAACAATAGAGTTGGACATTGCAAATTGGCTAAACATTTTAGACATGGAGGAGAGAGAGATAGGTAAAGACTGAGGATTGAGGGAGAATATTTGTAAGAGAATAAATGCAATGAGATGTGGTGCTAATATAGAGGAGAAGAAATAAGATGGTCTTTCCTTGTAAAAAGAAATTTAAAAAATAAGATGGGACCAAGTAGGAGACGAATGATCTTAATTTATAATTTGGAGATGAGTATACTTTACTTTGCCTGCCTAATATTATACTTTTGTTAGACATAGTGTCTTCTCAAATAAAAAGTGACTATATTGATTCATTTTAACAAATAATAATAAATACATTGTTATTTTAAGTTTTATTAGTTATTTTACTAGTGGTGGTAGGTTTGGCAATATGTTAGCCATACTATTGTAAACGTAGATGGTGTTTGTCAAAAACATTCTTAGTGAGGCAAACATGGGCTTCATCATATTTTGTTGGATCCTAGCACAAAAAAAAAGAACGACATCTTATAGATTGTCTCTTTCCAACACATTTGCCAACTATGTCACTATGTCAGGCCAAAAATAAAAATAAAATTGAAAAGTGGCCTGATGAAGACACTTTCTTCAGACAAAGGCAAAGGTGAGAATTTTTTTTTGAACTGTCCACCATGGGGGTTTTAATCTTAGAATGAGGATCCCAAATCTGGGAGTTGGGTGAACGAAAACAAATGCAAAAATAAGAGTAGAAATCAGACCATCACATTGATAAGAGGAATAATGATCTAAACTTCAGTATATATTTACTTTTTGCTTCTAGTGGAAAATACAATAAAAGTTCCTCTTTCATCTTTTTTTTTTAAAAGAGAGTTCGTTTATATTTGTTCTAGTTGTATTCCGCGTGAGATTACAGTATCATCCTCATTAATTTTAGTTAGGCTGGATTTAAAAGTTAACTGCGCAATGCTCTAAAATCAATCTATGAATTTTAAGGTTCACAAACTTTTAACCAAAAAGATATATTTTAAAAAGACATGTAAATAAATGTGGCTTTTTTTGTTATCTAATGACTGATTACTTAAATACTTCTTCATCAAAATTGGAAATTCATTCAGTAAAAAGGTAAAATATTATAATTAATGAAAGTAAACTTAAAATTTCTAGCGTAGTAAGTAATATATGTAGAATCATTCATTATGATCATAGAGATCAAAATTAATGTTATTTTATGCAAACAAAATTGTCTATCATAAAACTTTGAAATGTTAAAAGAACCGGCTGTTATAGCATAATAATTCATCTGTTTTATAATAATCTCATTCTAATTTTTTTTTGTTACAAAAAGTGTTAATTTACAATTTTAATATAAATATATTTTTCAGCTGAAAATAAATTACAACCTGCATTGACTTTATAAATAATTTTAGCTATCTTAAAAATAATTGGTTAAAAAGTATAATTAATAGCAACTTACATATATTTTAGTCATATTCTTAATCCGTGTGAAAAATAGTAAAATGATACTTACGTAACGGAGAGAGTATGCAGTATTCACCATGTTTTCAAATGCAAAAAAGGAAAAAAAAATCGGAGTTCATTAGTTATGAATGATAGGATTAGAAAGGTATAAATATCGTCTAATATATATATATATATATATATATATATATATATATGTATGTGTCTTATTCTAATCGTGTATTTACAGCCTAATTGGTCCCAATCCAATAATTAAACTGTCTGAAATAATGAAATGTATTTTCTGTTTGATAATAAAACACTGAAAACAACGATAACTTCAACTATGCTCTATGCATCACATCAAGTGATGACTGTTATCCAACGTGTACTTATCCACGTAATTACAGATTTTTTAATATTAATTTGGGGGTATCTTAAACTTGTAGAGAGACTCAAACTAATTCATAAAAACGTGTAACTTATGGATAAACTCTCTTTTCATATATCTAAATAGGTTATAAGATAGATCCATATTCGTATAATCAAAAATAAAGTGCAGTGGAAATTTTCGAATACAGTGTATACTTAGCAACTCAAAGTTCGTCTACCACTAAACTATCACTTTATATAGTTATGTCATTACAGATTGCAAACACCATTTCACGAGTTTTCTGCAAATTTGGGTTCTTGCTTATCTTATGAAAAGACGTACTATATATAATTTTAATTAAGCTCTGATATATAAACAATTAGTATGTACTGAAAAATATTTATTAAATGGACTAGAGATCTGAAAAACACATACTGTCTATATTCAGAAAAATAAACATATACATGTAAAGTAGCTTTATACGGAATGATGCAACAAAGTGACTTAATTTGTATCTTTACATAAACATCCCAAGAATCTAGTAACTTTTGGAAGATGAATTCCACTGACCTTAATTACTTGTTTATTTGTTACACCTTACATATATACACAACTATATACATTTGTTTTATTTATACACAACATATGAGTATCTTTTTTTTTTTTTTGAAAGAATGTTAAATTTATTCAAATCAAAAAAGGCTTTGGTACAAACTAATGCAACTGTAGTTTAGCTGTGTAAAACATCTTCGAAAACAAAAAGATCAATGTGGTTTTATCTAGTTTCTAGATGAGAACCAAGTCATCATTGCTTGTTTAAAAGCACTTCCTCCTTGTCCTTGCAGAGAGCTAATGCGGTTTCGTACTTGCTTATCGATGAATTTGCTTAGAAGACTTGGTGGCCGTGGGGTTTTGCCATGTCTTCTACCATTTCTCTCCAGCCATATCGTATGAACCGAGACTTGAAACACATAGCGAAAGAGGAACTTCGCCACGCCAGATACCTGATTCGTCGAAACTAGAGTGAGAACTTGATCCCAACTGTTAGAATAGTTGCGTCCTAGAAGTTTCCTCGTGAGATTCCCCCATATTGCCGCTGTAAAAGGACAACTAAAGAACAGATGTTCTCGGGACTCGACTGTAGAAGTGCAAAAGGTGCATTGAGCATTAACTTGAGCATTCCACTGCAACATTCGGTCTCCTGTGGACAGTCTATTGTGTACTGCAATCCACGTCAAAACAGAGTATTTAGGAGTCGATCCCTTGAACCAAATTCCCTTATACCACTGAACCTTAGTAGCTTGCTCCCGTATTGAAATCCATGTTTGGTTGGTATCAAAAAAAGGTCGAAAAATATCTCCCTTCCCTTTCCACAAAACAACATCGTCCTCTCCATTGAGCCCCTGAGTTCTCAGCCTTTGGATCTCTTTATCGATGGCGGAGAGGTGTTCTCCTCTATAGCGCCTGCTCCTATAATGTTGGATAACAAATTCCACCGTTGCGTTAATGTTGATTCCAAGTGCAATACATCCTTGCCTTTGTGTGAGGTCTATTATCCTCCCCAATGAGGACCACTCATCAAACCAAAAAGAAGTAGTTAACCCACTTCGAATTTCTACCTTGACAAAGGGTCTAGCGAGAGCTCTGTACTTCAGCAGCTTCTTCCAGATCCAAGAGCCCAACGTGCTTGTGTCGCTAACGCTCCAGAATGAACCTTTGCGAATTAAATATCTCTTAACCCATTGGACCCATAAAGTACGCTGTGACAGTATGCGCCAGATGAGCTTGAGGCAGCTAACCTTGTTGGTTTCAGATAGGGAACGCAGTCCAAGTCCTCCCTCCTCCTTCGGCCTGCTAACGTGTTCCCATGATATCTTCGCTTTTGTCGAACTCATAGCCGCACCTGACCATAGGAAAGCTGAGCACATTTGATCAATTTCCTTTATGCATTGATTAGGAAGCCTGTAGACGGACATCCAAAAGTTGGTAATACTATAAATCACCGAGCCAATTAACTGCAAGCGTCCTGCAAAGGAGAGTTGTCGAGCCGTCCAAGATGTAATACGCTTTCTGATTCTATTCACCAAGGGAGAGTAATCAGTCGATGTCATACGCTTTGTTAAGAGAGGAACCCCTAGATATCGCACCGGAAGAGTTCCTATTTCAAAAGGGAATTGAGCTAATATAGCCTCTCTGTCGTCGCATACTCCAGCCAAAAACAGAGTAGACTTTTGTAAGCTTATGTGAAGGCCAGATATGATGGCGAAATCTTTGAATACTTGAAGAATACCTTCCACAGAATTCTTTTTCCCATCAGAGAACACCAAGAGATCGTCAGCAAAACAGAGGTGAGTCAACTGAACTTCTTGACAATAAGGATGATATCCTATCTTCTTTTCAACTGCCGCTTTGTTTAGCAATTTTGATAGCACCTCCATACAAATTACAAACAAGTACGGGGACAGAGAGCAACCTTGGCGAAGTCCTCTGGTACTGTTGAAATATCCAGCCAGTTCTCCATTAACCTGGACCGAGAAAGAAGCCAGTTCAATGCATTTCTTCACCCAATTTACAAACTTATCCGGCATCTTTATTGCAGAAAGAATCGACAGCACAAAAGACCACTGAACTGAATCGAAAGCCTTAGATATATCAATCTTTACTGCACATCTTGAAGAGATTGTAGTCTTGTGATAGCACTTGACCAACTCAGAAGCAAGTAGAACATTTTCCATGAGCAGTCTATCCTTAACAAAAGCTGACTGGTTTGTGGAGATGAATTTCGGAAGTATTTTTTTCAATCTGTTCGCCAAGATCTTAGAGAGTACCTTGTATAAGACGTTACAGCAAGAAATAGGTCTGTAATCTCCTATCTTTGTTGCTTCATCTTTCTTTGGTATAAGAGCTAGGATGGTCGAGTTAACTCCCTTGGGGAGAAAACCTTTTGTGAAAAAAGATTGTACAGCAATAACGAAATCATTTCCAATTATTGGCCAAGCTGATTTGTAGAATTCACAAGTGAAACCATCAGGTCCAGGGGACTTATCCGCTGCCATTGAGAAAAGAACCTTTTGTATCTCCTCCGCAGACACCTCCTTATCCATCAGTCTCATGTCTGATTCGTCACATTCAAAACCCAGTAGTTGCTTAAGTTCTTCCTCCGAAATGCCCACAAAATCATCCGGTTGATGTGTTAGGAAATTAGAGAAGTGTCTAACTGCCTCCTCCTTAATTTCTTCATGAGTTTTTGCAATCGTGCCGTCCTCTCTATGAATTTCTCTTATCGCATTCCGAACTTCTCTCACCTTAGCAGCGCGATGAAACTGCTTATTATTTCCATCACCAATTCGCAACCAATGAACCTTTGCCTTTTGACTGAGAATTTTTTCCTCCAGAGTGGAAAGGAAATTCCATCGGTCATGGGCAATTGATTCCTCCTTCATGTTTATCTGCGTTGGGTTGAGCATTGTCATGTTTTGACGATCACAGAGGACTCCCCACGCCTCTTTCGTTTTCTTCACAATATCTCCAATATGATCTTTACTCAACTTTCGCAGAATTGGTTTCAGAAGTTTAAGCTTCTTTGACAAACGATGCATTGCAGAGGTTGAGTTGAAAAGAGGCTCCGTTGATGCCCAGAACTCTTGAATTAACGGCAAAAATTCTGGAAAATCTACTGAGGCATTTATAAACTTGAAAGGTTTTCGAACCTTGGCCATTCCTTCTTTGATCACAATCCGACACCTCAAGTGGTCAGAACATCCTCCTGCTTCAAAAACGCAGTATGCCTGTGGGAAAGTGTGCATCCAAGTATCATTCATCAAAGTTCGATCAAGTTTCTTGCAGATCAAGTCATTATCCCGCTTATTACTCCAAGTAAGCTTGGGTCCTTGGTATGACATGTCAGTAAGCGAGCAGTAGTTTGCTACATTCTGGAACTCCCTCATTCCAGTGGACGTGATATCTTCGTTACCGGAGCGTTCTTCCTCATCCAATATCTCATTGAAATCTCCAAAAACTAACCACGGCTTATTCCTTATTATGGGTGAGTCCTGATGGCTTTTCAGATCTTGCCAAAGCTCCCTTCTGTCTTCTACCGTATTTGCAGCGTACACAAAAGAACAGAAAATTTCTTCCGTCATTCCATCCAACAAGATAGCACAAGTGACAACTTGGCTACTTTTAAAAAAAAGGAGTCACCCTAACCTTCGGACTCCAAACAATCCAGATCCTCCCCAACCTATTATTTTCGTAATTGGATAGAAAAGACCAATCACCAAAAACCGACTCAGCAATCCAGCTTGCCTTCTTCTCCTTTACCCTCGTCTCCAGCATACAACCAAACTGAAACGATCCCCTTCTGATCCATTCTCGAACAACAGAGTGCTTAGTTTTTTTATTGAATCCTCTGATGTTCCAGAAGAAACCAGACATTAATTATGCTTGCGAGAGGACTTTTTGCTCGAAGCCAGAGGTGCTTCCTCCTTGGCTTTGTGAGCATTGGGGTCAGATAAGAACTTATGCTTATCCTTTGAGCCTCTGGGGAGAGACTGTCTAAGGATGGTCGCATTTTGTCCCTTCTCTGGATAGTGGTTAGTGGGTAACTGCAAGGTGGCGTCTGAAACATCACTTTTTGCAAACTCATCAATATCGTCTGATGTTTTAGACTTCTCTTCAAGCTTTGTAGTCTCCTCATTTTCCTCATTAGTCTCTCGCCTTTTATTTATTTCCCCCTCCATATTCTCATCAATATCTTCAACTTCCTCTTCTTCATCTAGAGAGAGGACCGAGAATCTTGAATTGGTTAGTACCTCGTCCGCTTCTAACCTCTTCTTTGGAGATTTACTAGCTTTCCCTGGAGTCACTTCAGACCACTCCGAATCTTTCGTTTTCTGCATATTACTTTCACCCTCCTCTGTTTCTTCCACTCGAGGAACAATGGAGTTGTCTATATGAGGCAGCGTTGGCTCCTCTTCCTTTTGAGAACTCTGATCCATCGCAGGGTCCTGCAGATCCGCTTGTGTTTCCAGATTAGCATTACCGTTTAGTGTACTTATGATCTCACCATCTTCCACCTCTTCATTTGTTTGTTCCTGCATCACCTTCTTAGGAGCCAAACACGCGATCTCCAAGTGACCCCACTTTGTACAGTTAGAACATCTTGAAGGTAGTCGAGGGTAGATATACTCCACAACAGTTTCTTCCCCATTAAAGTTAAAAACCATTGTTTTCGGAAGCTCTTTAGTGAGATCCGCATTCACAAAGATCTTTGGTAGATTGAGATTAACACACTGCGCTGTCTCCGGGTGAAGCCTAGTAGGAACACCCACAGGGCTTGTTATCAAACTCAACCCCTTCCAAGATACCATATTCATTGGGACGTTTTTGAGGTGCACCCATAACGGAATAGATTTTTCCTCCGGTTGGTCCTCTTCCACAAATGGAGACCATTTGGACATGACTACTGGTACTCCAGCTAAATTCCACATTCCTCTACGAATAATGTGTTTACGTGTTGAGATGTTCGGAACTCTAAATTTCATAGTGTTGGAGTTTATGATAAACACTTCCACCATCTGAGTTTTATCACCTAGTGCCCATATCTTGTTCACTATGGCATGGACTTTGGCTATGTGAGGCGCCTTGTCCAGAAATTTCCCCATAAGAAACTCATCCCATAAGGGAGCCGCATCTTTCACTTCGTCTGGAACCATTATTGATCCCACTCCATCCTTCATCACCACATTAACCTCATACTTCATAAGCCCTTTTTGTTCTCCTTGTACTGCACGAAGCCAATTGCCTTTGGAGCCAACTGGAGTTGCAGTAGGTTGAGAACCCATCTCCGACGAGTCAGAACCTGCCGGAGTCTCCATCCGAAACCCTTTGGCGGCGCCGGCACGCTGCCTTGGAGAAGAAATCAACGAGAAAACCTAGATCGCCAAAATATCGCCTCAGAGCCAAAAAAGGAAAGTCGCCCCCTCTGTAGTTTTTTCACCTCTTCAGTCCGATGACCAACATATGAGTATCTTTACATAACCATCCCAAGAATCTATGCTTGTTTTGGAACAGGACAAACAAGCTGATGCAAATGGTGCGCTTTATGACACCTTAGATTCCACCGATCCCCATTTTAGATGGAGAGATTCACTTTTCATGAAGTAAAGGCTGCAAAACAAAAGTAACATAGGTTGTTAAGTCTTGTAACTTATCAACTATTTATAGATAACTTTAACAATGTAGCATGTATTTGGGTAATTCTCCAAAAACACACAAAAAGATTATCACAAAATAGCACAAAAGGAAAATAATCATCAAAAAAACTTTCACTAAAAGTAAAAAAACGAGGTTGTCCTTAATGAGTAATATATTTGATATAAATAAATATTTTTTAAAAAAATGATTTTAAATTTAATATCATAAACCCTAAATCATAACCCCTAAAGTCCATCCCTAAAAACCTAAATCCTAGTGCTTAACTATTTAATCTTATGGATATAAGTGTTTTTACAATTTTTAAACAATGCTAATTCAGTTATTTTTCGGTTGTGTGTTATCTTTATGATTAAAACTATTTTTACTATGTTATGGTGATTCTCTAGATATTTATGAGTCACTGTGACATTTTGTAAATCTTGATTTTGTAATATATATCCAAAATACAATAAAAAGGAACAAATCAAACTTAATTTACTGTAATATTAATCCGATTAAGAATGAAAAGAAAGAAAATAAACTTTAATAATAGAATAACTGGAAATTTCAGAGAAAACTCTGAAGCATCACAGAACTTTCATGACTGAGGATTCAAACTTCTATAATAAAAATGTTAGAATCTCGTCACCTTAAGTTATGGCGTCGAGAACTAATCTCCATCTATGAGTTTCATTGAGACGATTTGATCGAATCACAATGTTTATATTGTATCTTCTATGTACAAAATTATGTTTTGTTTTTTCTTTTCTTCTAAATGTTAAAATTTATACCATTTTTTTGAGTTTTACATTGTTGTGGAGCACAACTTATTACAAATTATGTTTTGTTAACAATGAGATTGTTATAAAAGTTACGGTTAATCCATTTAATAATCTATAAGCATGACAAAAACGATTATTGTGTGAAGTGGACTATTTGCTATTATTTGAACATATTATATTTTGATTTTCCCACTGGACGAATCCTGCCAACGTGGAGCGTGGATTGACTAGCTATCGAAGTTGATATCTGAATCTGAAGATGCAGGGATCAAACATCGAAGATTCAAAAGTATGGTTTAGTTTCGTGGATTAGAAAAATCGCTATTTATTTTGTTTTCTTTTCAAGTTTGATTCGAGAGTCATTCATGACACATGTTCAAATACGTTTAACTCAATGTGTAAGTTAAGAAGCAGACCATCAATTACTTTTATAATACACATAGGTTTTCCTTAACTTTGACAACAAAAAAGGAATTTTTACCATTATCTTTCAAACTTTATCCATTAGTTTGGTGGGAAAGAAAAATGGACAAAACTATTTTGTTGGAAATTAAAAAAGAACACTGCTATTGATGAAGATTAGATGTGATGGATTACTAATGAATTAGTGAGGTTGGTGGTTATGACTTATAACAATAATAAAATAGCCTAACAGAAAACTCATGGTAAAGAGATAGAGAGGGAGGCAAAAAGGATTGGTCCTTCCACAAGAATTAAAAAGCAACGAGAGGGAACATGCTTGACTCCTCTACAATATAATTGATAATTATGTCACTAACAGTCCACGGTCCACTAATACAATCTTTGGAGTTAAGTGTTATGGTTAAGATTCGATCTCTGGCGGCCCTTTTCCATTCATATGATCTTTTATATAAAAACTGTAACATCCCATCTACCACCCAATCAGAACCAAAACTTATAAATTTGTTTTTGCTACGAGTTATAAAATTTTATATGTTATTTTATAGAGGCAGCCAAAATATGTATAGTATAAACTTAATAAATTAATGCCAGATATTTTAATAAATTTTACCAGTTTCGAATTGGTATAGTGTAAAATTTAACACAGCTCGATAAAATAATAAATAATAACTTTTAAAAAAATATATATAAATATATGGTCTTAGTGTAAACATAACTTAATAATTAATGTACACAAAATTTATATAAATATATCGTAGAATCTGTTTTTATTCACAGTCAAGTTTTTCTTTATCTTTTATAAACGTTTCAAAACTATATTTATATTAATTTGTAAATGCATTTATGTTTACAGTAAATAATTTTTTGTACATATAATAATCAAATAAGTAGTTTGTATATGTAAAATTTAATCAATACATACATATACCGTAAAAACAAGTAGTTTCTTATTTTTACAAAGAAAACACTTCAAACTATAACAATCTAAATTTGAAATTTTGTAAAGTTTAACTCTATAATTAATAGAACGTTAAGATCGTAATGCCATTAATTTATTTCTTAATTAATAGAGTTTTAACTGTGTATATGTTTTCAATCGTGACTTTGGTTGGTTGGGTGGGGTGGGGGGGGGGGGGGGGTTCCAAGAAGGTTTGTTTTTACTCGACTTTCATGTTTGGCTTCAATTTAATCAATTTACATTTCAACAAAATGTATAATGTAAAACATCAATTACATACGTGCAAGTATTCGGACCTGATAAATACATCTGTTTAATACATAAAATTAATCATAATTGAGAATAAAATGTTGTAGAACACTACTCACTATTACATATATTTTTTTTAATATTACAAGGATAGAACAGAATTTGGAAAAGGGATACAAAATCACTTTAAAATTAGAAAGTGTCGATCAATATGGATGCCTTGTACAATATACTATTTTATATATTAGTTTTCAAATCCGGCAAATGGCTTCATTTAAATTGTTGTTTTAGTCTTAGAAATATCAAAAAGTTACAATAATCTATAAAATATAGCTAAATATTAAAATCATTTGGTGCGAAGACTTATATACATCTAAATTCTATGCATAATTTGAATACTTGATAAAATCCAAATAAATTATTTAGCTCTAGTAAACAATTTTGGCAAGCCACCAAAATTTCATGGTTATATAGGAGAAAGCCGTGGCCATAGATAAAATATTCACAGAAAAATTATGGCGAACATTGTGGTTATAATGTTGCAAGTAAGGAAAAAATGTGGTTAATCAGGGATAATTTAACTATGATTTTCCAAAACTTTTTATATTTAACCACAATTTAGAAATTACTTTTATCTGTGGTGTTTAAAAAATTGAAGAAGTTTTATTAAGTATTTACAATAATACTTGTTAAAAATCTAGCTACATAAAAATATAGAAAAATGCTGACTATGATAACCACTATTATTTTAGTGGTTAAACATGACTGTTATAATCATGTGTCAGCTAGATTTTTCAATTCTAAATTTAAATCGTAGCGATTTTAAAGTTCAAATAAATTAGTGGTTGAGCCACAATTTTACAGTGATTATTTCGTGACTATACTTAATTTTTACACAAATTTTATACTAGTATACAAACGTGATTTAGAATTTTATATGTTGTACAAATTAACTTAGCGAGGAAGATTTCCACTGGGAACATACTTTAGTGAATGTATAAAACTATAGCAACAAGGAGATGACAAAGATAAGGGAAATTTTAAATTGAAATGTCTAAATACAATAGATGAAAGGCTTAGTTGGGTGGGGGGAGAAGATAGGGGAATACCATGTGCATGTGTGTGTAGTGTTTTCGTAAAGGGATGCTTCTTTTTCATGTGGCTCTTTTGAATCTCATTTGCTACTTTAACAACTTGGAATTTTTTTTTTTTTTTAACAACTTGGAATTTAGACAAGAAGATGGAATAATTTAGTTTATATTCTATTGTGATATACATTTGAACTTGTAAAGTATATACATTATGGGTATATACGTACATTTGCAGTTGTGGGGTGTGGAAATTGTTTCTACTGGTGAGCAACAATATGTTTTAAGAATTATCTCCAACTTCACTTCAACCATACAAATATTTAGACAAAGATAAGAAACTAAAATATTTAATATTTTAAGATATAAATTCCAGTAATTCGTGTATCATCACCAGATTCAGTAGCCAAGTTCTGAAGTTTTTCGTTTGAAACAACATGAAAAATTTACCTTTAAACACTATGAGTAGATTAGTTATACGTATAACTTAGGGTACGCTTTGATTTGCTATGTAGCATCTGCTCCAATACTTCTGAACGGTAACGGCTATGTCGACTCGATGACTTATATTCAGAACCGGCAATAACCAGAAGCATATCAAACATGGGTATCTAGTTTTAGCATCTTTATATATTTTTTTGCCAGTTACATGTTAACAAAGTCTTTAGCTCTAATAGTAATAAAACAATATTTTCTTTATTAGTCGACAAGTTCAAAACATATAGGCCATGATTAGTACAGCATTAGCAATTTAGCATTATGCTCTACATTATCCAATCAACATATGTTACAAAAATATTTAGAATAGCATTTATTAAATGTTAATGATCTCTAAATAATTTTTAGCAAATGCTTTTAAATGAAACTTTTAGAAGAGCATTTGCATTTACAATTTATAAATTAAAAAAAAAACATATAATTATTTCACTTATTTGATTTAATAATATCATAAAATTATTTTTATATCCAGAAAATAAAAATTTTATTTTTAAAATAAATTTACAATTTTAATTAAATTAATATATATATATATATATATATATATATATATATATATATATATATATATATATATATATATATTTTAAATTAAAATTATATAAATTAGATAAATTAATTCTATATTATATAAATTAATTATATAAATTCAATAAATAAATGATTTAAATTATATTTTAAATAAATTATATTATATTTTAAATTATAATATAATTAAATTAATTATATAAATTAAATTATATTTTAATTGCAAAATAATATTTTTAAAAATAGATATTTTAATTGTAAATTTTATTTTTTTAAAATAACATTTTAATTGTAAACATAATTTTGAAATTAGTAATAAAATGATTAATTATATATATTTTATATATTAATATATATATATATATATATATTATAAATACATTCCTTATAAATAAATTTATTATATATTATACTAAATTTAATAATAAATTTAAATAGCATGTACATATTGTTCTACCAATCAATCTATTAAACTGTTTTACAAAAACATACAACTTCTGCAGCATACTACTAATATTTTCTCATCTGCTTTGCCAATCAGATCATAGTTAAGTTAACCACACATGCATAGTCGTGTGGTACGGCAAGCTTGGAAACTGCTAACAATTCCGGTTCGAAATCTACCAAATTCAGATTTACCCATTTGTGTGATCACTCGAATATGAGTATCTAATTTCCATTACGAACAATCGGATTTATCTAATGTCGGTGGACAGGTTCCCAGAGATTAGTAGGTTGGACATCGGTCCGCTGGATACCCTCGGATTATGAGAAAAACAAATATTGTACTCCTTTCGTTTTTGAATAAGTGTCACTCCGATACTTTTCACACATATTAAGAAAATTGTTGAAATATATGCAAATTGTTATTAATTACACTTCTTTGATCAATAGTTATTGAGATAAATAAAATTATTTATTAAAATCAATGTTTTCACTTAATTTTCAGCTGAAAATAAATATATTTTGTATTGGAATTATAAAATAACACTTTTTGTTTAACAAGAAAAAATAGGTTGAATATCACTTATATGAAACGGATGGAATATATAGTTAGTTTTTATATATGTTGATAAATTAACGGATTAATGGGCCAAAATATTTGTATTTTTCCTTTGTATTGTGATCGAGGCTATGAAGTGATAAGATAAGCTCATGAGAGGAATGAAAAGCAAGAATGCTTATTGGTTTGATTAGAGGCTCGATAAGGTTTGACATTATGAGATGGAAAAACGTTAGATTTCATATGAGAGGAAAAAGTGGTTTCCACATTCGACGCTTTTTGATTTTTTTTTTTTTTTAACGCTTAGAAACTTCATTAATGGTCCAAAACGGACAGGGAGGAGGTACTAACCCAGTTTAGAGAGCAATCAAAAAACGAAAATAGAAAAACCAAACAAATGAGCAAAGACAAAGGCTCAAAAGAACAGAACGAGGCTAATAGAGATACTGAAAAAACCAGAGCCTCAAAAAAGACAGAGGACTTATCGAGCTTCTAGAGAAATCAACGACGTCAGCCATCTCGGTCCTCCAGAAGCCACATACGACTGTGTACGATGATCTTTGATGACGCTATCCGCTATCGAGCAAGCAGCTTTGTTCCTACCAGGAAGCACATGATTAATAGACCAATCACCAAGGGGCTGGAGGAGATGGAGTAGTAGATCTGTTAGGTAGATTAGCTCTGGGAATCTCTGTTTCTGAGTCAGAACCTCTCTAACCTCAACCGAGGAAGTTTCAAAAATCACATTATTTTGTTTCATATGCCCCATAGCTTCTACAGCCCATAACAGTACTTGTAGATCCGCTTCATGTTTCGATGATGGGGCAGAGAAAGCCCGACGACTGTGATGGAGAGGATGGCCTTGATCATCTCTCGTTATCCAACTGGCTCCACTTATGATGCTACTTCCATTCCAAGCAGAGCCCACATTACATTTAACGAAGCCTGAAACAGGTTTTACCCAAGTTTTATGAATCACCTGAGCTTCCTTCTGCATCACGGAATCTTCCGTCGTAACCTCGTTAACATGAAACCAAATTTCTGCTTCCTCTAAAGCTTTTGAGACACAAGATGATGCAGTAGTTCGACATCTCTCGAAAACTAAGGCGTTTCTCTTCTTCCATATGTTCCAAAGGAGCCAAGGCTGGCATCCATTTCGAAAATAGAATTGGCCCAACTTGTATACACGTTTGCATTATAAGGTATCGAAATTATTTATCTGGAGTTAGAGTCGACATAGTTTAACTTTTATTATACGCTATGTGTGAATAAACTTATAATAACTGGAATCAACTAACGAACTAGAATGCCAGATGGTCGTGGAAATCACATAGTAGAATTTTCAAAAATATATTCATGATTATTTTTAGTGAGTGGATGCATTGGAGAAGGAGTATAGTTATATTCTAGGGTATACTGAGTTTTTATAAGAAGCTCAATGAAGAAAAGGACCATAACTACTAGGGTATAACTGATTGAGATATGTAATTCATAACTAATTGAGTAACCAGGTGATCCGAGCCTAAGGTCCAGCTAATCTCTTCAGTCTAATAAAACCGATTCTAAGCACTAAATCACTGACCTAGCGCACTGCACTGTTAGTATAATTCAGTGTTTTGTGCTAATGGCATCATCTTTTTTTTGCTTGTCATCTTAAGTGATATATAAAACTAAACTTAGATTGTATTGTGATGAACCATTGAAAAGTTAATCGTCACTTTGTCCATCTAATAATATAGTTCCGTAGATCACAGTATAACACCTGCAACAGCATTTGAACATATGTGGTCAGAAACAGCCTTGCAAATAAAAAGAAAAGAAAGAAATTCTTATTATAAAATGTCGTTTAACAAAATTGATTGAAAATATTTACAGCACTATTTAATATACAAATTTGTAAAATTTGATATCTGGATAATTTATAATTTATCATCTACTACGAACCATTCCATGTCAGATTAAATACATTTCTACATGTCTTTTATATTTTCCAACCAAAAGAATAAATTATGTTATCGTAATAATATTTCACAAAATAGTGACTTTTGAACTTTTATTCCACTTTACAGTTCGTTCATTTTAACTTCTATTTTATTTTACGAAATTTTATCTAAATTCTATTAGTTTTTTGCATATCAAATTTCACATTAAGTCTTAAAATGATGCTTATTTTGAAGCTAAAAGTGAGTTTAATACTTTACATGTTCGAAACATAAGTAACATTTAGATCTCCATCACTCAAACTCTTATATGGTCGGACATATCAGCCTTTACATGCTTTTATATCTTTTGCTTTTTTTCTCTTATCTTCGATAGATTATCGGATAAACTTTCTCTTTCCCAATCTGCCATTGCAATCTTCGGCATAGTTTCTGTGACTGTGATTGACGACGAGAGATTTAACCTAATTGTGTTGAATGATCTAAGTGGTAAAGAATTCATCATAATCGCTTTGCTTTGGAAAAAAATACCATAAAAATCAACATGGTGTGTTATTGTCATGGATGTTGAAGTAATACAACCACAAAGGGTATTTAACAGTTTCGGAGATTATAATTCAAATTATTTATTGGTAGTTCTTTACTAAAAATACTATTTTTTATTGTATGATGATATATTTAAAACCGTTAGAAAATTGACAGATCCAATCTTTATATTATGAATTCATCGGTCGTCTATAATCGCATGGAAATTTTTTGTTATTACCGGAGAACCATTGTTTAAAAGAAAGAGAAGAGTGACATTTAACACTTTCAGACACATATTATACACAAGAGCACAGACATAACCATGACATTTATGATACAATTTAGCTTATACATACACATACATATACGGATCACAAACAATGGAACCCAAACCAAACAGATTCATCATCCATCTCCTTTAAGCAAAGAGAATCTGAGAATTCGAAGGAGTTAAATCCCCATAACGCTCCGGCGACTCCACCACTTCCCACCTCACACCAAACTTACTCTCCAACCTCCAAATACTCCCAACCGCAAGATGAAGATTCCTACCAACCACATACACTCTGTTCCCATAACAGTTAACCGCAAACGGTCTACAAATCTTCTCAGGCAACTCCGGTCCGTTAACCGTCTCCCATGAATCCGTAACCGAATCATAAACCTTCATCTTCATCCTCTCCAACTCAGACACTATAAACAACCGATCATAGATCACCACACTCGTCCCTGTCCATCCTTCTCTCAACCCCATAGCCATCGTCTCCCACTGATCCGTCCTAGGGTCGTAAACCTGACCTCGAGGGGACACAAAGAAGGGCCATAACCACCCTTCAGTAACCAACAGCTTCCCGTTCAAAACCGCTGCGTCGTAAGACGCCATCTGCGTAACCATGTTCGAGACAGACCGCCACTTCCCATCCAAAGGGTTCAAAACTTCAGCAGTGTCGAGCTCGAACATGTCCGCAGAGTTTCCACCAGCTGCGTATATCTTCCCGTCTATCACACCGCTCCCGAAGAACGACCTCGCGGTGATCATTTTGCTAGTGACGGTCCAATGGTTCCTCACCATGTCGTACTTCAACACCAAGTCTAGAGGACAGTCCGAATCAGAAACCATTCCTCCGCAGACAAACATAGTTCCTTCCCTAGGCATCGAGACCGATCTGAACCCGTGAGGACACACTTTGTCTCTACACGGCATCGCAGGGATCTCGTGCCAAGTTAGGTTCCTCAAATCCAAAACCTTCCACTGGATCTTCCCCGTGCATCTGCTGAACCCGACCACGAACAACCACGGTTCTTTAAAACCGAACTCCTTGCGTCTGGAGAAGAAGGTCTCTTTAGCGCAGAACAAGAAGTGCCATCTCTTGCACACCGATCTACTCGAGACGTGGCTTTCTACGGGAACACGTAAGAGACAGTTGAGAGCAACGTCGTCTGGTAAACCGGGAATCAACGGTTCTCCGGTGAGAGAGAGTTCTTGTTCCGATGATCTGTCGAATAATGGTGATTGAACCGATGCAGCTACTCTGAATTTGGGAGATAGTGTCATCTGAGAATCGCCTAGCTTGTGAACAGCTGCTCTTTGGGACGAAACCCTAACCCTTTGCATCGTCGAGAACACTCTAAAACTTCTATTCCAAGATTCCAATTATCAGTGGGGGAAGAAGTACTTTGTGGGTTCTTGTTCAACCTGAAAACGAAGAACCTTGACAACGATCAGAGCATCATCACTAACACTCATCAAACTCTCTGATTCTAAACTAGAACTGAAACGAGATCCAAATTCAAGATTCACTGAAGCAAACCCTAGCAGAAAAGGGGCTAAATCGGGGAAGAAAACAGAGAAGCAAGAAGTGATCGAAGTTTATAAAAAGAAGCGTAAGATCATATATCCTTACAAAACAAAGACGGTGATAGATAATGATGTTGTGTTGCTTCGTCGCGAATCTTTAAGCTTTTTTTGGGTAATCGGGGAAGAAGACGTAGTTATTACTTTTGGGGAAAATAATAGTACGCCTGCACAAGTATGTACACATCTGTGTATTTTATTGCAGTAACTGCCGCAAATCTTTCGTGTAGAATCTGTACATGTCCTAATGATACTTCTTTTATTATTTGTTTTATATGTTATCTTATGTTTTCTGGTAAAAAAATGGCCAAAACTGGTCGAGGAAACGGGCTTCATAATGGGTCTGTGCAAAACTTATCATGGATCTAGACAATAAATGGGTCTTGTTACATTTAGTAGTGACACAAAGTAATTTTTTGTGTAGGCGTTTTTCTAAACCAAAAAAATATCACAATTTGTTTTTCGAGGGTGTATTTAATTATGAATTTGAGATGATTTTAACTGATTTGACTAGATTTTGATCCGCAGTTTCAAACCGCGGGATAATTTTTCGAAACATTTCAAATTTATTTGATATTAATTTGTATTTATTTTGTTATAAATGAAACGTTATATTGAGTATTTTAAAATCCGTCCCGACCCGCTGCTAAATCGGCAAATTATATGGTTTCATATGTAATTCAGTTTAGTTTTCTATAAAATATTATTTAAAAATCCTATAAAACTCATAATTACAGCTAGTACCTAAGATCCTGGTTATCGGTTGAACTGATATGTGACCCAATATGCAATTCGGTTTGACTCAAATTATTATAGTTAAAGTATTCTAATATATATTCATGAATTTTTATATGAAGTGGATATATAATGAAAGCGGTGTTCCAATTTTAATACATTTTTTGTCAAACTTAATTTTCATCTTATTGTAAGTGTAATGAATCAATATTTGAGAGGATACATACTAAAATTAATATTTAATTATCAAAAATTTATATAAGTCTATTACAATTTAATTATTTATGTTTGTAAATATAATTTTAATTTATTTAGTAAGTTTACTTTTGTTATTCACATTTATTAGATTTTTTGATGTTTTGTTTATGACTTATTTTAAATTTTAAAGTTAATTTCATTAATTGCATTAGAAATGTAAATATTTATTAATTTTAATTTTGATTTATATTTTTATAATATATATATATATATATATAATTATATTTTACAACTAATTAAACTATTGATCCATACTCTCTTACATCAACTTATGTCGTAGTTTTTTATGATATAATTGTGTTAATATATTTGTTGGATTAGTTAATATTTGATAAATATATTATATGTGTTTGAATAACCCGTAAAAATATGTTCATCAAAATATCAATAATAACATGTTTCATCGTATACTAAATATTAATAGTATCGAACTATTGCTATTTTTTATCATTTATATATATATATATATATATATATATATATATATATGTATATCTAATTTTAATACTCTAACTATAAGAATTATATTTTTATATATTCAGTGAGGGTTTGAAGAAATTGTTTTTTTTGCATTGATTAATATATAGCTGTATATATACAAATTAATAGACATATATTATTATTTATTACATCAATAGCTAAAATGTAATTAATTTATTATTAAATTTCGTATTAATATTATTTAAATTCATTAGTTTAAAAAAATAATAGATTTGTTAGTTAGCTGCTTAATTTTAGGCATGATTTATATTTAATATTATTAAGTTAAATATAATTAGAAATAAAAGGAAGCTAAATATAGGGAAATAAAAAAAATAAATGACATGGAACAACCTAGACTATTTGTAAGTAGATAAAAATTGCTCCTGTTTTAATAGTATTGATTTTCAGTCAGTCGAGAACCAATTTCATCGGTAACCAGGATACGAATGAGATTTTGTTTTCTGAGAGCACTGAAATAATAAATAGATACATATAGCAGCATCATAGTAGTAAGATATTTTTTTTTGAACTTGTGGTACGTAGTAGATAGATATTTTGCTTTATAATTTTTGTTGAGCGAGTGAAACTTGTTTAATAACTTTTGGCGTGAGTGGTGATTGGTGAAATGTGAGCTAGTATATACATTATATATAGTAATTTGTACCATGTTTCTTATATTTTAGCAAAAGTTCTAGCAAAAAACATGGATTTATGATATACATTACCTCTATGAATAATATGATCATCTTACTTTCTGCGGAGATCTGTGTTCTGGACGAATCTTTAAAGATATATGCAAGTATATATTCTTTGAAACTAATATAAAAAGAAGATGCTACCAATCAGTGTGATGATTTTGACTATTGCTTGGTAGGTATAGGCCGTTAGTAGTTTTTTTCGTGAGCACCACCAAAGGATCCTCTCAATTATTTATTTGGACAAAAGCACATCTTGATTTGAGATAGTATATTTTCTCCAAAACATTTTTAATAAATATATATCCTCGATCACTCAATCATACAGAATTTACGTATTATCAAATTCAAAATATCAGAAAATGGTCATGAAAAGATATGCATAAAGATCATTCCATGTGCCAATTGTATCCAGTTTCTGAATTTTCTTGAATTAATGCATGTACATGTCGGAGTCTTATATCTTTATAGACATAAGATCTCTCTAATGAGAAGTTGCAATGTAAGTTGGTGAAATTTAACTTATTGTACCAATTTAGTCTTCATGGCCATATGTGCAGTCCATGTGACTAACCGAATTCCCTTATATTTGTTGTGTTTTGGTGCTCACCATGTGCTAATATCTGGCCATCATCTAACGTTTGTTTGTATATATACTTTTTTTGGGTTGGGTGGGGCGAGTGTTTAAACCAACAAACTTAATCAATTCAAATCTAAAAAGATAATAATGTAATTGTCTCGGAACTAGTCAAAACAAAAATTCAGCATGTTCAAATTATATCAGCCATGGGAATTAGGATTCTAAGAGGTGACCGTTACATACAAATAAAATCCTTTAAAATGAGGGTCTAGGATCCTTAAATTTTTATTACTACAAATCAAAAGGGTTTAGAGATATAGACTATCAATAACAATTGATAAATTATAGCTGAGATGTTTGTAGTTGCAAGAGTTCTCTGATTTAAATGATACTTACTATAAAGATGTTAGTAGTCATGTGTTGCAAAATGTTAAAATATATGTTGTGTCTATCTAACTCGTATAACATGAATTATTTTGGAACCTAAAGTATAAGCTATCACAATATACATCCGCCAAAGCAAATAGTTGTGGATCCAATAAGATTTACCAGAGTAATTATAAGGTCTAGATCGCTGAGTTGTAGAGGTAACCGTGGTATAATAAGTAGTATTCAATCTTCAATGCCGTGAAGGATCCACGGATCATAGACAATGGTGAACCTAACGAACTCTACAAGTCATCCACTATGAATTAAAATGTAAAACCTCAAAAAAATAAAGAAAGAAAAAAGTGTCATAAGGCACTAAGGAAAGAGTGGAAGATGCTGCAAACTCAACTTTGGAGAAACATAGTACATTTTGTCTCCAAACGCTGAAGCCACTCGTTGGATTGTCACAAACCAATGAGAATTGCTTTTACTTTGAAAGCCAATTTGGCCAATTAGATCTCTCGGTTTCTGCTAGTTGTCAGCACTATCCTTTTCAAGACAAGATGATTGCGGTTGTTTAACTATATACACTCACTAATTATAAATAAAAAGAGGTTAGAAAAGGCATGATTTTTCACTAATTATTTATAATGGTAAAAAGTATGGTTTTCTATAGACAACGAGAATAAATCTGAATGTATGTTCGAATTCATCCGTTAACTGAAAAGGGTATTTCATTCCAGTGGACTAGATAGTTTAATTGTACATTCAGATCTTTTGAGAATGACCAACTATTTACATACAACAAAACGAAAGTAGAATTATTACTTTCTCCAAAGAAATCTTATCCAAATGGAATAAAACTATTGAACGGAGATGCAAAAATGCTGAAAGTTCTGTTGGTGAAATAAACGATAAAATGTAGCAAGAAAAGAAAGTGATAATAGATATTGGAATAGTTACAAATGGAAAGATAAATGTCTACCACCTTTTGTACCGCTAATTCTTCATATTTTTGTGGACAGTAGCCATCAAAAGAGTATAACGATTTACCATTAAGTATTCACATTATCATGAGTCAACACTCGATACATGACCATATAACTGAACAGTCGTCAAGTGTTCGAGAATAGAGCACTCGTCATTACGAAACACTAATGACATCAATAATGAGTGAAAAAAAATAAAACAGGATAACCCTAACATTATATCATATAGAAACTACAACGTGCAGCCAGCTTTTTAAAGGTTCTCTCAAGTCCACCTAAATTGGAGTGATTGGCCATTGGCAGGCACTGTCCAGCATTACTAAAGCAGATTTTAAAGCTTCTCTGATCACTGATTTGATCTGTCATCTTGTTCACCCATCAAGAGGACAAGCTTTGTAAACAACTTGTGTACATCTCTTATATGAATATGAATATTTTAGAATTGATTCAATCGGTGAAGGAGAAATGTTCAATTATTTCTATTGTTATCAGCTTTACCATTCTTTTATACATATTTTACATAGATCTCTTTCAAAATTATTTCATGACATCTTCCATTGACTGTTAATGTTAGAGCAACTTATTGGGATAGTATTTAAAAATGGGGTTCTAGCTATTAAAAAAAATAGTACTTTAATGTAAATTAACTTTATAATTAAATTTTATTGTTAAAAAGAAAACTGAATTAATAAGTGTTTAATAGTATCTCATGAGTATCTCATAAGTTCTCATTGAGAAGTCTGCTTATTTCTCTTCCAATCTTTCATATTTTTACATTTTTGTTTTTCTTTTTAGTTTGGAGATAGTGAAAACCTCTCATTTGAGGTGCTTATATCTATTTTCTACTGAAAGGATTTTTCATTTTATTACATACGTGGTGATTTGAGCCCCGCGATAATATGATTAGTAGAACATAATATTTTGAGTTTTGTTTAGTTTCTTATAAGAATCGAAAAGGGTTATCAAATGTATATCGTACAAGTCTTCCTACTTTAACCAAATTCGAATATAGCTAGGCTTTTATCCAAACTAAGAATTCACGAGACTTATTCAAGTACAAATTACCTTTTGCCAGCCCAAAAATTGACCCTACACAATACACATGAACCTCTCAAATCTAATGCAATGTGCTGAAACGACAGCTTTAACTACACCTACTTGCGCCAAGAAACATGCATGTCAACATGTATGCATGCATATATATGTATCAACGTCCATTCACTTGCATATTTCGCTCTCTTGTCAGTTATGATCAGATCGTTTAGCTTCATGATCAGAATGTGACATACCATGTCTGCATCTGCATGATAAGATAGGATACAAGTGACTCAGGATTCAAGTGGACATAATTGAATATGCGTGATGATCTTGTAGAACTATTTATGCTTCCATTAAGCTTTCATGCATCCATTTGAATGTTTTTTTACAAGATTTGAAGAGAACGTAATATGCATTATAAGCACGAATTTTGTTAGATAACAGGAAATTCCAAACTGAACCCTTGCTAAGTGTTGAAAAGCAGAATATTCTTGCATTCAAAACGTTCATATTAGATCAATCATGATTGAAATCATTGTGTGAAGATACTCTACAATGTTATCTCAATTGATTGAGCGTATCTTTCAATTATTTGATCATAATAAATTAGTTATTAAAAGAACCTTATGTTATATGGGATCGTTTAACAATTTTTATACCCATTATATGAGATAAGAAGAGAACGCATTGGGCATATAACCATGAGCAGTGACAAAAAAAAAAGGCATATAACCATGAGTTTTTGTATATGTTTTAATAAAACAACGTAATTTCATGAAGTATAGCGACTTAGCGAGTGTTTAGAAATAAGAAAATTTGTAAAAACACGTTGGAATCCATATTATTTTACAGGAAAAAAACACATGTGAAATAAATGAAACAACTTATTTACAACATCGGTGTCTGTCATTTTTGTAAACAAGATAGTAAATATAGTTATCTAGCGCATATTATCTATCACTATATATCGACAAAAAATATATATATATATATATATATATATATCATATTTGCTAAATATAATTCTGATAGACAAAAGAAAAACAAGGAGTAGGCAAGAAGGCAAATGTAGGACAAGAGTGTTGATATAAGACATGAACATTAATCTCACAACCTATTCATCAGCACACCCTGCTGTCTCATCTTATTATAAGTTTCCTCAATGTACGAATAACAAAATCATGTTACATCCCGAAATTGATTTTTTTTTTTAACCAACGAAGCCCGAAAACATAAACGAATATCCAAGAAACCACCCATGTAATTGTAGTTACGAATGTACTAAAGATATCCACTAATACAAAAAAAAAGGGAATCCAAGAAACCACCCGTGTAAAGATCATTTCTTAAGTAAAAAATTGAAGAAGATTCACAGAAATGAACCCGGAATAAGAGCCGAAAGTCATAATTAGATTGGTCACACAGAAGCTAACATTTCATCATTCATAATTATATATATATATATATATATATATATATATATATATATGTCGAAATTAGTAAAAGTGGATATGTTTAATAGAATTTTAACATGTAAATGAAAATTAAGGTTAGAAAGTGCGACGCTAGATTCATGCACCCATCTTTTATGACTTTTGTTCGTCTCTATTTTTCTGTACATAAATACTTTCATATATAGGCGAAACACACAACGATATGTGTATGATATGAAAGTAGACTTTGAGAAAGTTAGTAGTCGTTAAACTAATGTACAGTGGTTCTTGCATTTCAACCGAACTAATATAAAAATAGACATTGGTTTTAAAATTTGAAGGAAAAAAAGAAAAGAAAAAAAAAATAGAGCCAAAGACCGAACTAGTCACGTAGAAATTTAGTCGAGTGGACCCAAGATTGCAAGTCTTTTTTCTATTTCTTCTGCTACGGCCCACCTGCCCAACACAATTTCACGTGGACCGACCAAATATTAGACTATCTACATACATTATAAAACAAATAAATTGGCGGAACTTTCCTACCCTTCCTTTTCTCATTCACTGTAAATTTCTTAGTCGGAGCATCAGGTTCCGGTTGATACGTTTGATTACTTTATTAGTAATCTTTTGTATTTCACTATTAATTTGCTTGACCAAATTACCAAATGCTCAATTTTTCTTCTTGTAATTGGGAGCTCAGTGGAGATTGGTTCGTTATTTCCAATTCTTGACAAAAATCACTCCGTCCTCAAAAGACTCTCATGAAACATTACAGTTTCGTGTAACACGTAACTGAAGAATCATCCTAATCAGTCTATATCGGTGGATGACTTCCTGGTGAAAAATTTAAACCGAAACAATGTCCGTGAAAGATAGAGTTTTGCATGTCAAGTGGGATCAGTGATGTGTTGCACTTGCACATACAGCAAACCAATTCGATATTGCATGGAGACTTTGAGATTTGTTCAATCGTCATGTCAAAATATTTTGATTACTGACCATAGAAAATTCAGAAGGTACATGTAGTGTTATCTTTATAGACTATTTCACAAAAGGTATTATTTCTGGTTCCAATCCAAGGTAAACATTTCGGAATAAGACTTAGGATAGTATAATCCTTAGATATTTATATATATATATACTATGTTGGATCTCACGCTCAGTACACAACTATAGCAAATCTCTTAGGATGAAGACAGAACCAACCTACCATATGCAACATATGCTCGGCCTAATAATTGAATCAACCGAGCTCCACAATTTGGAATACTCAGTACTATAATAAAAATAGATAGAGAGAAAGTGACAAGTTTCAGTAAAAGAATCAGTTTGAATCTTACTATAACTAATAGTCCATTTTACTACGTACCTTGGCTGTTATGGAATATCTAAACTTATACATTAACTATTCTCTATCGCTGTATTTTTAATATGGAAAGTGTACGGTTCTAATTAATCTTCACAAGTTATCATGCTAGTGAAACTTTCGAGTTCTTTTCATATGCAGAAAATCAGAAAGGCATCTGAGTTATGCCATGTTGCGTGTTAACTGACTATATGTGTTTTGTGTTACAGACAATCAAATCTATTTGGCATAAACCAATAGATATTTTGTGTGAATTTAGGAATTTTGTAGCAAAATTAATATTTTATGAAAAAGATACAATGACGTAACATCACGGGCATGGTTAATATGTAATTTGAGGAAATAATTTTCTAAATAATTTTGATAACTAATATTTGATTTTTACCCAAATTTTTTTTTTTTTTGAACAGACCCCAAATTTGTTGTAGTTGAAAAAAAAAACACCAAATTCGTTGCAGTGTGTATAAAAAGAGTAATAGAAACTAGAAACAAACACATGCAAAAAATACGACAATGGACTGCAAAAACAAATAACTAAAGATTTATGAAAGATAACCACAGAAGAGACACCTGACAAACGTACCAAGAACCATTGGCAAAAGGCTGAAGAAGGAGACGAGTAAAGCACAAAAGAATGGCCAGAGACAAACATACCGAACTGAACTAACGAAACCAAAATGAGGCAAAAACTCATAACCTTTAAAACCCTTCATCTACAAAGGCAACCGCGATACTGTGTGACTGTGTCACGTCCAAAACATCATTAGCATCGACTAGATCAAAACAAGGCCGACAATAGCCTCAAGATTCAAGAACCCTGAATCATATGCAGAGGAGAAGAGAGCCAAAGCTATTTTCTGAACCGCATAGCTCACACTAACCAAAACCCACGACCATCTTCAAAAGAGAAATCAAGACGGAAAATCCAATTTTGTCTCGATATTTTTTTTTCTCCAAAATCCCATTCGTGAGAGGAAACGACCAATTCTGAACGACACTGACGAGAGAAGGACCACCAGATCTGTAGCCAACAAACAATTGGGCGATACTGATCTCCCTTACGGTAATAAATAAATTTACCGTGAAGATTTTTAACTATATGCAGTATGTTCAGTATGTAAACTCTTGATACATCAGAACGTAATCAAAAACTGATCGGTGTTAGAATTGTCTATTCAGTTGGAGTCAAACAAAAAAAAGTATATAAAACATAATAACTAATATGAATTTTAAAATATGCGATTACTTTTCCTTATTTTTGTGAGGAAAACATTATTATATTTGATTTTCTTAGTCCAACCTCAAAAGAAAGTCTATATATACTGAACCTCTCACTCTCCATTTCTCAAAATCTCTCAACTCTCTCTCTCTCTCTCTTTCTCCCATGGCTTCTTCTTACGTATTATCACCAAACGCAGCCAAACTCAATCTCTCCTTTGCACCGTCCGATCTCTATGCTCCTTCACCGTCATCCTCCGTTAGTTACACCAACACCAAGTCTAGACGCCGTAAATTCTCAACAAACTCCGTCACAGACTCTCCGGCTTTATTAAATTTCCCAAACTACCCTTCTCCAAAACCAATAGTTCCCCAAAAGGACACCTCTCACTGGAACCCTCTCCAACGCGCCGCCTCCGCCGCTTTCGACTTCGCCGAGGCCGCATTACTCTCCCGCGAGCGTTCTCAGCCTCTCCCCAAAACCGTTGATCCTCGCCACCAGATCTCCGGTAACTACGCTCCCGTGCCGGAGCAATCCGTTAAACCATCGCTCTCCGTTACCGGTAAAATCCCTGACTGCATTGACGGCGTTTATCTACGTAACGGCGCTAATCCACTCTTCGAGCCAGTCTCTGGCCATCACCTCTTCGACGGAGACGGAATGGTCCACGCCGTTAAAATCAGTAACGGAGACGCGAGTTACTCGTGCCGGTTTACGGAAACCGAGAGATTGGTTCAGGAGAAGCGTCTCGGTTCTCCCATCTTCCCTAAAGCCATAGGCGAGCTACACGGTCACTCGGGGATCGCAAGGTTGATGCTGTTTTACGCGCGTGGTTTATTCGGTTTATTAAATCACCGTAACGGAACCGGAGTCGCTAACGCCGGTTTGGTTTACTTCCACGACCGGTTATTAGCGATGTCTGAAGACGATCTCCCTTACCAAGTGCGCGTCACTGACGATGGCGATCTCGAGACTGTCGGAAGATTCGACTTCGAAGGACAATTGAACTCCGCCATGATCGCTCACCCTAAAATCGACCCGGAAACGAAGGAGCTGTTCGCGCTGAGCTACGACGTCGTTAAGAAACCGTACCTGAAGTACTTCAGATTCTCGCCGGAAGGGGAGAAGTCGCCGGACGTCGAGATTCCTCTCGCGAGTACGACGATGATGCACGATTTCGCGATCACGGAGAATTTCGTCGTGATTCCCGATCAGCAAGTTGTGTTTAAGCTCTCCGACATGTTTCTCGGTAAATCTCCGGTTAAGTACGACGGAGAGAAAGTTTCCCGGTTTGGAATTTTGCCGAAAAACGCTGTTGATGCGTCGGAGATGGTCTGGGTAGAGTCACCGGAGACTTTCTGTTTCCACCTGTGGAACGCTTGGGAGTCACCGGAGACAGACGAGGTTGTTGTGATCGGATCTTGTATGACTCCGGCGGATTCGATCTTCAACGAGTGTGATGAGCAGCTCAATAGTGTTTTGTCTGAAATCCGGTTAAATCTCAAAACCGGAAAGTCCACACGAAGAACTATAATTCCCGGTTCGGTTCAGATGAATCTTGAAGCTGGTATGGTAAACCGGAATTTTCTAGGGAGGAAAACCCGTTACGCGTACCTAGCCATAGCTGAACCGTGGCCTAAAGTATCCGGATTCGCGAAAGTGGATCTTTCCACCGGAGAAGTTAAAAATCATTTTTACGGTGGTAAAAAATACGGAGGTGAACCTTTTTTCTTACCAAGAGGGTTAGAATCTAACGGAGAAGATGACGGTTACATTATGTCGTTTGTTCATGACGAAGAGGGTTGGAAATCGGAGCTTCAGATTGTTAACGCCGTTACGTTGGAACTGGAAGCAACCGTTAAGTTGCCATCAAGAGTACCGTATGGTTTTCATGGCACGTTCGTGAACTCGGCTGATCTGTTAAACCAGGCTTAAGATGTAGTAATTTGAAACCGGTCACGGTTGGTTTATTGTGCATAGGGAAGATTTTAATTTTTCATGTATGGGAAGATACTAGTTTTTTTAAGCAGTAGCGGCGAAAGCCAGCTTGAAGCTAGTGTAAGTAGAATTTTTGTGAGCTCAGCTGCTTTCTGTTGCATTTTTCTGTAATAAAATGAATAATTTTTGTCAATTAATTAACAATCATTGATATCTTTCCCGGTATATTATGCAAAATCTTTAACAGATAAATAATTATTGTGGAATCATCAATAGTTTAAAGTCTAAACTATAGTGATCAATACATTTCCCTGTATATTTTGCAAATCATATATTAATAACGGTTTTACTGCATATATTTTTCGTATCAAGTTTGTGATCTTATACTATCATTGCAAATATAAGTTTTTGGTTATGAGTTCTCAATTAAAGGTTAGACTGTTAAGGTTGTTTTTAAATTTAATAAATAATTATAATTTATTTATTATATTAGATTATTGAAAATTAATTAATAAAATAAAAATTATCCAAACAATTTAAAACTGACTTAACTAAATAGGTGAATGAAAATTAATATTTATTATTTATTCAAAAACTGAAAAAAATCAAATAAATTCATATATATTGTGTTGTTATCCGAAATATTTTTAATAAGAAGTTGATTTTAAGAAAAAATAGAAAACTCGTAGCTAAATATTAATCAAATGAACCTCTTAATTTATATAATCAAAAAGAAAACATTGAATGATTTCAAATATATATTTATTAATAGTGAATATAATGTACAAATAGTTTTTCAAAATACATATAATACATGAAATTTTTCAAATAAATATATATATAAAAAATTAATTTATCATAATAGTCTTTTAGCTAGGTAATATAAGCATCAATAAGCAATTTTAAAATTTTTATATCATGCGCGTGGGAAACACATAGTTAAAAAGTATTAATAAAGTGAATTTTACATTAGAATTTGCAATGGACAATGGAATGTATGAGGAAATTAAGGCAGTATAATGTTACATTTGCAACGGATTGTTTTCAATTGGTGAAGATGGTTTCGGAACCAGAAGAATGGCCGGCTTTTGCAAGCTACTTAGAAGACATCAGGAGTCTCAAGAGAAGTTTTCACAGCTCGGAGATTATTCATATATCCAGGACGCAAAACAAAAAGGCGGATAGCTTAGCACGTGGTGTGAGGCAACAGACGTCGTTTACGATCCATATGGATACAGAGCAACCAATTTGGTTTACAGAGTCCACATGAGTCTGTAATCTTGTCGACAAAAAAAAAATAATAAATAAAGTGAATTTTATCCTTGATCGATATTTACTTTTGATTAAATTCAACTAAAAATTTACCAATCAAATAGAATATAAATTCACTATATTGCATGTATTTTATAAACGAGAAAAAAATATTTTGGCTATGACTGTTTGTCAGTTAGCTATAATATTTCATTATAATATATTCCTCTCAGTTTTACGGATGAGTTTACTAATTAGATTAAAAGATAATAATTATATTTTTATTATTTTTTTCTGGTTATTGTTTAATTAAAGGTATTATAACTTTTTGCATAGTAGTTTTTGAATAGGAAGAGACATTTACTTTTATTCCAACTTTCATATTTGTTTTATAACTTTGCTTACTCTACCATTTTTTTCTTTTATTTATTCCAGAACGTTTTCCTATTTACTCTATTTTAATTATTTTAGTTATGATGTTTTTTTCTTAAGCTCTAATGTTGTTTATCAACCACACTGTCTGAATATTATTAAAATTATATGATTCTACTCTGGATTTTTGTTCTTTTTCACCATTTTTTCTTTCATTCTCACCTTTTCATACACTCTTGCAGTCTTGTCTACATTTTTCATTTACCAATCCCACTGTTCGTGTCTAGTTGGAACTTGGAAATATCTTTTTTTTTTGTGAAACAGTTGGAAATATCATAATAAAACAAAAATTATAAAATCTCATGGAAAGCAAAAGACAAAAGACTGAAAGTGAGTATGATTGGTGGACTGTGACAGTTACGTGTCTTTGTATCATTGTTGTCTCGTATGAACAAACACTGTCAGAGTAAATCACTAAATTGTTGTAGTAAGGCGAGACTTGTAAACGATATAACGGTGGTGTTAAAGAAAATAGCGAACTGTTTCAATTCTTTTTTGAGAAAGAAATGTTTTATTTTGATTTTAATTTTTTTTGGTAAATAGAAATGTTTTATTTTGGGTAAAAGAAAGTTGTAAACTGAGGCCTCGGACATTCTTATGAGCCCCATTACCATATTATATATACTGAATATAATACACAAAATATATGAGTCTGAAATTGCTAAAGTTGTAATAATCTACTGTAATTTACAGGTGTTAAAGAAAGTTGTGAAATGTTTTAATTTTGCGTAAAAAAGTTGTAAACTGACGGTTCGAACGTTTTTATGAGCCCCTTTGCCATATTTTATAGACAGAATATAATACACAAAATATATGAGTCTGAAAGTTGTAAAAGTTGTAATAACACTGTACTTCAATAGTACATTAAAATGATGTTAAATAACATCAGAATATGATTTCTAAAATAACAAATGTATTTAAAAGAAAAAAAATTACATAAAAGAAACATCAAATTATAAAAACCTCAAAAAAATAATCTAATATTTAACACATGATTCTTCAATGATCAATAAAAATACATATCACAAAGTAACTGTTAACGTATATTTTTGTTGCGTTTTTTTAATTGTCCTTCTTTAGATTTTTTAAAGGTATACTATCTAATTTTATCATTTACTATAATTAGATTATCCAAATAATGTAATTTGTCGTATTAAAAAACAATTATCAGCAAATTTAGTAATAACATTAATAGAAGAGCCACCATCAGTTATGCTGTTAAGAAATCAAAGTCTACAACATATATTTGGTACATACAATATTTTATTAATGTTGTATACTCCCTCTGTTTTAAGAAAATATATTAAACTTTACTTATAAATACATCATTTTCTATGGTTAATTATTTTCATAGGCTTAACCAATATAAAATTAATAACAATTAAAATTTTAAAATTATGATTAATTATTATCATCTAATAAAATGCATTCAAGTGTAAAGTATATTTTTGAAACAATTCTTTTGAATATGTTGTATTTGTTTTTTTGAATACATAGTTTTTTTGAAACGAAATAATTTATTACTTATTAGTCACATTAAAATTCTTTAGACAACAATAAAAAGGCGATTTGCTTTAAACTTATTTCTTCTTTGTCTTTTACGTTTTACTAGTTTAATCAAATTCACCAAAGTCATAATTATATACATGCCTAAACCATCAAACTACAGATTTTTGCCACACAAAAAGAATCTTTCAAAAAAAATATCACACAGCCAAATGATCATATATATATATCCAATGGGCCCTCAAAACAAAAAAACATTAATGAAGAAAAAGCAGAGTGTTGCAAAATTCACCATATTTACAGTGACTTGAAGAGTAAGGCAATTGAATAGATGTCTCTATGCGGGGACAGATTGTGCCGACCATTGTGTGTGAGAGTAAGGACCATATCAAAGTCCATAACTCATTGGTAACCTTTTTGTTTAGGAGATGAACTTTCAATTGTCACTGTCCAATATAGATTGTTCCGCCTTTTCTTTTAGATGAAAAGCAACACAAGTTGTCCCATTGAAAGTTGTCCCATTGATGGTACTTCATAACAAAACAAATGTGCTTTGGAAACTAAAATGGTCTTTTTCATCCAAAACAAAAAAAAAATTCATTTAATCAGTCATATGTTAGTAGAAATTTATTTAGTCCACTAATTTTATTGAAAATTTACTAACCATTCTTTTCATATTAAGTGTTCTTTTATCTTTTAATTTTTGTTTCATTATAATTGTTGATTTACATTTCCAATGATTATTTTACACATTTTCCAATGTTTACCTTTATCTTTAATTCACTAATTAATAAAATTACGTTAAATAGGGATAAACCAATAAATTTAATAGTTTTTTTCAGTTCATGTCTTAAATGACACTTATATTGAAACGAAATGAGTAATATTTTTACATCTAAAGTTTTAGGATTAGAATCCAATAAAAATTAACAGAGAAATTGCTTATTTTGAAATCTCTAGCATGGTACAATGAGTGCCATCATATATGGATCTCATAAGACGGTTTAAAATGTTTGTAGTCTTTTTTTTTGTCATCAACAAAACAAACTCAAATTAACTATGTAAACCAAACTGATATCTCTACTCCATATTTGTAGCCAAAAATAAATTCTTATGATACATGAAGAATTATTGGCTTTAAAATCGTCTTATAATATTTTTTATAATTTTTAATAATATAATTAACCAGCGCCAAAGGTTTATGTATACGTATTTTATTATCCATTTCAATATAAAAATATTGTTATAAGTTTGTTCACAGAATAAATAAATTAATTTAAAATACTTACGCTATTTCAATACTGAAGCATAATTACATAATTATAAATATTATGTAAAAAAAAATGTATATGTATAAGCAAAACAATCTGTTTTGGGTGTTCTGTGGCACGTGTGTGGTTTAACTTCGTGGCGTTTACTTTATCAAATTATCCAAACTAATTTCTTGCCGAACGAGCTGACATTTTTCAATTGGAAATGTGAGTCAAAGTAAGCTTCGCGAAATAAATGGAATCTTGGCATTCTAACATCTCGGCTGTTCAATCAAAATTCAGTGTTCTGTTTTTATCTTTACTCTTTTCCAAGAAGAAAACGCCGTCCATGTGACTTTAATTTATATCGTTTAGGATTTTGGGTCGACAGAATGATCCAGTTTCGTTCAATGAGTTTGAATACATCAAAACTCGAACTTGTGTAAATACCATCATAGTGTATGTACATAACTTTTTTTTACTCCAACTTGAGTATATATTCGTAATTTATAGTACGTTTTATCATAGGAGATGTTTTTTCTTTTGAACACATCATAGATGATGTTTTGAGAAACGATTTTCTACGTTAAAGAATTGTATAATTTTGGTAGTTTTTTTAATAGGTATTGGACCTCTCCTGAAGTTAGCTGATACAAATGGTTAAAAAGTAGTAATTAGTAATTAGTGCTGAGCCGGGGAATTGAGAAGTGCTTCGATATCGAACGGATCAAGTCGTGGGACTGTCACGTGATATCCACGTTGAACATGATGGACTGATTGTGAATGGAAGTGAAATAAAAACAGTAAACGTCAAGTCCTGGAACTTAACTAATTGTAGACGGAGACAAGCAGTAACCTCAATTTTTGATTAAATCACTCATGCAATAAATGCATTTTCTGATGTAAGGCATTCCGTCATACATACTTCATGGGGTACGTTGATTACACCATATCCTTCCATTCCTCTTTTTCTTACCAAACGTAGGTACTAAAACTAATATGCAAAATACAAACACTATTGTTTTCAACTATAATTTATTATGATTATGATTATGACATAGATTACATAGAAGACGAAAGAGACATAAATTACATAGACTATTTTATAACTGATAGTTCTACTTATTTTTTGATGATTCGTATCTAATCGACATTTTTAAGTTCGTACTGGATCACTCGCGAATAAACCATGAATCATATTAATTAAATCTATTTAATATTTTGTGTAACAAATTAGGATTTGGATCATATAAGAAAATGTTAAAATAATAAAATTAATAAATATTTAAGTATCGGATGTGAATAATGAAATTAACTAAAATAAACCTACGAAAAATATAAAGTAAATTGTTGATAACAAATAAACTAACAAAGAAAAAAAACTAAACTAAACAACTTGATTTAAAATTTTATAGTTTAATTTTACAAATCGGGGATCATATCCAAAAACAATACACTATTCATCTAAATGTTTATCTATATAATATATAATCTTTTAAAAATAACAAATGAAGTCAGATTGAACTATCTATCGAATCTTCCATAGATTTAACTTGTAACTGGATTTTAGCAAGTTCTAGCACGGTTTTGCAAATTTTATTAAAATAACATATTTTTAAAATAATAAAAACTGTATCTAATTTATCGTTCGATCGTGGATTCATGTCAAATTGAAAAATATTGTATCTAACTATACCAATCTAGGTCATTTTATAAAAATCTATATATGGTGGGTTTTACATGCACCATATTTTGATAATTTTAAGAATCATTAATAAATAGTATTTTCCATGATTTAAACCACACTTCTTAATTTAAAAAGGTATGAACTTTTAGTTAAATTAATTAATTAAAAGACCTTTCACACAAACATTAATGTTTATAAACATTTTTTTTCTTTTGTATTTTGAGAGAAACAATGAAAAACATTTTCTCTGCATGTCAAAGATCGTGGACATAACCCCGAGGTTGTGGGCGGGTGGTTGAGGACGTCATCCAATGACGCAAAGCGTCGGGTGTTCGATCCCCCACTCAGATTTCCCAGCCCCGGGGCCACAGTGGATTTAACATGCCTTCCTCTGGGCCCCAGGACCGCCTTCGGGTGGATAGTCGGTCGGCCAAATACCGAACCGGAGACCTGAGTAATCAAAAAAAAAAAAAAAAAAAAAAAAAAAAAAAAAAGATCGTGGACATTTTTTCAAAAAAAAAAAAAGATCGTGGACATAACACATGACGTCGCAGTGTAGAGGGGTTATGTTGTTTCAGACCAACACAATACATATTTGTTGACAGATGTGTCTGCGTCTTTGACTGGTTCATTCCCTATTTTATTATAAGTAAATAAAAAATGTCATGATACATTGTAAATAAGGCGTTAAGAAACAAGGTAAAAAAGCGAGTGTTTATTTGTTGGTGGCGTCAGCTTTCTCCGCAATTTCATGGACTTGTGGTCTAAGAAAAAATAGTTTCCATAATATACTAGTTTGCGACTATTATGCTATTTTTTCTTGTTTTGCTATATCTCAAATCTTATTTTTCTTAAGTTATTTTGAGCTCAATATAAAACTTTCTTGTGGTAGGGATGATACTTTGATAATCTATAAGTTTGGAACTTCAGGTCTATATATATGAATTTCTTTAATCAGTAAAAGATTGATGTTTTATGATTTGCAAATATATTAATAATTTAATACTGTGTGAAGATATCTTTGATCGAGTTTACATCTATTACGCGGAAAATTATGGATTCCATGAACATTAAGCAATGGCGAATTTAAAAGCAATAGTTTAATAGACATTAAGACAGAGATAGAATGTCTCATGTATCCATCCACCGCATGTATACATGCATAAGACTAAATTCATCACCCTAGGACGTAAACAACACCATGAGATCCTATATTATAATAAATATAACACAACAGATTACATCGCTATCTATCAATACAACACGTATCCTTACACGTGTTTCATACTTGTTCGACCTCATGCTCCATAGACATTTCTAGACTGCATCTGGACTAAGAAGACTATAGGTCCATATGTAAACGACTCATATGCTGTTTTACCTGCCTCTTCGAACTCCCATCGTGCCTCGTTAGCATTTATAATTATAAACGCTACTATATGTTAGTTAATACTTATTTGAATGAAATCTTTGTCTCTATGTAAGATTAGAGGAAGACACGTGACATGTAGAAAACTTGCCACGAAGAGGAGAAGCAGCTAATGAATCTAGACTTCCAATGTCCTGGGAACTTGGGTTCTCCTGGACCAACACGACAACAGTTTTCTTTTTAACAACATAAACATTCATTTTTTTTTGTCAACAACATAAACTTTCATTTAAACCGTTAAAGGGTGTACAATTAATTGATCGACAAAAATAAAGACAATGAAAAACATACTAGAGAGCAGGAAAATCCTGGCATTTCTTCGAAAGAGCATCATTAATTGAAAAACATTTAATATTATATATTTTATACATAAGAACATTGTTACCTATCTAGCAACTTATTTCACCAATTAAAATATTATATAGTATAAAAGTTAAAAAATCACATTAAAAACTCTAAACGTTATGTAATTTTAAATAAAAAAATTCTAAAATGTTTTAAAAACGAAAGGAGTATCAAAAATGCTAGCAATTCAATAAAGTGATTCAAACATCCAATGTAGCTAACATTGTGCTCCTTTTTCGAAGTAACCATCAAATATGGTCATGTCATATGGTTAGAAATTTCATCAAACACCGTATTCTTATAATTGTAGAATAGATCTCTTCTATATATGTGAACAAAAAATTTAATTATTAAATACTGATCACACCCTTAGTTTACTTGGTTGAGTCTATGTTCTTAAATGGCAACTTAAAAAAACACTTATCATATGATTTTATTAATATTCATGATTCATCTTTAAGATGCATAAATTTACTTCAGCTTAAAAAAGAACACTTATCATATGCTTTTATTAATATTCATGATTCATCTTTAAGATGCATAAATTTACTTCAACTTTTATCTGAAGTATATTTTTTTGCTAAAGTGTCAGAAGTATAGTTCGATCTCCACTACGACCATATAAAAATTCTCTAAGAAATTCAGATATATCAAAGTTCAAAATATCTATCAAAGATATACACTTTTTTGTCAACGTTTTAATTTTATTAGAACATCCAAGTGACTACATATTGTTTGGCACTCTGCCTTGCATTTTTAGCTAATACACAGTGTAGGTATTTATTTGAAAATTATATATGGACTAGTTTTTATTTCCTTCGCATGAAAAAATAAGGATTATCTAATAGCTAGCATTTTAGGCAGACAAACTACTAGATATACGGCGTTGACATAATAAAATACTCATCTGTTTGTAAATCAATATGTCAGAAAATATGACAACAAAGAATATGAATTAAAGATATTAGATATGAAAGATTTGCGGTTTGGCTCTTGCAGAAAGGTCGGGCTATAGAGCTGTAACTGTCTTCTATGAACGAAGAAGAGACACAAATGTATACATTTTTCTTGTAAAGTAAGGTTTCATATATGCACAAGTGATACGTGTATGTATAAAGACCACATATATATGCACACCCCAAGCAATCGTAATTTATTAAAGCGAACACAAACCGATATGAGATTAAAACTTAAAATGAGTTTTAAAATAGAGGATTGGGTTATATATGTGGCGCATTGAACGTGTTCTCGTGGCAGGTGATCAAATGTGAGGTCTAAAACTCAAAGCATATTTCCCACTGAACCCATCTCCCCCCTGGTCTCACGTCTGCTCCCCATTTCCTTCAAACTGATTTCTTCTTCATTTTTTTTTATATCAATTCCAGTATATATATACAGGCATTAGCTTTCTTAATCAAGAATAGTATGATGTAAAAATAAAATTTGACCATCCAGACATTTTTAATCACCGAAGAAGCGCATACCAATATTAAAACCATACTCTGTAACTCACACTGTATAAGTATTTTTAGTGATATATGTCTTCGAATTTAGTTTAGAGAGAAAGGTTGACATATCTTAGGAATTCTGAAATGAGATAAAGCCTAAAAATAACGTACCTAATAAGAAATACTTTTGAGTTTCATTTATTAAAATACAAATATTTTTAAAGAATTAAATAATGTTAAAATGAAAGTCAATAACTGTATAAATTATGAATATGAATGGAGACTGTTTAGTTGGTGGGTGATACGCAAGTATATATTATCCACCAAATTATCGTCATTGATCAAAACTTTATAATTTGATCAAAAAGATAGAGGAGACGCAGGCAGTCCAATTTTATTTCGTCTTATATGAAAAAACGTGGATCGTCTTATTCAGCAAATTATCCCTAAATTTTATTTAAACTATATTTTGTGATTTGTAACTACCATCTATAATTATTTAACGTCTAAATCTTATTTTATATTATTTATTTAAATATAAAATTTGATTTGTATAATTTACACCATGTTTTCTCTATATATGATATATTTATTTGATATCGTACTTTCTTTTTTAAATGATGTGTTATTCTTTTGTTTGGAAAATTTTGAATATTAAAAATTATCGTGTTAATTAATAAAAACACATAAGATATTTCTTATACATAGTGTTTTACTAAAATATTTTATAATTTATTCAAAAGCATTTAAAATTTAATTTTTTAAATTTTAAACATGCTTATAAATTTGAATTTACATATAGATAACCATTTAAGTTGTGAAATATTCTATAATGTTTATGTTTGTATTTAATTTTTGTAATTATAATGTACATAAATGAAAACTAAATAGCAAATGAAATTTTATTTTAATACAGTATATAATACTTATATTAATTATCATAATATGTATATAATTTTATATTTATTACATTTATAAATGATTAAAAAAGTTTTAATAATAAAAATAATTATAATACAATATATATATATATATATATATAATTTGTACAGTATTTTAAACTATTTATATCCAATTTCACAATTCAAACATATATGTTAGCCCGCTAAATCAGTTTGAACCATACTCGTACGCTAGATCTGCTTGATTACTTTTGTTTCACTCGATCCGTTCTATATCCGCAAGCCTCAAATTTATCCACAAAATCTAGAGAAAGGCTAATGTCGAATATCAGTTTCTGCGACAGTTTATATATACTTTATACTTTATACATATGCATATAGTTAATGTGATGCGAGATATATGGCTCGCGTGTTAGTAATTCTTTCATTTGTCACTAAATCGATCCGTTTCTTTTTTTTTTCAGTAAATCCGTTTCTCTTCTATTGCCCTATATCTCACACGACATTTTTTACTAGGTAGATTATTATTTGTGATTCATGTTCAAAAAATAAACTAGGCGCAATGCGTGCATAGTACGTAGCCGGTCCTGAAATTTTCCTGTCTTTTTTTTGTTTTTTTTATAACACTGAAATGAAAATACCTCAGTCTGAGATGTCTCAAAGGAGCAGAGTAAAGCAACAAAAGAGATACGAGAAAAAAAACAGAAAATATGTCAATAGACACCGTTTGAAAAAGGAAGTGAAGTATAAGAGGAACCACAAGAGAGTGTGGGGTGAGACATCAACATTCCCCTAGGTGGAATTAGCTTCCAAAGATAGCATGTGGTCAAGCCAACTTGGTTCGTTGTGTGCAATGTATGATTGATGACGACTATCACGCGTTAC
This sequence comes from Hirschfeldia incana, assembly GCA_026261945.1. NCBI lineage: Eukaryota > Viridiplantae > Streptophyta > Magnoliopsida > Brassicales > Brassicaceae > Hirschfeldia > Hirschfeldia incana. The sequence goes on from JABCMI010000105.1 coordinate 346,448, forward strand.
ACTAACCGCTATGGCTGCTGCTGCCTCATTACGTTCTGGCAAAGCGTGGTCAAGGCCAAGGCGCCTTACTTCAGTCCTATCAAGCTGGTTATTAATGTGTTGTACCACATTACTGAAATTTTCTTGTCTAGAAACGAGACTTTTTGTTGGTCTCCTAACCTTTTTAACTAGATTTTTTTTTCTTAATACTAAAACTGAATAAAATTAGTAAGCTTAATACATAATTTTGAATTGGCAACTTCTATAATTTAGTTAACATTTATGTGACATAATCAGTTATCAATATAATTTGTGAACTTCAGTTAAAATTATGAAATAGCAACCAAAAGAAAAAATTATGTCATTTCTTCGTATAGATATCACTTTTGGTAGTTGACTAAAAATAAAATATAGAACCGTGACATACTTTAAACAAACCGGCTCTAAAGCATGCTTAGTCAACTTGTACCCAGACCTGGTCTTGAATGTGTGCTGTCTTGTCTGGCAATATTTGATTGCCGGAGCCGTCTAACAGCACGCGTAACTGAAGCGGTCGAACATGACTCAAATCAAAAAATGAAAAATTAAAAAAATAAATATATAAATTATAAAATAGAATTTCAAACTTTTAGATATACTACTGAATTTAGAGCTTATGATTTCAAAAAGGACGTTCAGTATATATAATTAAGACTATAAACTCTTAAAACTACTTAATTATATAATTGGTAATACCATTAATATATTTTTGAACATGGTCCATAAAATAATATGAGACGGCCCTGTTCATTGCTCCTCCAAAGCTGCTAGTTCTAATGGTCAAGTCTTCAATCTTACAAGTGGAAATGCAAATTAAAATGTCTCATCAACTGCAGAGAAAATATTAGCAACTACCTCTTATCATAACCCAAAAAAATTTATGAGATTTGATCCAAAACTTCTTACGCTAAAAAGTACAGTTTTTTATAAACCTTATTGGCTTTCCGGTCGAAAGGGAAACACATTTAGTGGTTCAAAGTGGACTAAACCGAAAGTATATATATCTTTGTCTGACATAATCTAAATACTTTTTTAACTAATGCTAAGAAGTCGACTGAGTCCACCATGTTAACCACTTAAATCGAAATCCAGGACTTAAACTGACCAAACAACGATAATCTAGTTTTTACCAGAAATCGAGCTCAAAACTGATGTGATACACGCTGAATTCCAAAAAGATTACTACCAATCTATCACAGGTTGGTTAAAAAGATATTTCATCGTCCATGAGCTTAGAAATTCTCTTACTATTAGGAAAGCGAGCGCTAAGGCTTGATATGCACATTTTCTTTTTCTTTTTTTGGTTGAAAACACACTATCTGTTTTTACAGACCTCTCTACAAGTAATGTAAATTATGTTCTCTCCTTAAATTTGGTAGGGATCAAATACTCGATCCTGCATATTAGCTGAAGTATTTGGTGTGACAAAATGGTGTATTCATGATGTTATCAATACTTCTTTTGTGGATATGAATTTATGGTAACAAGCAATAGCACTTGAAAACAAATGAAAAGAAGTTGCAAATCACGACACAATACCGTTTATATATACTAAACCAAACCATGCAAAAAAACAAACCATGCAGCCAGAGACGGCAAGGAAACAAAACATAAACTTCGTACGTGGTGAGAGGGCATGTCTACAACCTGCCTGCAGTTTAATGGGCCTTTGGAGGCTTAAAACGTTTCAATCATAATATAAGAGCATTGTCCTCCAGATGTAATTTATTGGATGTTGAATAGAATGCTTTCGTTTTTTTTGAAAAAGACTTTATTTTAAATTTAAACGATCTACATTTGTTTTTGGGCTTATCCCATTTCATCAAACTTTAGGAAATAAATGTTTTTTTGAGCTACCTCTAATAGAGTTGCAACTGAATTCAGAAGACGAGATGAGAAAAGTGAGAAGGCGAAGGGTCGATTTCTCTGCAATCAATTATCAAACCACGGTTGGAGCATCTTCGATGACAGTGGGGTTGTCCGCCCGGATGCTTGAGATGCGATGCCTGATGAGCTGATCAGCTTGCTTTGCCAGAGACGATGCCGATCGAAATTGCTGCCGATGATGTTTGTTTACTCGCTCAGTCCATGGGAGATATATTGATGTCTGCCAAGCTAGTTGAACAAGTAGTCTTGCATGTCTAGGAGCAGGGATGATTGCATGCAGCCGATTTCTGTAGACCAGTTCCTAGTCGTCAACCATTAAGCTTTGCAAACCAACTCAGACCAGAGACTCCAAGAGTAAGGACATTCAAAATAGAGGTGATCTCTTGATTCCTTTGCAGTATTACAAATTATACCGCTTGGATCTGTTTGGATCTCCCAACTAAGCATCTGATCCTTTGTTGGACATATATTAAATACAGTGAGCCAAGTTAGGAAGTGATGTAGCGGAAGCTTCTAGAGTTTGTGAATACTCTTCACAGTGCTTAATTAAAAGCTCTTAGGATTGAGAATACTCTAAATTATATTAAGAAAATCATTAAAACCCTAAAACAATAAAAGTAATTATTCTATTGATAAATAATAATATTTGAAATATATCCAAATATTCTCTGCATCAGGAAGTTACGTCGAGGGATATCTCTAGAAGACCATACAACTGTGTGCCATGGAACCTGCTGTTGATGAGACTTTATGAGGATGTAGATCATCCCCGTGGAGTAAGAAGGAAGAGGCGGTCCTTGTGGAGACCACTCATAGTCGTCACTATCATTTGTTGAGGTGAGAGTCGAGAGATAGGCGTGGAGAGATGGTTCTCAGATCGAGGCTGTGGGAGTAGCCACTGATCAGTTCGATAGAGGTCATGAAGAGTAGTTGTTTGTTGAATAAGTATGAGGAAGACTAAGAAACAATCTTATGTTACTAAATGGGATCCAATTTTTTGACCAGTAACGAGTGTTTAGTATTTCCCGGTGAGTTCTTTATCCAATTGTAGGCATAATCCCGAACGCGCAAGATCTTTTTAGTTACTAATGAGTGAGTTTATTTCTCTTTTATGATCCATTGACTGCTTACTTGACCAGAAAGGATGTTTGAATCCATTTTCTATCATTTCTCAGTAAACATAGCAAAACATTTGGTAACATATGGCAAAAATTTCAATTAGTGGCTTTGGGAATTAATGTGGATTACTTTTTTTTGAATGAATGCTAAATTATTATTCATCAAAAAACCTTTTTTTACAATGAATGAGACTTTATGCTTAAGAAAACTTCTACTTCTAATTTTCTTTCATATACAACCTTTTGTAATCCAAAAAATCTATCTCCTAGCAAAAAGCGAAACTCATAATACTCGAGTATTATGAGTATTAATCTCACTCATAATACTCATCTATATTATTTAAACTGAATATTTTTTGAAAACAATTCTGTTTTTACTCTAATAATTATAAATTATGCCTCTGCATTTAATAATTATTAATTAATTCTATTTACCGGAACGCAGATCTGAGACGAGTGGTAAGATCAACTATGCATATAATTTTTACAATAAAATTAAGCTGATTTATTTTAAATATCACATACAAAATTTAAATATTATTTATTCTTGTATATCATTTCACATATAAAATACAAACTATAAATATTTTATTAGAACATATAAAGTTATTTTCAGTATATTTTAAATAGTTTGGTGATTAATATTATTCACATACACATATATACTGAATTATATTAATACAATAATTAAATTTTAGCTTATTATTTTGGTCAAAGTTAAATATAGGAACATATTTTGGCTTTTTAAAAATTATCTATTATATTAACCGAATTTAATTTTATTTGACGTAAAATATTTTATTTGGGAAAGATAAATTTATCAATATATAATGACATACTAATTGGTGTTTTAATTATAAATAAATACATCAAAATGGTTAATGTAATTAAAATTACTATTTAATTAAAATTACTAATTGACAAATATGTCATATAACATATCATTTTAGTTGGTTTATTATCCTATCAAATTATAAACATACAATAAATTACAGAAATTAAAAAACCGCCGATCTATCATGAATGTTATATACTACAAATCGTAAAAAACATCTATATGGATGAATATATGTATAAACATTACATTTTGTGTTGAATATTTTATATGTTTATTCTATTAAAATAGACAATCGTGAGGATGACAAATCAAGCTCTAGTTTACTATTTAAAGTGGCTGCAACAGGTTCGTGGATTATACTCTGGTTCTATGCCAATATGTTAAGTGATTTTGTTCAACACTTCTTTGAGTAGATTAATAACAGAATATACACCTCAGAACAGAATCTTAGATGATCTTATATGCAGTTCCTAAGCAAACGATGCATTATATATTATACCTATCTGTCTAGTTGAATTTCTACCTATTTTTTTAACAAATCATATAGTTGGATTTCTGCTTTATAACTTTTTTGAAATCTCAAAATTTAGTGATCAACAGAAAATGTATGTACGAGTTTTACTTTAAAACCTTGCTTATTATTTCTGTGCTCCTTGATAAAGGGTGTGTGTTACAGAGGAGAGAATTTTACATTGCTGTGAGGAGCTTAGTATTTTTCTTCTCGGCTTTCTGTACAAATCCATTACTCTTTTCTTCTCCTCTGGCCTGCTTTTACTGGGCTTACTGCTTGCCGTGGTTATGGCCTAGTCAGTCAAACATTAATTTATTCTTGCCTCTTTTTCTAAGCTTTTAACTTGTACATTGGCAATAAAGTTGAAGAGAACTGATTTGATTGGTGAGCTAGTAATATCGCTAATGTAGACGAAAGAATATGATTTACGTTTGCCTTGCTCCGATGCTTATATTGTTGCTTCAGTCGAAGATTTAGATGGAGTTCGCAATCACCATGAATGTCACTCCTACATATCCCAATCCTGTAACTTGCATAATCGCCTCTCTCAGTGCTACAGCTTTGGCTTCTAGAGGAGTTGGTATTGGACATATAGAAGTATATCCCTTATTGAGTGGATTTCCAGTGGCATCAAAGAGAATTCAGCCAATTCCTCCTATCTGCTGCGTATTTGATATCCAAAATGTATCCACAAAAAGCAAATTGCTTCATGAAATCCAGACACCAATTCATCGTTAACTTATACGAAAACATAGTTTCATCTCTTAGCAACTTATACTCATTTGTTTTCAAGATATATTGCTTGTTGCCATAAGTTCAACAAAAAAAAATATTTTTCTAAATAGTTATTTTAGTTTATTTTCACAAAAAATAGTTTTCAAAGAAAAAAAGTGAATCAAATATTTTTATTAGAAAGTAAATATAACCTTATATTCCTAGGTTTAACTAACCCTAGACTTTGGATTAGAGTTAAGAGATAGAGTTTTGAGAGTGAATTAAAAACTTTTAAAATAGAAAATAAATGTTATAATTTTTTTTAAATAGTTTCAAAAGGCATTTTAGAATTTTAAAAGGTAATTTGAAAAAAATTCAAAAAATATAAAAATGTCCAAATTTCAAAACGTATAATCTAAAATTATAAAAAGAGGTAAAATGGTCTTTTCTCATTTTAATAAAATTTATTGTGGTTATTTTTCTCCATGAATATTGTTTTTGTGACAAAAACTTAAAAATGACTATTTAGAATAATTGTATAACGGCCCGACCGCCCCTACCGTTACCGGTGAGTCACCCATCCCTCTATCGGGCTCGTGGGCTCCATCCCTGTCCGACGATCGGTCCGTTAATTTTCCAAGGCTCGAAATCATTGTTTACTGACCGTGCAATCACCACCCGACATTTCCCTGTGCTTTGGCCTCACTCGCACGCTATCGCAAATCACTTCCCGATAGGTCACCCATCCTTCCACTACTCCAGCTCAAGCACGCTTAACTCTGGAGTTCTTTAAAGATGTGTTCCGGAAAAGGTAAGTCAACTTTGGTGACATAGGTAGCCAAATCAATTCTCTTAAACCTTTTCATGTACCACAAACCCAGGATGTTACAATTCACCTCCTCTCAAAGAACGCAACGTCCTCGTTGCGCTCCACGACAGGTCTCAAGACGCCTCTCAGGTCAGAACTGAGATGACTAACCAGCTCTGATACCACTTATAATGCCCCGACCGCCCCTACCGGTGAGTCACTTGTTGGACCCGAATATGACCCTCAGGCGAGGTCACGGTAAAATGTAAGCTGCCAAGTGGGCCGCGTAAAGCCCATCACATTAGTACGAGCTGGAAGCTGAATTAAAGACTGAACCTGGAAGTCGTCATAATGGAGGTCACGTTATAACGGGAGCTGATACTTCGGAGACTCGGTCAAGAGGAACCTGGAGCAAGTACGTAACTGAAGCCGTGTATTTCGGAGATCAGTTAAGGAGCTATCGACGAGACCTAGACTATATAAAGACAGAGAAGATCCAAAATAGAGGCGGATCTCCATAGATACAACAACTATCAGATTAGATTAAATACATTACGCATTCTCCTTGTAATCATCATAAACACCTTTTGTAATACTCTTTGATCATCAATACAAACGTATCCATTCATTAAGCTTACTTACGGGATTCAGCCCACGATTCATTATCTCTCAACCTAACCTAAATCTAAGAAGTGAAACCTTGTCTCTCACAATTGGCGCCGTCTGTGGGGACAATTAATCGAATCCCTTTCTCCAAAGCTTAAAGATGAATCCACTCGATGGAACTAATCCATCTAACCCCGATCAATCGAACCTGAGCAATAGCTCACCAAATCGCACTGTTCCGGGGGCAAATAACCCGAGAGCCCTCGGAGGGACCAACTCTGGGTCCTCAGCCCTCGACAACACATCGCATCAATCCGCTCCGAACCAAACGGAAGCTCAGTTTCTGAGATCCGGCAGATGATGCTCCAGTTAGTGGACAAAGCTCAACAAACCGAGCGAACGGTGCAACAGTTAGCCGAACGGCAGCAACAATTCGAAGAGATAACCAGATCTCAATCCGCAACAACCCAACCATCCGTCCACCAGGGAAGAAGGATCACGTTCCATGAACGAGTAGCTGACCCTTCCTTCCCTCGAGAACGTCTGAACTTCTCCCTTGATAACTCTGGAGCAGACGACCAGGAACCTGCTTTCCAAACGCCTCGCGCTAGGACAGCCCCTGCGTTTGTCCCACCAGTCATCAGCACCATGGGGAGCAACGTGGCGACGACGAGCTCCGCGCCCGATCGGAACACCGCTGGGAGCACACGACTGCCTCCACCGCCACCTCCTTCGGGATCTGGAGCAGGAACCAACATTCCGTCCGGGGGCAGAACAACAGCTCCGGTGTTTCAAACTAGGTTTTCAACCCCAAATACCGACGGATTTCAAAGAACGGATGCTGATCCTGCAGCTCTTCGCACTAATCTCGCTCGGAACCTGAGGACGAACGAAAGATCTGTTTCGCCAGCTAACTGGGAAAACGATCAAGTCAGATTCCCCCAGGAACCTGTGCGCCGAACACCTGAAAATGATCCAAATGTCCTTCCCTTCGAGGGACCTGACGCGATTCGCAGATACATGGAGCGAACCCACGCAGCTCTCCAGAAATTGGGAGCTCAGGTTCACAAAGCAACGAGCTCAGCTCCCGAAATCGAGAGCCTAATCGAAGAGACTCGTGGGACTCCATTTACCGATAGAATTGCTAACTCTTACATAAGAGACACTCGAAAAATAAAGATTCCCGAATACGATGGAAATACAGACCCAAAAGCTTATTTAAGAGCCTTCCAGCTAGCGATCGTTAAAGCTCACTTCACGAAGGAAGAATGCGATGCAGGATACTGCAGAACTTTTGCTGAAAACCTGACTGGAACAGCTCTAGAATGGTTCTCTAGTCTCGAACCAAACTCCATAGACAGCTTTGATCAGCTAGCTAACGCCTTTATGAAACAATATTCAACCCACATCCTGAAACAAGCCTCCGAAGCTGATCTCTGGAAGAGGCCTCTGGTACAAATCAGGCCTCTTCTCGGAGCTAACGCTAAATCCTCCTCCAACTATCGACGACGCCCTCCACAGGGCCTCTTGATACATTACCTTGGAAGAAGAAACTGCAGCGTTAGATAAGCTTCACAGAAAATCCCAAAATCACCCGAAGGTCGAAGCCTCCGACGGGAAGGGACCTCACAAAAGAGGAGGCTCCCGAAATAACCAGACTCAGGGAGAGCATTCTTACGTAATCGAGGATGACAAGGAAGAAAAACCTGTCGCCGCAACAGCCAAAGCCCCCTGGTCCAAAGGCTACGACGAGAGCAAACATTGCTCCTATCATGATCGAAAAGGACATTCAACCGAAGAATGTTGGGACCTCCAACGACAACTGGCTGCCAAATTCGCAGCCGGAGAAATAAAAGACGTGGATCTCAAAAAACCACAGCCTTATCAAAAGAAAGGTCCTCGCGATAACTCCCCGAAACGCGAGAGGTCACCTGAAAAGGAGACAGATTCGCCACCTCCCGCTCCCAAGAAGAGAGTCGATATGATCCTTGGGAAATTCCCCCAAGGAAAAAGCCTTCAAATTGAAGCTCTCTTTAATAAAGCACCTCCCCAATCGAGCTCCGACTCAAGAGTCGATTACATCCTTGGAGGGTCCGATATGTGTCAGGACTCCGTTAACTCTATTAAAAGTCACGTACGGAAAGCTGTGTCCAACACTCAGTCTAAACCGACCAAACCCGAGTCTAACACTAAAATCTCTTTTTGGGAAAGTGAGACATCAAACCTTGACAGACCTCACGACGACGCCCTCGTCGTAACGTTAAATATAGCAGGCTACGAAGTTCCTAAGCTCATGATCGACACCGGAAGCTCCGTCGATCTCATTTTCTATAACGCATTAAAGGGAATGGAAATAGACGATTACGAAATTGTCGATCAGAAATCCAACCTTGTGGGCTTCTCAGGAGAAACAGCTACCTCACTGGGAACCATCAAGCTCCCTGTCATAGCTGGCGGAGTCATGAAAATGACCAACTTCTTAGTTGTCGACAAACCGTCTCCCTTCCACGCAATCCTTGGAAGACCTTGGATTCATAAGATGAAAGCAGTAGCTTCAACTTATCACCAATGCGTGAAATTTCCAGCAACCGATGGGATAGTTACCGTACATGGTAGCCAAAAGATTTCAAGGATCTGTTACCTGGGAGGGTTCGAGATCATAAAAAATTCCCCCCAATAGCAACTACAGGTCCAGGAGAGTCGCGAAATGCAACAGAATACCCGAGGTCCTCCCAAGAACCTCATCGAAAAGGTTAGCATTGACGACTCGAACCCTGAAAAACAAGTAAGCATCGGATCTGAGCTGCCTCCCGAAACTAAAAAGGAGCTCATCGAATTCCTAAAACAAAATGTCAAAACCTTCGCATGGGCCACCAGCGACATGAAGGGCATAAACCCCAACGTCACCACACATAAGCTCAATGTAGATCCCACCTTCAAACCGATCAAACAGAAGCGTCGTAAGCTAGGTCTCGAAAAAGCCCAAGCTGTTAACGACGAGGTTGATCGACTAACAAAGGCCGGATCAATCCGAGAAGTTCAATACCCCGATTGGTTAGCCAACCCAGTGGTAGTAAAAAAGAAGAACGGGAAATGGAGAATCTGCGTAGATTTCACCGACCTAAACAAGGCCTGTCCTAAAGACAGCTTCCCGTTACCTCACATCGATCGCTTAGTTGAAGCAACGGCTGGTCACCAGCTCCTGTCCTTCATGGACGCCTTTTCTGGATATAACCAGATTATGATGGAGCCTGAGGATCAAGAGAAAACCGCGTTCATAACCGAACGAGGAACCTATTGTTATAAGGTCATGCCATTTGGCTTGAAAAACGCGGGAGCTACCTACCAGAGGTTAGTAAATAAAATGTTTGCTGGACAACTTGGAAAAACCATGGAAGTCTACATCGACGACATGTTAGTCAAATCCTCGATGGGAGAGGACCACATCTCTCATCAAAGGGAATGCTTCGACATCCTCAATAAATATGACATGAAACTAAACCCAGCTAAATGTACCTTCGGAGTACCCTCCGGCGAATTTCTAGGTTACCTCGTAACCGAAAGAGGCATCGAAGCCAACCCGAAACAGATAGCGACGTTCCTAGAAATGCCGTCACCTAGAACAACCAGGGAAGTACAAAGATTGACTGGACGGATCGCAGCACTAAATAGATTCATCTCCAGGTCCACTGACAAGTGCCTCCCATTCTACAAACTCCTGAAAAATAATAAGAGGTTCCTGTGGGACGAAAAATGTGAGGAAGCCTTCAAACAGCTGAAAGCATACCTCTCGGAACCTCCGATACTGTCAAAACCTGTAACTGGAGAACCATTGTACCTGTACCTGGCCGTATCGGCAGCCGCAGTTAGCGGGGTGCTAGTACGAGAAGAGCAAAACGAACAAAGACCTGTCTATTACACAAGTAGAAGCCTAATAGACGCCGAGACGAGATACCCTACCATGGAAAAACTAGCCTTAGCAGTCGTAACAGCTGCTAGGAAGCTACGACCATATTTCCAATCACACTCAATCATCGTAATGACCTCGCATCCAATACGAACGATTTTGCATAGTCCTAGCCAGTCCGGACGATTAGCTAAATGGGCTATCGAGCTCAGCGAATACGATATCGAATACAGACCTCGAGCAGCCGCAAAAGCTCAGGTCCTCGCCGACTTCGTTATCGAGCTTACGTCCGAACATTTAGACCAAGAGATAGAGGTCCCAAAATGGAGCCTATACGTGGACGGAGCCTCGTCAAAACAGGGCTCCGGCGTCGGTCTAAGATTAACCTCCTCAGCTGGGGAAACCATCGAACAATCCTATAGACTTGGATTTAACGCCTCCAACAACGAAGCTGAGTATGAAGCATTAATCGCTGGCTTGAAACTGGCCCTTAGCCTCGGAATCCGAGAGCTGAACGCCTACTGCGACTCACAGCTAGTAGCTAGCCAGTATCACGGAGAATACGAAACGAGAGACGAAAGGATGGGGGCATTTCTCGAAGTAGTCCTAAGCCTAACAAAACAGTTCAATAAGTTCGAACTAACAAGAATCCCACGAGGAGAGAACTCTTCAGCGGACGCGCTCGCTGCGTTAGCCTCCACATCCGACCCTCTCGTAAAACGAATTATACCCGTGGAAGGAATCGAAAAGCCGAGTATCGACATAGCTACCAAAGCTGAACTAGATAACAAGTCAAAAGCAAAAATTGAGGATAACAGCCCTCCCACGGAAGCTACCCAAATCTTCACGACATTCTGGTTCCCTAAAACCAGAGCACGCAGCTTCAGAAAGCACTCTTTTGACAATGCAACCAAAAACTTAGAGGACCATAACCAAAATGAGGGTATTCACCGAAGTTCGGACTCTCCTGAGCCTAACTTAACGAATACCCCCGGGGGCACCACCGAAACCTCGGAACCACTCGTCCTCAAGGTACAAACAAGAAGCCGCGCAGCTCGCAAAAACACGTCTAGAAGTACTACACAAACCACCGGGGACAATGAAGGAATTGGAGATATTCTTCAGAACCCAGACCCCTTGGAGCCTGTTCCAACGAATACCCCCGGGGGCACCACTACACCAGGTCCCGAACAGGAACCTCCCTCTTCTCTTCACAACAAAGTTGTAGGAAGAGAAGACTGGAGGATACCGATCATGGATTACATCCTCGAGGGAAAAATCCCACCCAATAAGTGGGAGGCTCGAAAACTCAAAGCCTTAGCAGCAAGGTATTGCATAATCGAGTCAACCCTCCACAAACGAAGTGTCTCCGAACCTTACCTAAAATGCGTTCATGGTCTAGTAGCGATGAAACTCATGAAGGAAATGCACGACGGTTCCTGTGGTAACCATTCCGGGGGCAGAGCTCTAGCTATCCGAATTAAAAGGCAAGGCTACTTCTGGCCTACTATCATCGCGGATTGTGAGGTCTACTCTTCATCATGCGACAAATGCCAAAGACATGCACCGATCATACACCAGCCAGCGGAGAAGCTATCTAACATATCAGCTCCCTATCCGTTCATGAGATGGTCCATGGACATCGTAGGTCCATTGGTACCATCAGGCAAAGGAAAGAAACTACTAAACCTCCTGGTCCTAACCGATTACTTCACGAAATGGATCGAAGCTGAAGCTTTTCAACAAATTAACAGATTCAATGTCGAGGGGTTTGTATGGAAAAATATTGTATGTAGGCACGGTGTCCCATACGAAATCGTAACCGATAACGGAGGACAATTCATATCCCACGATTTCAAAAAATTCTGTGATAAGTGGAACATCCGTCTTACATTTTCAACACCTCGGCGACCTCAAGGTAACGGCCAGGCGGAGGCTGCTAACAAGTCGATCTTAGCCAACCTCAAGAAACGCCTAGGAGCTCAGAAAGAACTCTGGTCAGAAAAACTACCCGAAGTACTATGGGCTTGCAGAACCACCCCACGAAAAGCTACGGAGGAAACTCCTTTCTCCTTAGCCTACGGGATGGAAGCTGTCGTCCCAGCAGAAACTACCGTAGGCAGCCTCCGACGGGAGCTCTGCACCTCGAACCCCGCAGCTAACAACCAGCTCCTGATGGATAGCCTCGACTTAATCGAGGAAAGACGAGACCAAGCCTTGCTCCGCATTCAAAATTACCAGCAAGCAATGGCTCGGCACTATAACTCCAAAGTAAGGCCCCGGCAGTTCGCTGTAGGAGACCTGGTACTCAGAAAGGTCTTCGAAGGAACTAAAGAACCAGGAGCTGGAAAGTTAGGAACCAACTGGGAAGGACCCTACCGAATCATCCACATAGTACGACCCGGAGTTTACAAACTCCAGAAGGTACGAACCGGGGTACCTGAAATCCGATCGTGGAACGCCACGAACCTCAAAAGATACTATCATTAGGTACCCAAATTCCTTGAACTACGTTTGGCTTGATCCCTTGACTGGGTACGTAGGCAACTCCGTCATGAGTGCAGCCCCTACCTCTTCTCACCAATCTCATCATCTAAGCCAAAGCGGCACCTGTCACCAAGGACGCTTAGCCCAAAAATAAGCTACTATGTAAACAATCTGAATCATGTACTCTTTGATATCTGACATTAATAAGACGATTAATTCAGTTTCATAAGCATCAAAGGTCTTAAAACCCTCTGAGAGAATTCAGGTCCCATTAAACCGCGACCTGAGCTCAATTGTCTCGAACACATTCAGGTCCCTAAGAACCTGGACCTAAGGTCTCAAAATCCTTAACATAACCTAAGGTCTTAAAATCCTTAACACCCACGAAGGTCTTAAAATCCTTGACATAAACCAAGGTCTTAAAATCCTTGACAAATCAATAAGGTTTCAAAATCCTTAACAACAGCCAAGGTCTTAAAATCCTTGACAAATCAATAAGGTCTCAAAATCCTTAACAACAACCAAGGTCTTAAAATCCTTGACGAATCAATAAGGTCTTAAAATCCTCATAAGAATCAAAAGGTCTTAAAATCCTAAAGAATCAACAAAATCTCAAAATTCCTCGATTTCATTCACCGCATTCCAAAGGTCCCGAAATCCTTCGGATTAACTCAGGTCCCGATGAGTCTAACTCAGGTCCCGACAGACCTAGATGTCAGGTCTCAGAACTCTCAAATTGGATCCAGGTCCCTAGATTTTCCGAAAACAACGTCAAGGACCTCTCTTCGAAGTCATCATGACCAAACATTAATCAAGCAGAAACGTTCAAATCGAAATTAAAAGTCCTAATTTGATTCAGCAATTGTTATGATAAAATAGGACACGACCAAGCTCAAAAGCTCGAGATGAAAATAACAAAGTCTCAAATACGATAAAGCTTTAAAAGCCTCCCCATGCTATTAAAATCCTAAACAACGATAAAGGTTTAAAGGCCTCCTCAGGCACTAAAGTCGTAGAAGTCAAACGAAACTTAAACCAAAGTTTGAGAAACATGAAATATAAACTTAAAAGAGCCATAGCTCTTAATCTTCCTTCTCATCTTGGATCGGTTCACCATCACCCACTGGAACCTCTCCTTCAGCCACGTTAGCATTGCCTCCTTGAGCTGCCTCGATCGGAACTAAGTCAGGAGCCATTAAATCCAGATTAGAACCATATTCCCCAGAAAAGGACGGATTAAACATGTTAATCTCGAAAGTACCTGAGCTGTCCGAGATCTGGGGAAGAGGAAGCTTGCTGACTGAAAAGTCAGACACTTGAGCCTTCTCATACGCGGTCGTCGCACCAGGCAACAAAGCCACCAGCTGGCTGTATTCCTCCTCAACACTCTGGATCTTGTTGTTCAACATGTCCTTCAAGAGATCAACGTTGGCTTGGAGCTCCTGAGCATACACCAATGCACTGACCTCTTCCTTCTTCTTAGCAAACTTCTCCTGAACACAGGTCAGGATCTTGCCATAAGCTTCAGCAACCTCTTTCTTCCCTTCCCTGACTGCCAGCTTGACCTCGGCCTCCTTGTTCTTCTGGCTCTCCTGGGATGAGGTAACGAGCTCACGAACTTGGCGCTCAGCTATCCTTCGAGCAGAGTCCAAGTCACTAATCCTCCTGCTCTTCACCTGGATATCGAGCTCCTGGCTCTCAATCTTTCCTTGTTGAGCATCAGCCTTCGAGCCCAGCCTCGTAACTTCGGCTTCAAGTTCGGAGATTCGAGCCCGGGCCTGATCGAGATCAGCCTTGGCTGCCTTAACCACCTCGGTAACCTCAGCAAGCTCACCAGTATCGGGGGCATCACGCAGAGCATTCTCAAACCCGAGCTGGGCCCTGTTAACAGCCCCGGCCAACTACGACAACAACAAAAAAATGATGATGAGTATCATTCCCAACAAATGTAAACAAAGAACGGGTAGAGATCACGCACCTGACCCATACAATGGGCAATGTCGAGATATTCCTCCCGGTTAGACAAGTCCTTGAGCGCTGGAAGGGGACATCCTACCCTCTTCAGGTGCCTCAGTATCGCGGCTAAGCCCCACGAATCATCTAAAATCGACCCAGGCTTTGAATGGGTAAAACTCCACCCAACAGTTCCTCCCCTGGAAGACGAGGAGGAGGATCGAGTGGGAGCTCCGCCTTGATCAGTCCTAGGCCTCTTGTGCCTCGACGGCTCAACTTCGCAGGTATCCTTGGGAGCCGGATGATCAGCCTCCGGTACAGGGACCTCAGGAAGAAGAGTGGCATCCTGAGCTGTGACCTCAGCAGGAGCAGCCTCAGCGACAGGTTTGGATACTCCATCATCCAAAACGTCCTTCACCGAGTTAAGGAAAGATCCTCCTTGGCTCCTATCTCCCCCACGGGAAACACTGGCAGCCTTCGAAGGGTTACCCCTAGAGCGAAAAGATGGCCTGAGAGTCATGTCGCCTGACTTAGTTTTTTCAGTACCTGAAGCGCTAGCACCGGTTGAAATTGAAACAACTGAGTCCCCTGCAGAAACTGGAATAAAGGAAACTCTTATAAGAGTGAAAACTTCACAAACGACAAGACTAGTGATAAAAAAAAGAATTCAAGCCTGAACTTACCCTCAAGGTTCTCAGCAGGAATGGGATCCTGAAAAGAGGCGTAGACGTCTGGGAACCTGGCTGCACCTATTCGAGATGTGGTATAAGCAGTCCAGGAACAAGGAGTCTGAAGCAGTTTGCGGTATAAAGCTCTGGTAAGCTTAGTAGAAAGCTTCGGAGGATCCTCAATCTCTGCAAAAGAAAAAATCAAAAAAACGAAAAAGGATTAACCAACCGTAAATAAACAAAATAGGAAAAGGGATACTCCTAGAATTCCTAACCAGATGGGTTAGACCAAGTGACCCTGAGGTTCCGACCAGCGGGAACCGTCAAAGGATCAACTTTAACATAAAAGTATTTCTTCCTCCAGTCATCATCGCTACTGGAGAATCTAAAGATCACGTGATTGGGACGACTAGAGAGGTTGTAAGTCCCGGAACCGCCTTCTTTGGAAGCACTCTCCTTCAAAGAGAAGAGGCTCATGAGCTCGGTAAGACCAACGCCAACCCCTTCTTCTTTGGACCTAGTGATGAAGCCGTTAATCACACGGATGATCGAGGGACAGAGTTGGGGAAGAGCTAATTGGTAATGATCTAGTAGATCTAGCAGTAAAGTCGGGAGAGGAAATCTCAAGTGAGACTTGGAGATGAACTTCTCGTGACAACAGAACCAACCCTCCGGAGCAGTCTCAGGGGTTTCGTCGGAGCTACAGGCACGGCCAAGCTCCTTCGAACCAAGAGCTTGAGTCATGAGGTTGACTACGTCTTGACTGTCCAGCAACGACGGCGAGTGTAGGCTGCCGGAATCATCTTTCTTCTTCCTCTTAGAGACCCTGGTTGCGATCGTCTCTCTGGCTTTCTTTTTCCCCTTCATCTTGGCTCCGACTTCTTGCTTAACTTTCAGTAGTTTAGCCCCAGAGGCAGAGGGAGGCATCCCGGACTCACCGGAACCTTCTTTCGGAGGATTCATGATATGGGGAAGATCAAGAAGAAAGTCGATTGCAAGGTTTGGGAGAGAATTTGCAGAGAGAAGTAACGAGAAAGATAAAAAAAAAAAAAAAAAAAAAAAAAAAAAAAGAAAACGCAGTAGAAATAACCGAGGGGAGAGGAAGTTACCTTGGGAAACTGAACGGAGGCGTGGAGAAAGTGGGAGGCGTAGCAGTTAATGCTCGCAGCTTTATATCTCATCAACTCTCGAGATCCGGAAACGTCATTTCAAACTTCCTCCATCTGAACCGTTGATTTTGGTTAACGTGATAAGGACCGTTAGATCGGATAAACCGTATCTAAACAAGATAAGAACTAATCATGACTTTAACGAAAAGATAAGGTCGGTAGCTGGATTCTAGCTTCCGAGACAAAAGATTTTATTCGGAAGCTGGGGGCAACTGTTGGACCTGAATATGACCCTCAGGCGAGGTCACGGTAAAATGTAAGCTGCCAAGTGGGCCGCGTAAAGCCCATCACATTAGTACGAGCTGGAAGCTGAATTAAAGACTGAACCTGGAAGTCGTCATAATGGAGGTCACGTTATAACGGGAGCTGATACTTCGGAGACTCGGTCAAGAGGAACCTGGAACAAGTACGTAACTGAAGCCGTGTATTTCGGAGATCAGTTAAGGAGCTATCGACGAGACCTAGACTATATAAAGACAGAGAAGATCCAAAATAGAGGCGGATCTCCATAGATACAACAACTATCAGATTAGATTAAATACATTACGCATTCTCCTTGTAATCATCATAAACACCTTTTGTAATACTCTTTGATCATCAATACAAACGTATCCATTCATTAAGTTTACTTACGGGATTCAGCCCACGATTCATTATCTCTCAACCTAACCTAAATCTAAGAAGTGAAACCTTGTCTCTCACATCACTCATCCCTCTATCGGGCTCGTGGGCCCCACCCCTGTCCGACGATCGGTCCGTTAATTTTCCAAGGCTCGAAATCATTGTTTACTGACCCTGCAATCACCACCCGACATTTCCCCGTGCTTTGGCCTCATTCGCACGCTATCGCAAATCACTTCACGATAGGTCACCCATTCTTCCACTACTCCAGCTCAATTACGCTTAACTCTGAAATTTTTTCAGGATGTGTTCCGGAAAAGGTAAGTCAACTTTGGTGACATAGGTAGCCAAATCAATTCTCTTAAGTTTTTTTATGTACCACAAACCCGGAATGTTACAAATTGTCTATTATATATATATATATATATCAGTAGTAAAAGACGTGTTGATAACAATTCCTAAATTATTTTTGTTTTAGGTTGCATGGAATCGGAGACTGATGCACGAAAAAAGTGGAAACATGATTTTTAAAAATTTAAGGAATTAAAATGTTTTGGAAATGTTTATAAATGTATAGGTGGTGTTTGCGGCTGGGGTGGCTTGTTAGCTACGGGGAGGTGAGACAGTTGTTCAAGCTCCTCAATCTGATTATGGGCAACAGTTCGCCAGAGAAAGAGCTTCGAGCCGGTCCCACTTCCCTATTAAGATTGCCGGTTAAATGGGTGTAGGGTTAAAATGGATGAACGGTTTATCTGATAGATGCTTATTTCTTGTTTGTGCATGTCAATGTATAATTTCCAAGCAGAGCACTGGGGTTTGTAAAATAAAATTCAGTTCCTTTATGGATCTCGCAACTTGTCCCCGTGACATTTTATATCGTTAGTCTCCAGAGATCATATTTGATTTACCAGCATCTAATCCAGCGTCGGCCATTCCAATTATTCTTTTGACCATTTCTTTTGTTTGTTCAGGATTCTATATAAACATAGCTATGGCACTCGTTGATATTTTCATTCAGTATGTTATTCGTATAGAAAGTATGATTTGTAACAAAATGAAATTACGCTTTACCATCGCAAACTTTTTTTTTTGAGCACCTACCATCGCAAACTATACTAAACCACCATCCATTTCCTTGGAGAAATCGCTACCATCTATTTCCTTGGTTTATGTTTAATTATCCGAAACCACAATACAGAAGATGAGCTCTATCACCCGTGATTGAGTGGAGAGACAAATGATAATCATACTTATTTGTCGTAGTTAATAATGACAAAAACTACTTAAAAATAATCATTAATTCACTATTAAGTCAACTCCCTGGCTTCCCCACCACCGCACGTTCGTCTCTCTCTGTCCACTCATTGACTCCATCTCCTACCTTTTTCTCCACTATCGTGAGCTTAAAACATTTACGTTCCTTTGAGCTAACTTACTTTCCAGCCCATCTCGTTAACATGCGCCAACCTTTATTCATTACCCTATTATTTCCCAAAGATTATGCCAACTTGCTAATGTCTTTCTGTTTTTTCCTTGTAAAAAAAAATTGACAACGACATCAAACTTTTTTCAAAAAACCAAAATAATCGTCCACCGTGAAGCGCGACATCACACTTTTCCTCCATCGAAACACAACTTTCAATTTCATAATTTTTTTGCAATACACATAGTATTATATATTTACCAGCAAAGTCAACTAATTTTATATTAGTAGTTAACAAATACGAAACATGTTTATTTTGTCAACTAATTTAAAATTTACAACCAGCAGGTTTCATATAAACCAAACAAAAACTGGAAAAGAAACAACGTTGACAAAGAAAACAGTAAATATTAATTGTCTTTTATAAAATATACGTGGCAGCTAATTTAGGTTAAAATAAGTCGTCGGTGGGCCCGGACCAACATAAACAGTTAAAATAAGATGTCAAATAGTCAGAGTCAGAACACAGAAAAGGAAGAGGCTGGTAAATCAAAACGTCTTCGTTTTAAAGACCGAATCCAATTCTCCATATATATAATAGTGTAAAAAGGTATACGTGTGCTTTCTTACACATGTTCTTCTTTGTAGCTTCCTTGGGTTAAAGCTTTTCTCCTGCCTTAAAGAAGTCAAAGCTTAAAAAAGCAAAGGTTTGTTCCTTCGTTCGATTCTTGATCTTCTTTTCTTGATTTGTTTTCTAGATCTGTGCATTTTAGATTTGTTCTTTGTGTTCACAAGTGTTTGATTTGTTTTCTTCGGTCCGAAAGTATAATAATAGAAGAGTTATTAGGTTTTGGTTTTACTAGAATCTGTTCAAAAGTTATATGATCTGCTAATAGAAAATAAAAATCTTTCTCCCGCCTTCGTTTTTTGTAGTGACATAAAAACATTTCTGGATATGCAAAGATTAAACACAGTAATATAATTATTTTTAAGTAGATAAAGCTAAAAAAAGTAGAGAAGCTGAAAGTTCTTGTAATTATATACTACCCATATAATCTCCTGTCTTGATGTATTAAGTGGTGACTGTTGCTTTCAGCATGGAGAATCTACCTCCTGGTTATCGTCCCAATGTTGGTGTTTGTCTAATCAATTCAGATAATCTGGTAACATTATTTCCAATCATCTCATTCAGCTCTCTGTTTAAATTACTGTTTCGCCACAGGTTAGTAAAACTGAATTTAATTTGTGGCCTTTTATGTATGGTTATCAGGTATTTGTAGCTTCAAGATTGAATGTTCCTGGAGCATGGCAGATGCCGCAGGTGTGTGTTTAATCACTCATTTTCGACTTATGAAGTTTTCGCGTTTTCTATATGTTTATCTAGTAGTAGTTGATGATAGGAGTTTTGTGACTCCTAAGTCAAATGATAGTATGATGGAAGTAATATGTCGAACCAGTTCTGAGGGATCTAAAGCACCAAGATTATAAGCACTTTCTTAATCTAAATGCAATCAATAGCTTGAAGTTTATGTTGTCTAAAGTTCTAGTGATGAAAATAAAAGCAACTGAGATAACTTTTTCAATATTCTAAAGGGGAACCCATGGGCATAGGAATATGATCTTGGGTGATTAGGATTCGAACAAAAGATGGCAGAATGACAAATCAAATGAATGACCTTAAGCCTAAACACTATCTTAAGCAAGCTCTACTTCTAGATGAATGCTCATTTACTAACATGTCTCAAACATCAAATATCTTTGGTTGAATGACATGAAAGTAATCATTAAGAACAAGTTCAATAGCTATTCTAATACTCTTAACAACAAATGTCTTTGGCAAGATGCATTAGAAACTTAATAGAGTTTTCTCAGACATTTCAACAAACACCTTTTGGGTGGGAAATGTCTAGAGATCATCTCTTGAATGATCAGAACAAGAGAAGCAGTAAAATCACTCTACAAGCAAGGAATGAGATTAATCTATCCTATAACATCTTTGAATCTAACCTAACCACCCTTGATCTCCTAACCCATGAATCCTATGGAGGATTACTCACTAAGGTTCATGATCACCCTTAAACCCATCTTAGGTTTCAGATTGATCATAAACAGGAACAGAAATCAATGGAAACAACAATAAGAACAAAGGAATCAATTGTAGAAAAGAAGAAATCTCTTGATAGAACTATGTTTTACCAAATGTAATCTGGATAATCAGCCTCCAATGGCTTACAACATACTTAAACTTAGGTTTTAGAACAGAGAAACGAGCATACAAATGTCTAAAATGCCCCTGAGAAAAGTTAAGTTTCGAAATAAAAAACGACCGCAGCGACCGGGCACACCCGCTCCGGAGGTCGCTGCGGATGCCACAGCGGCTGGACAGACCCGCTCCAGGAGCCGCTGCGAAAACAGACGAGCGACGGGACGGACCCGCTGTGGTAGCCGTTCCGTATGCACAGCGGCCTTGGACACCCGCTCCAGATGAGCCGCTCCCGTTGCCGAATTCACAGCGGCCAGGCAGGGCCGCTGTGGGTGCCGCTGTGGACGCCTGCTTGTGCATGATTCACTCCTTTTGCCTATTTTGAGCCCCTAATGCATCCCAAATGTCTCCAAAAGCTCCATGTGATGCTCCAGTACCTGATAAGGACTCATGTATGCAAAATGCAACCTAAACATGACTAAAATCTAATCTACATGATGAAAATGCATGCAAATGAAAAGATAAAACAATGCAAATATGCAAGATATCAACTCCCCCAAACTTGTTCTTTTACTTGTCCACAAGTGAACTTTCTAGAACTCATAGGAGAAGAGGTTTGAAGGTGGGAGCTCATAGCCAAAAGAAACACTCATAGGATTCGAATTACTCCAAATCCAAAAATAACAACCTCTCTTATTGCACTCTAGCTTCTCTAGGCCTATCCTAACTCTTTCTATCCTTACACTCATTGTCAAGCATTCACACAATCAAATCAGCCAACTCTCACATTCATTAAGCACAACATCAAGTGAATTCTTGCAAATGGTCAAATGGTCTAAATCATTTGGGTGAGGGTAGGCTTTTAATCAAGTGAGTCAAGGGGATCAAATCATAATACTTTAGGTGGTTTACTCTCAAGATAAGTAACCTTGACATTGCACATAATATATCTAAGAAAGGGATCAATTCATGCATACAATGCTCAACCTCCATTATTCTACCCTTTTCTCAAACATGCTAACCCACATAAAGACTTCCAAGTGTTCACCCTATCTCACATCTCTCACCATGACATCCCAAAACCTTTCTCTACACAAGACTCTTTCATTTTAAAAATCTACAAGGAATTTTTCACAATTTCAAATCACATTTAGCTCATAACAAATTGCTAGCCCCCTTATTATTACTTTTTTTTTTCTTTCTTTTTCTCTTTTTTTTCGATTTTTTTTTTTTTTTTTTTTTTTTTTTTTTTTTTTTTATTTGGGGGCCAAGACATTTCAAAATTGAGCTTGAAGTTTCTATCTATTCCAAGAAGATCAAACACTTAAGTATAAGAGTCTATTCATTTCCTTCAATCTAGAGTTCGCAACACTCACCCCCAATCCTATGGCTAGACAATAGAGTATCCAATCTAGCAAGAAATGAAGATCAAGCATTGTCGTTCCCGATACTCTCAACATTATGCACATGTAAGGCTTTCCGAAAAAGACCTCACTCATCAATTCAATGAAGGTTTAAAAAGGAGGTAAAGGTTTTTGGGGAGTGGTCTACCATTCGAGATTGTCAAAAAGATCGGCAAAAAGGGATGTGACATCTCAAATGTGTATAGCCATGATTCAGTACACAAAGGACCATAAGCAAGAGGCGTTAAGTTCATTTAGTTCAAGTAAAGTTGTAGTTGGCTTTCAAAGACTGAGTTTAGCAATAAACAAGTTTCAGGAAGAGTTTTTCAAGGCTCGAAGCTTACAAGGCTTTTTCAAAAGATGTTATATCGATTCAAGCGCGGAGTGTTCTTTACAAGGCTTTTCAAATCATTGCTCCCAATGCAAGTGAGATGCAACCTATATGCTCTAGACTCTCCTAAACATGCAAGTGAATGCAAACTAAATGAATTTTTTTTTTTTTTTTTTTTTTTTTATTTTTAAAATTTTTTTTTTTGGTTTTTTCTATGCATATTTGGATGAGAAAACAATGCATGAGACGCTTAAACATCAAAGCAAACATGATCAAATACATGGTACCTCCCCCAAACTTAATTCACACAGTCTCTGTGTTGTTAAGTTGAAAGAGATACCCAAGGAGAAATCTAAATGCAAGAAAGAACAGATATATACAAAGGGTGAAAGTGCAGGTACCTTCTAAGGATGGCGGGTCGAGCCTGAAGCTCCAGCACCATCGTCTCCGCCAGCTGCTCTGCGATGATCCCCATGCCAGTACTGACTCTGAACCTCCTCGTCCTCGATGTCATCATCCGAAGATGCTAAAGATGGGGATATGTTTCCTGAGGTAGAGGGTAATATGGGAGGGTTTCTGTACCGCCGCTGATGCTGACTCTCAGTGAGAGGGAAACTAAGGGCGTTAGGAGGAATTGGTGGGGGCTGGGGTAATGGAGTGTCTGGGAACTGAAAGTCTGCTCTGCTGCACCCTGCCAGACCTCCTCTCGTCAACGCATCAGCCATCTTCCTGAGGATCTTTGATGTGGACCGAGCCTGTCGCTTCACCGTCTTGCTCAGCTTCTTGCACTTGTCTTTCAGCTTCTCAATCGTCCTGTCCTGAGCTTTGTTCCATCGCTGCAGTCGACCAATGTGCTCATGAGCATCTCGCAGTGCTCCAGGAGGGAGAGTTCCAGAATAGGGTTGGAACTTGTAGCGAGGCTGTCCATAGACGGGTTCAGCGTCCTCATCCTCCTCTACAATATCTTCTGGCTCAGTGGTTCTTTGTGTCTCCTGTGCTTCAGTGGTACGGCCGATGGGCGTAAGGGAACCATGTTCACCAAGATAAGCGTCCTTTGGAATGTTGAAGCTGATTCCGGTGGGTCCTCCTATCCTCGTCAACTCTCTGTTCGGAAAAACAAACTCAACCTTTCTTCCCTGGGACTTGCAGTAATAGACATAGTCGCCTTCATGCTTTCCACTAAAGTACTGGGCCTGTCTCAAGTAAGGGGCATCCATGAAGTACGGTCCCTTTGCTCCCCTTCCCAACGAGATGCCTTTATACTCAAGCAGTGGTGTGATCAATCCGCCAATGCCAATCTTAGGTGATTTGTCAGTTGTTGCCCAGGCCCAAACCTTGTAGTGCTTCAGACGATCCACAAGAAAGTTTACCCATCCAACCTCTGAATACAGATCCGGAGAGAAAGGGAGCTGTGCGTGCGTAGCATACGGCTTGATGGCTGGGTATAGGAGGTACAAGTCTTCATCAGTGATTGTGCCAACTTCCTTTCTTGGGTAGAAGGCATGTACCAGCATCCTGTGGAGGTAACGGACTGAAGGATGGCGGATTTGAGCATTCTTGTCTTTCCCAGTCGTTCGTGAGCTTCCTCCACTGATCAAGTGCCAAAGCTGGAAAGGAAGGTTGGTTGTCTTCTCTGGAAAGCCATACTGTTGGTCCTCAAAACCCATCACTCTTCCAATCTCTTTGAAGCTCATGGTATAGCTCTTCCCATTCACTTTGAACGCTATCTTACCCCATCCATCCCTTGCATGTTTGGTCTCGTAGGTAGTGACAACAAGGGAGGAGAGGAACTGGCACGAGACTTCCTTGTAGACTGGATAGGCCATAGTAAGGAGCTTTGGCATCTTCAAATGGTTCAGCATTACTTCAATGTCCTCATACAAACCCAGTGTCTTCAACATCTGGACGTCTGCAAACCTCGTTGATGGCCAAGATACCCCATTCATCAAGTGGTCGAACAGCTCCTCTACAGATGGCCTCTTTTCCCTATCTCTGTCAACTGCAACTTCCTTTCCTTTAGATGTTTTGGCCTTCTTCGATGGAGCAGGCTCATCTGCACTTTCAGAACTGCTTTCATCCTCATCGGTATCAGCCACACTCTTCCCTGCCCTCTTCTCCTCTGCCTGCTGCTTCTTCGCTGCTGCCGCTTCTTGCTTTTTAGTTAACTGCTTGCCGGAACTAGCAACAGGTGCTCTCTCTCGACCCATTGGTACCTGAGAACAAGAGATACTTGCAAAGAAGTGAGTTGAATGAAGCAAGAGTCACACTTTTCAAATTGTCATGAAGTGAAAATTACTAATGAAGTAAAATTCAATGAACTAAGTGATTCTAGGATCAAAGAAGTCTTAAAGCAAGCTTCTAAACAACTCAATAGGCAAAACAAACCCCAAATACACTCAATTATGTCCAAATTCGAAAAGCCCCAAATCCATGAACCCTAATTGGCAAAATTTCAAATTAATCTCAATTCCACCATGAAATCAACTACCCAACATGATATATAAGCATTCCCTAGTCTATTTTACCACAATCAAGCAAGAAAATGACCAAAATTCGAGTTTCAATTTCTAGGGTTCATGGACCTACGAAATTGGTTTCAAGAATACAATACCTTGCTTTTGGTGAGTGGGAAAGGTGAATAGGGGTGGTGAGGAAGACAACAGGGGCGAGAACTTTGATTTGGGTGAAGGAATGAGGTGATTTGGTGGAGAATTGAGTGAGATATGTTGTTTTGAGTGTGGAGAGTTTGAGAGAGTTTGTGAGAAGTTGTGGGGGTGAGAGTGAGGAAGAAGATGTCGTGGGAGGGTTCTGGGTAGGTCTAGGGTCGGGTTGGTCGGTTAGGGTGGTTAGAATTGGTTCAATTAGATTGAACCGTCTGTGAGAAATCAGAACACTTACCTGAACCGAAGTCGCAGCGACCTCCCGTACCCGCTGGGGGACCCGCTGCGCGTGTGGAGCGACCTACCATACCCGCTCCAGAACCCGCTGCGAAATGAGACGAGCGGCTAGTTAGACCCGCTGTGAGTCACCCGCTGCGAGGTGCAGCGACCAACTGGAGCCGCTGTAGGACCCGCTGTGGCGTGGAGCGGCCTCCTAGACCCGCTGTGCCACCCGCTGTCACCTGCGAATCACTATTCACCAATTTTTTTTTTTTTTTTTTTTTTTTTTTTTTTTTTTTTTTTTTTATGCAATAAGATGAATGACAAGAAAACAAAATGAAAAATGCTAATGCAGTATGTACAAAGGATATACATGGGACTTCCTCCCAAGTGAGCTTGTTTTAAGTCTCTAGCTTGACTTTGCCTCCATTTGATTAGGCTGGGGTAGGATCAGAGAGTGGAGTTGAAACCCCATCTTCCTTAGGTGTATCTGCCATGTAGAGCTTAACCCTTTGCCCATTCACTGTGAAATAGCTTCCATCAGCACTCCACAGAACTATTGCTCCATAAGGCTTGACCTCCTTAACCTTGAAAGGACCAGACCATCTTGACTTCAGCTTTCCTGGAAACAACTTCACACTGGAGTTGTGTAGAAGGACTAGATCTCCTTCATTAAACTCCCTCCTTAAGATATGCTTGTCATGGAAGGCTTTAGTCTTTTCCTTGTAGATCCTGGAATTCTCAAAAGCATCCATCCTTATCTCATCAAGCTCATGTAACTGAAAAAGTCTCTTCTCCTTGGCACCCTTGATGTCAAAGTTCAGTAACTTTACTGCCCATAATGCCTTATATTCAAGCTCCACTGGAAGATGACAAGCTTTTCCATACACAAGGTTGAAAGGTGTGGTTCCCAAGGGAGTCTTGTAAGCTGTCCTGTAGGCCCAAAGTGCATCATCAAGCTTTGCTGACCAATCTTTCCTTGTGACCCCAACAATCTTCTCCAAGATGGACTTGATCTGTCTGTTAGAAATCTCAGCTTGACCATTTGTCTGAGGGTGGTAAGGAGATGATACCTTATGCTTCACACCATTCTTCTTGAGAAGTCCCTCAAACACCTTGTTTATGAAGTGAGAACCTCCATCACTGATTACAACTCTTGGGACTCCAAACCTTGGAAAAATGACATTCTTGAACATCTTCAGCACAACTCCAGAATCACTAGTGGGACTTGCAATGGCCTCTACCCACTTTGAGACATAGTCAACAGCTACAAGGATGAACTTGTTACCATATGATGATGGGAATGGCCCCATGAAGTCAATGCCCCATACATCAAATACTTCAACTTCAAGGATTGGGTTTTGAGGCATCTCATTTCTCCTTGTGATGTTTCCTCTCCTTTGGCATGAATCACACTTTGAAATGAATTCCTGTGTGTCCTTGAACATGTGTGGCCACCAGAATCCAGCTTGTAACACTTTTGCAACAGTCTTGAAGGTAGCAAAGTGACCTCCATATGATGATCCATGACAATGAGTTAGGATCCCAACTATCTCTTCATTAGCCACCACTCTCCTATAGAGTTGATCTTTGCAGAGAGTGTAGAGATAAGGCTCATCCCAGTAGTACCTCTTCACATCCTTGTAGAACTTCTTCTTAGCATAGCCCACAAGATTCAAAGGTTCTTTTCCTGTGGCCAAGTAGTTCACCAAATCAGCATACCAAGGTTCCTTCTCTTCAGTTCCCTTCACTTCCTCAAGCTTTCTACCAGTCTCACAAAGTGCCATCACTCCTCCAATAGCCATGATCTGTTCTTCTGGAAGTCCTTCATCAATAGGTAACCCACACTCTACCTTCAGCCTGGACAAGTGATCAGCTACACCATTCTCAACTCCTGGTTTGTCTCTGATCTCCAAATCAAACTCTTGAAGCAATAAGATCCAC
The DNA here is from genome assembly GCA_026261945.1 of Hirschfeldia incana. Taxonomy (NCBI): domain Eukaryota; kingdom Viridiplantae; phylum Streptophyta; class Magnoliopsida; order Brassicales; family Brassicaceae; genus Hirschfeldia; species Hirschfeldia incana. The sequence goes on from JABCMI010000105.1 coordinate 373,936, forward strand.
CTCAAAAGTCTGGGTTTTGCATCTTTCTTGGCTAGAAGGTGTCTCAAAGCAGCATGATCAGTGTAGACAATGACTTTAGATCCCACCAAGTAGCTTCTGAACTTCTCAAAGGCAAAGACAATGGCTAGCATTTCCTTCTCTGTGGTGGCATACCTCATCTGAGCCTCATTCATGGTCTGGCTTGCATAGTAGATTACATGAGTTTTCCCATTCTTCTTCTGCCCTAACACAGCTCCCACAGCATAATCACTAGCATCACACATAATCTCAAAAGGGAGATCCCAATCAGGTGGCTGAACTATTGGGGCACTGATGAGTTCATGTTTCAGCTTCCTGAAGGCCTCAAGACACTCTACTTCAAAGCTGAAGGTAGCTTCCTTGCAAAGCAATCTGGTCAAAGGTCTAGTGATCATAGAGAAGTCTTTGATGAACCTCCTGTAGAACCCAGCATGTCCAAGGAAGCTTCTGATATCTTTCACTGTTTTAGGTGGAGGTAAGCTAACCATGACTTCAATCTTAGCCTTGTCCACCTCAATCCCCTTCTCTGAAATCTTGTGTCCAAGCACAATCCCTTCCTTAACCATGAAGTGGCATTTCTCCCAGTTCAGAACAAGGTTGGTGTCTTCACATCTCTGTAGGACCCTGCACAAATTTGACAAACAAGCAGAAAACGAAGATCCATAGACAGAGAAATCATCCATAAACACCTCCACAACATCCTCAATCAGATCAGAGAAAATTGACATCATGCACCTTTGAAAGGTGGCTGGAGCATTACATAATCCAAATGGCATTCTTCGATATGCGAAGGTACCATAAGGACATGTGAATGTCGTTTTCTCTTGATCATTTGGGTGTATGGGGATTTGGAAGAAACCAGAATACCCATCAAGAAAACAATAAAATGGATGATTTGCAAGTCTCTCAAGCATCTGATCAATAAATGGCAATGGAAAATGATCTTTTCTAGATGCAGAGTTCAGTTTTCTATAGTCAATGCACATCCTGTGACCTGTGACAGTTCTTGTTGGTATCAGTTCATCTTTGTCATTTTTAATCACAGTGATTCCACCTTTCTTTGGGACAACATGCACAGGAGATACCCATTTTGAATCGGAAATAGGGTAAATAACCCCAGCATCTAAGAGTTTAAGAATCTCCTTCTTTACAACATCCTTCAGGTTAGGATTTAACCTTCTTTGATGCTCGATAGAAGTCATTGATTCATCCTCAAGATGTATCCTATGCATGCACAAAGATGGTGATATCCCCTTTATGTCATCAAGTGAGTAACCTATTGCTTTTCTAAACTTTTTAAGTGTTTTCAAAAGTTCAGACAATTCATTTTCAGTAAGTTCACTACTCACAATGACAGGATATGTTTCATTGGGACCAAGAAATGCATACCTTACACCTTGGGGAAGAGGTTTCAGTTCCACCTTTGGTGCCTTAAGCTCACTCCAATCATCTTGCTGGATGTCCTCCTGCTGAATGACTGCAGCCTCTTGATGGACCTCTTGTGGCAGCTCTTCAAACTGACCCTTATCCTTGAATCCCTTGTGTGAATCCAACATCAGTCCATATGCAGTACTAGCCAGGTTCTCAACCACTTTATCATCTCTCTCTATGGTTAAGGCATGCTGTAAAGGATCCTCAATTGATAGCTCTTCAAGCAGCTCATCAGCAAGGGCATCCATCTCATCTATGTAGAAGATTTGTGCCTGCATGACGGGTTTCTTCATCACCTCCTTGATGTCAAAGTGGAGAATGTTTCCTGTACCCAAGTGAAGATCAATCTTGCCTTCTTTCACATTAACAATAGCTCCTGCTGTAGCTAAGAAAGGCCTTCCAAGGATCAAAGGGTCCTGAGCTTCTTCACCCATCTCAAGTACCACAAAATCTGTAGGGATTTCACAATTTCCAACCATCACTGGGAGGTCCTCCAAGATGCCAACAGGATACTTGACTGAACGATCAGCTAGCACTAGAGAGAGTCTACACTTCTTGTACTGAGTGAAACCAAGCTTCTTAGCAACAGACAAAGGCATCAAGCTCACACTGGCTCCCAAATCGCAGAGACATTTCTCAAATATCATAGGTCCAATAGCACAAGGGAGTGTGAAGCATCCTGGATCCTCTAACTTCTTTGGAACATCAAGCCTCTGGATTATGGCACTGCACTCATGAGTAAGGATCATCATACCTTCCATCTCTTTCTTCTTTGCAGCTACAACATCTTTCAGGAACTTGCTGTATTGAGGGACCAGCATGAAAGCATCAATGATAGGCATTGTGATCTGAACCTCACTCATCTGCTTCTCAAACAAAGCTTTGTACTTCTCCAGCAGCTGTCTCTTGAACCTACCAGGGAATGGGAGCTTGGGCTCATAAGGAGGAGGAACAAAAGCACTCTCCTTTGCTGGATGAACAACTTCACCATCTTTTACTGACTTCTTCTCCTCACCAACCTTTCCTTTACCCTTAGCTTCCACAATCTTCTCCAAAACCTCATCATTAGTCTTCTCATCAACAATCACCACTTCATCATCCATATTGATGGCCACCCCCTCACCTAGTTTCTCAGCATCCTTGGTGAGAGTTCTAGGAGGTAACTCTTTACCACTCCTGAGTGTGATAGCTTTGGCATCCTTGGGATTCTGCTCAGGTTTGCCAGGTAGAGAACCTTGTTGACGATTCTGCTGAGTGTTCATGGAAGCAAACTGACTCTCTAAGGCTCTGAACTTGTTGTTGAGATCATTGTAGCTTCCATCTATCCTGTTGTGAAGGTTCTTCAGCTCATAGCTGACATGCTTCTCACTTCTAGTCTGTGATTCCAAGATTTGTTTCAGAAGTGCTTCAGTGCTGCCTGCTTGGGATGTAGAGCTAGATGGTGCAGCCTGTTGCTGAGAAGTATGCTGACCCTGGTTGGAGAAACCTGGTGGAGGGTTTTGCTTTTGCTGATAGCCACCTTGCTGGTTGTTCCTAGGCTGATAGCCACCTTGCTGGTTGTTGGAATAGGGTCTCTGCTGGTAGTTGTTATACTGAAAGTTTGGCTCCTTCTTGTACCAAGTACCATTGTTGTTGATGAAACACAACTCTTCTTGACCTTCCAGACCTTCAACCTCATTGACAGCAGGTGGTGTCTCCTGTTGTGGGTTACCCACGAAGTGCAGCTGCTCTTGAGTAGCCTTATCAGCAATGAGGATGTCAATCTTATCCTGCAAAGCTTTTATCTCCCTTCTTGTCTGCTTGTCTTCTGACCTATCAGCTCTGTCATGATCCCCACTGTAGACTGCATCGCTCTTGACCATGTTCTCAACCAGTTTCTCTGCCTCAGCCTCTGTTCTGTCCAAGAAACTCCCATTACTTGCAGTGTCCAATCTTCCTCTGTACTCAGGTAGAGCACCTCTGTAGAATGTGCTGAGCAAGCTTCCTTTGTTGAAGCCATGGTGTGGGCATTGAGCTAGGTAGCCATTGAACCGCTCCCATGCTTCACTGAATCCTTCCAAGTTCTTCTGTTTGAAACCAGAAATCTCGTTCCTGTAATCAGCAGTCTTTGAAGTGGAGAAGAACTTTTCCAAGAATGCTTTCTTACAGTCATCCCAAGTGGTGATGGAGCTACTTGGCAGAGATTTCTCCCACTGACGAGCTTTGTCCCCCAAAGAGAAAGGGAAAAGCTTGAGCTTGAACGCATCTTCTGATACACCATTGGTTTTGGATAGGCCACAATACCTATCAAAGCTGTCCAAGTGGTCAAATGGGTTCTCTGCAGCTAGGCCATGGAACTTGTTGTTCTCAATTGTGTTGAGCAACCCTGACTTGATTTCAAAGTTGTTGGCTGCAACAGCTGGTGCTCTGATTCCCAACAGGTGGCCTTGGTTAGTTGGGCGGTCATAGGCACCAATAGGTCGAGCTGGTGCACCATTGGCTTCTTGTTCAGCCATTTGAATGTTCGTTTGGAACTCTTCTTGTCTCCTCTTTCTAGCACACTCCCTCTCTAAAGCTCTGATGTCGTCTGCTCTTGGAACTAGGTTTGTTGGACCCCTGCTCCTCAAGTTCATACACCTGTAGATCAAAAGGGAAGTGAAATAGGAGAATCAGTAATCTGTGAAATAAAAATGATTTAGTCTCAAGCAAGATACTAAATCCCAATGTTCAAATCTACTCAGAATTTGGCAACGGCGCCAATTTGATGATAGGAGTTTTGTGACTCCTAAGTCAAATGATAGTATGATGGAAGTAATATGTCGAACCAGTTCTGAGGGATCTAAAGCACCAAGATTATAAGCACTTTCTTAATCTAAATGCAATCAATAGCTTGAAGTTTATGTTGTCTAAAGTTCTAGTGATGAAAATAAAAGCAACTGAGATAACTTTTTCAATATTCTAAAGGGGAACCCATGGGCATAGGAATATGATCTTGGGTGATTAGGATTCGAACAAAAGATGGCAGAATGACAAATCAAATGAATGACCTTAAGCCTAAACACTATCTTAAGCAAGCTCTACTTCTAGATGAATGCTCATTTACTAACATGTCTCAAACATCAAATATCTTTGGTTGAATGACATGAAAGTAATCATTAAGAACAAGTTCAATAGCTATTCTAATACTCTTAACAACAAATGTCTTTGGCAAGATGCATTAGAAACTTAATAGAGTTTTCTCAGACATTTCAACAAACACCTTTTGGGTGGGAAATGTCTAGAGATCATCTCTTGAATGATCAGAACAAGAGAAGCAGTAAAATCACTCTACAAGCAAGGAATGAGATTAATCTATCCTATAACATCTTTGAATCTAACCTAACCACCCTTGATCTCCTAACCCATGAATCCTATGGAGGATTACTCACTAAGGTTCATGATCACCCTTAAACCCATCTTAGGTTTCAGATTGATCATAAACAGGAACAGAAATCAATGGAAACAACAATAAGAACAAAGGAATCAATTGTAGAAAAGAAGAAATCTCTTGATAGAACTATGTTTTACCAAATGTAATCTGGATAATCAGCCTCCAATGGCTTACAACATACTTAAACTTAGGTTTTAGAACAGAGAAACGAGCATACAAATGTCTAAAATGCCCCTGAGAAAAGTTAAGTTTCGAAATAAAAAACGACCGCAGCGACCGGGCACACCCGCTTCGGAGGTCGCTGCGGATGCCACAGCGGCTGGACAGACCCGCTCCAGGAGCCGCTGCGAAAACAGACGAGCGACGGGACGGACCCGCTGTGGTAGCCGTTCCGTATGCACAGCGGCCTTGGACACCCGCTCCAGATGAGCCGCTCCCGTTGCCGAATTCACAGCGGCCAGGCAGGGCCGCTGTGGGTGCCGCTGTGGACGCCTGCTTGTGCATGATTCACTCCTTTTGCCTATTTTGAGCCCCTAATGCATCCCAAATGTCTCCAAAAGCTCCATGTGATGCTCCAGTACCTGATAAGGACTCATGTATGCAAAATGCAACCTAAACATGACTAAAATCTAATCTACATGATGAAAATGCATGCAAATGAAAAGATAAAACAATGCAAATATGCAAGATATCAGTAGTATATTAGGATATACTACTACTAGATAAACATCTTGGTGTTAATATTTTTTTTGTTGTTTTAGAGTACCTGTATCATCTTGCTGAAGTTTTAAACACCATTCTAGTGGAACTAGATGGTCAAGATTTTGATAAAGAATCATGACAGATATTTTTTAGATTTCTTAACTTCACACCAGTTTTAACGTACTGAGAGAGTCTTGAACATTTCTTGAACACGTTCAATGCTCTGAAGTTTTTACAAAGACTGGCTCACTGAACTGGGGATGTTACAGGGAGGCATTGAAGATGGAGAGGATCCAAAGTCAGCAGCCATGAGAGAGTTACAACAAGAAACTGGAGTCGTTTCAGCTGTAATCATCGCTGAGGTCTCCACTCGTTACTTACCAACACACCACAGATTATTTTGAATAAGAGCCATTTACCAATGGTTTTCTCTCTGTCTTAAAATAGGTTCCAACTTGGTTAACTTATGATTTTCCACCGGCAGTAAAAGCAAAGGTTAACCGTCTCTGGGGCGGTGAATGGCATGGCCAAGCGCAGAAATGGTGAGTCTTCAGTACCCACCACCTAATTACGTTCAAAGTGTTTGCAAGAAGAGAGAATGAATGGCTCGATGTTCTGTATCCATACAGGTTTCTAGTGAGACTGGTAAAAGACGAGGACGAAAGAGAGATCAATCTAGCTAACAACGAAGCGGATTCAGAGTTTGCTGAGTGGAAATGGGCGAGACCGGAAGAAGTAGTAGAGCAAGCAGTTGATTACAAAAGGCCAACCTACGAACAAGTCATTAAGACTTTTGGTTCTTACTTGAATGATCCAGGAAGAGCTGCTAAATGTAAATCTTCCAAGTGGTGATAATTAAGGAAACCAATGTTTGTGTTTTTCTTTGTGTTCATTTTTGTAAATTGGTTATTGGTACTAGAAGGTTTTGGTTTTGGTTTTAACCTGGGGACTCGGTTTATTGTAATAAAGTCTTGGTCTGGATCCACACAAAAGGAAGGACTTGTGTATGTCCTTTTAACTTATAACTAAGTGTAAAAAAAATTCAAAACATTAAGAATATTCTAATGTACACATGTTAATATGCTTTAAAGCTTATGTTTTTGTAATCCTAATGTATTTACATTTATGATTTATATGTAGTCTCTAATAATAAAAATATCAATGCACATTAAACTTCTATGTACTGTTTTTGTTTTTTTCATCTGTTTTCTTAGTATCATTTCGTATCCGTTATAACATTACTTGGAACACAAATCGTCAAATCTATAAGTTTTTGTATTTCATGATTAAAAATGTCTCTAATTCGAAATACTTAGGGCGAATTTAAAGCAGAATAATTTGTGTGTTTATAGCTAGAGCCAGAAAAAAAAACTAAGGTTAAAAAAAAAGTAAAAATGTGGGAGATTAATTAAACAAAATCGAAAACATTCCAAGACGCAACAAAGGAGACAACAAACCCTTAACAAAACCAAACCACTTAAGACAAATTCTTACAATCTAAGCTGAAGAGAAAGTAAACCGAGAAGAAGAATGTGAATTTCACTGGCAAAGCTGCTCGACAGCAGTCACGATCTGCGCCGGCTGTACCACGGTCCACTCTTCAAGAGTACCAGCATAAGGTGTAGGAACGTCCTGAGAAGACAAACACATGACCGGAGCATCCAAATAGTCATGAAAATTCTCATTAATGGCAGCCGTAAGACTAGCTCCAATACCACCGGTCCTCATACACTCCTCCACTATCAAAACCCTGTGCGTCTTTTTCACCGAGTTCCCTATCGTGTAAAGATCAAACGGCTTCAGCGACCTGATGTCGATAACCTCAGGGTCATACCCTTTGTTCACCAGAGTTTTTGCAGCCTGCATCACATGGTACCTCATCCTCGAGTAAGTGAGGATGGTAATGTGCTCTCCAGGCCTAACCATCTCAGCTTCCTCAAGGTTACAAATGTACTCTTCGTCAGGGATCTTCTCCTTGAGATTGTAAAGCAGAACATGCTCAAACAGAATCACAGGGTTCTCACTCCTTATCGCAGCTTTCATCAATCCTTTAGCGTTGTAAGGAGTGGAGCAAGCAACCATCTGGATCCCGGGGATGGACTGGAAGTAAGATTCCAGCCGCTGAGAATGCTCAGCGCCGAGCTGACGCCCGACTCCCCCGGGCCCACGGATGACAACAGGGATGGTGAACTGACCACCAGAAGTGTAGTGAAGCATCCCACAGTTGTTGGAGATTTGGTTGAAGGCTAAGAGGAGGAAACCCATGTTCATGCCTTCGATGACGGGTCTAAGACCCGTCATCGCGGCTCCAATGCCCATACCGGTGAAGGCGTTTTCGCAGATGGGAGTGTCGAGGACCCTGAGGTCGCCGAACTTGTCAGCAAGGCCTTTGGTGACCTTGTAGGAGCCTCCGTAATGGCCAACGTCTTCACCCATTACGCATACGTGTGGGTCTCTGTCCATCTCTTCTTCTAGACCTTCCTGAAGCGCCTCGAAAAGTAGTAGTTCATGCCTACAAGTTTATAAAGACACTAAAGAATATGAATAATATCCTTTGAACAAAATATTAATCATAAAAACGAAAATTAACACGGGCGTGCGGGTCAATCTCTAGTATCTTTTAATCTGCATGTAATTATGGTTATGTTCAAAAGAGAATTTAATATAAAGTAAAATCAGATTCCAAATTACAAAAATGTACCCAGTGCCAGTGGTCGCAGACGTGTCGGCCTTCGTCTACACAAAGAAAAAAAAAACGTGAATCATCATCACAGATACAAAGGAGAAACCCTAAATTACTACAAAACTACATACCGCAACAGCATTAGCAATCAGTTTGTGAGAGTGACGAACACTGAGGCTAGAGGAAGAACCAAAGCTCTTACACGCATCCTCCTCAGATCCAGCAGCGACAATGCATCTCTTGCTCCTCGCTGCATCGAAAACCAAACTGCTTAGATCTTGCAAATCCAATCAGATAAGAAAGAAAATGCAAAAATCGATCCTAGGCTTAATTCGAAATCGAGAGAACTAAACTGGAACCTGGAAGAAGATTCGTGCGAGATCGAGCAACGAGTTTCTTGGAATTGAACGTGGATAAGGCCGTAGCAGCTCCAGCTCCATGGATTATCGCTGACATTTTTGCCACGGAGCTCGGGAGAATTAAATTTTTTGAACAGTTATATATATATATAGCTCTATGCAAATTTACAAAAGTGTATACTATAGAAACAGAACAATGGAGGAGAGATACAAAAGAGTGTTTACGGAGATATCGAAGATATATATAAATAATTATATTGCGATCGAATCCACAACATGTTCTACTTTGTTTTCGTCGTCATCTCATGTCTGTCGCATATCTGTTGTGTACCCAACCAATATATGTATGACACGTGCTGTTTTTGCATCTGAACTGCGAAATGTTAATTGGATTCTGTGAACCAGCTTGTAGAGAATAACGATGAGCTCGCTTAACCACCTGGACCAAACCTTAACTACATTTTAGTTTTCTTTCACTTAAGCTATGTGGCATTTCATTGGTTTGGGTTTTGGGACGGATAGGCCTCAAGCGTATTAGGCCCCAGTAAAAAATTATACAGTTCGTTAAGCACGCCTATTATCTCATAAAGCCCGTCAAACAAATAGTTTGTAGTAAGACTAGTAGTATTCAATTCGGATCACAGTCCAGTTTTGGTTTAGTTTCTCTGATTGAGGAAAGCCTAAATCTTGTCTTGCAGACTAAATTTGTAGTGTAGCATTGGTCATTCTAGATTCGATTCCTTAAAACTTGATTGTATGATTATCTTATAATTTATGATCAAAATAATGTTCATGGTTGCAGTCTGGATTATAGAAGAAGTATGATGTCTGTAAATTTTGGGGGCAGTTTTCTACTGACAATACCTCCATGCTTTGGATATGAACATAACCCATTGAGACTGTATTATTGCTAAGGATTGTGTAAGCGCTAAAGAAATGCATTGCATATGTATATAACTTATACTTAACAATCAACTACATAATAAATAAATATAATAATTCATTAAAGATATCATCGATATTAAATGTTCTAATTTTTAACATCGCGTAAAATCACGCTACAAATAATAATATTGATAGATCTACTAAAAGAGATTGTGCATTTTCTTGGTTGATACATATTGGAAAATCTACAAGATTTATGAAATACAATTGGTAAGTTAATAGGTGATACATTAAGAAAATGATTAACACATCCTAAACATGAGGACAACAGAAACTGAAGCTAATGAAGTACATAATTTCTTTAAACGTATAGGCAATCGACCACATGCAAAAGATGAATACAAATACTTCTAGCAACATCATATAAAGACAGAAAATAATTTATTTTTGGTATTTGTTCTAGTTTAAAACCTTTTTTGGGATCAAATTCTAGTTAAAAACTTAACATTGTTTATTTACATTTTGTTCCTCTACTATTTTTGGCACGACATTTTGTTTCTCTACTAATTTATTTCTTTTAGTAGAAAATAAGTCAATTAATAGGTAGGACCCAGAAATTAGATGAGAAATAATTCTGCGTTTGAAGTTATATAATACCAAATTTAATATTTTTAACTTTTTTTCTGCGGTTTAATTGCAGTGCAGTTTTTACAGTTATAAAAACGTATAGTTACATAGTATACATAGAAATTTTTGTTACTCTTATTTCCAGTTTCTGACTCCGGTTCGACTGATCGTAACATTCGAAAGACTAAAAAGACTGTATTACTTACAAATTACGTTGTGACTTCTGTGCGTAGTTCAAATGTTTAAAGAAAAAAAAAAGTAATTGTACCTATCACATAACGGATATTGCGGCTACATAGCCAGGAATCCAATTTAAAATTGTTTTCTTTACTTTTCTCAAAAGCTCGTGCTATTTTTGTTTTGTGAGTTTATTATACTAGTGTCTCCTAAGAATCCTTCATTATAAAATGAAATTTTAATGTTCAGTTCGGATTTATTAACAAGAGAATCTGTGAAGATGCTTGTATATAACAAAATAACATAAGCTTTTACACCAAAAAGACTGATGCTTCTATTGTTGAAGTTCTATATCTTTCAAAACTTGTCGCAAAGCCTCTCTAATAAATTCATTCTCTTATTAATCGTCCTAGTCCTTACATTTAACAAGAAACTTCATTAAATGGGATGGAACCGGTTTACAACACTATCCAAATAAAATAAAATAAAATAAAATAATATTGGAACTGGTTTTGGGGATCCAGAACACCGACTGGTGGGAACTGCAGCTTATGTCGGATTCCGATTCTTTGGACCTTCGTAGCCTAGCCAAATTCTTGTTATTTGAAATTGTTTTGTTCAAAAAAGAAGACGATAGGTTTAGATTTACAGCCCACTTTTGCGGCGTGCTTTTGTTCTCTACAATCTACTTTGTCGGTAAATGAGCACATCTAGCTTCTACGGATACGTCGACTTATAAACAGACAAACAAAAAAGGTTTGTCGTCTACTCTCTTTTTTGGATTTGGTTAAGGGGATAAAGTTATAAGCCGCCCACTTTAAGGCACGTAATCAAACTATTTTGTGCAATGAAAACGATATTTAAGGAAGAATGAATCAAAAGAATGAATGACTCAAACATGGGTAATGGCGCATGGGAAGCCAGCAATCTTCAAGTCGTCGGTTACTACTACTCATGACTCTCGTGTCTTACTCAATTTTCTTACCTAAAATAAACAAATCTATAAAATGTTAGTTTATTTGTTTCTTTACCACAAACAAATATATGTCATTGACTCAATAGTTTAAGTAACTAGTTATATTGGCAATGACTAATGCAACTCAACTATACCTAATTACGAACTTTGAAGATAATTAAACAATTAATATAAAAGATTATGCATATATGAACCATACCTAATTACGCAACACGCAACGCTACGAGGTTCACGACCAGCCCAGACTACTCTATATATAACATCAGGTAAAATTCGATTTGACTTGCAGCCCAATTATCCATAATGGCACTGAGTACTCAACCGATTCAAAGTGAAGATAGCATTCAGGTTGAGTTTAATTAGTAACCGATTTAATTTTAAATATATTTTTCCTGACAAGAATAACCTTACTAGTGGATGGGTTGTAACTAAATTCAGTCACTAATAAAAAATTAGCCCCTACCACGTTTTCCCCACGAATCTCTTAGTCTCTACCACTTGTTCAAAGCCGTGAAACAAAATATAAGTACATGGAGAGACAAACACGTGCCTTAGTCGAGATAAATATTATTTTTTTTTGCGAAAGTAGTCGAAGAAATATTTGTTGACCCAAATGGCAAATGAGTTAGTTACATAACATAATGTCATCAACGAATTGAAGGCTTAGTTAAGAGTATAAAAATATAATAAAGTATACAACACATGAATATATATGCAACTGGAGTATGCTTTAAAAAAGCAACTGGGGTATGAATTTATATGCAACATAAGTATAAATTTAATTTAATCAATATCTGTAAAGTAATACAAATTGTAACTTTGGAACGCGACTTTCTGCTGTTATGTTTACACTTACCTAAGTAAGAATTAGAATAATACAAGATTTACAGCCGTGCCAAATCTTGTAGCTCATTTGGGTAGAGGGCTGCATTGAAGGCAAGAGGAGGATAAATATGTAGAAAATTGCTTATTTAAAATATAAAAAAGGAGAGGAAAATGTGAAATGAGTTACACACGTTTATGAACCATTATCCTAATTCTAATCAAATCAAGTTTTCTATCACAAACAAAAAAGGTTAAGTCAAATACCGCCAAGATTTAAATACTTGCGTGTGCAGTGATCACATAATTGACTTACAAAGATATGCCGCCTGTGGAACTACTCCGCAGTCGACACTTTAACAAAAAAAAAGGTGGGCGTCAAAAAAAGAAGGTAGGCGTCAAACACCATGGTACACCGTAGGTGGGCTTGGTGAACTAATAAATAATCAAAATTGTGAAATTGTTAGATAATACAGTATATGATTATCCAATATAAGGATAATGTTTATCCTTTTGACAGTAAAATATTAATTACTTCTTGATAAAGGCAATAGTTGCCGACTTATTCTCCTCCTATAAATATGTATGTTCTCTGATCAAATTAATAGACATAAGTTAAACTTTCTATTTTTGATCAAAAAAAAAAAAAAAAAAAAAAAGTTAAACTTTCTATTTCTCTTTTCCTTACGTACAACAACAACAACTCAATACAAATAATAATATAAGACCAGATTCTCTTTCTCTCGCTTTCATATGAAAACAAATATAAGATCAAATACGAAAAGACTTCATCATCATCATCATCTCACTTGCTCGATGTCTCTATATGATTACTAATTTACAACACGTTATCAGCACGACGAGCTCTTTTCTACCGATCATTCTTATACCAAACAAGGTTATACCAACGAGATAAGTTTTAATTTATGTTTTTCAATATATTTAATTTTATTTAAAATTTTATTTATTCTGGAGTGAGAGGCTAGGTCTTCTCCGTTTATATTTCGGGATGATAGGCACTGCCTTCTCCGACTGATCGTTATGGCAGGCTAGGCCTCCGCGATCAGAGAAACACGTGGTAGGTTTTACCTCCGTGTATAAAAAGGAAAAGATCAAAATGGAAGACTAAGTCTCCTCGGATCTTGAATAAATGGTCAAAAATGGAAGGCTGGGCCTCCTGGACCTTAATAAAAGAAAAAGTCAACATGGTAGGCTTGCCTCCTCTGACTTTAGAAAATGATCAATATGGTAGTCTTTGACTCCTCGGATCATGTGAAAGGCTAAGCCTTCAATTTTATTTATGCAATTTAAATTTCTGCAATTTAATTTATGCATTTATTTTATGCATTTAAATTTTTGTCTTTATTATATTTTTATGTTATTCTGTAAATATGGCTATCATGTCGATTTGACAAAGCTCAAAAATAAAGTGCCTTTGAAAAATATGATTTGGGCAGTGGGTGCAAAGATGCACATAAAAATAAGCTTTGAGAAATCATCGATAAGTTGATAACTATCGGATGAGAAAAAGAAAAGCCATGATATTTAACACCACTTTGATGATGGTTTATAACATGAAGTGTATCATGAGAAAAGATCTAGAAGATCTTTTAAGTAATCCTTGAAAGAAAGGATTCACTAAATAATTGGAGTTGATGTAAAATCCTCCGTGAAAAAAAAATGGAGCTCATGATACTAAACCATCAAGTTGGTCCTATTAGAAAAGGACGAAGGTGTAAATACGGTTAAACAGTTCGTGGTCGTGGAAGAGGACGAGGAAAAAGATTCCGTCCTTAAGAAATAATGAGAACTTCCACAAAAATGATAGTGGTCGGGTAACAAAAGGCAAACAGAAAATGTTTGCTATAGATACGGCAAGAAAGAATATTGGGTACATAATTTTCGTATGCCAAGCCGATCTATATTGAGAATGAAAAAGAAAGAGAAAGAAAGTAAGATAACTTCATCTTTTATGAACCCGAACCATCTTTTCATGGCTTGAATACTCATCTTGATATGTTAGATTTTCTGGTTGTTCCAGAGAGTATCGATGAATGATAAAATCGATGTGATATAATTGTTATTTTCCTGAAAAAATATTTTGAGATTCAGGATGGAAATAAATATATTTGGCGGATATTTGGTCATCCTACATGACCATTAGAGACATGCATAAGAAAAAGATGGCAAAAGTGTAAATGGTGGTAAACTTGGAGTTTCCTGATATAGCCATCTTCAATAATGTTATTGACATTATTGTGAAATGCTGAAAAACTAGAGGTTTTTCGCTTATAGCATGTCTTAAGAAAATAAAAGAATCATCATGGGTGTTGAATCATCAAACAAGTTCAATAGATGTGATTTCTTTAAACAGTCCCAAGTCAGGATCTCACTCTAAGGATTTGATACATAATTCATCCCAAATGGGAAAACCGAATATGTTATTGGTTCGAGAGTGGGATTCAGTGCGAGATTTTAGACATGGAATGTCATCATCTCGAGGGGGAGAATTAAAGAATCCATAGTGAGTGAAACATTGAGATGATTATGTTCGCACTCAGAAGAGAACTTGATAAGAACTTGATAAAGTAAATTCAAGTAAGATGATCCCCATGATCGGGTTTAAACATGCAGTTGTGCATGTAGTCATATACAATCCAAAATGAATAATGTATATGGAATAATTATAAATATGCTCGCAAGATTGCTGGAAGCATATAAGCAGCTGATGGAATGAGATATGAGAAATGGATTATCATGAGAATTATAAAAGATAATCCATATATAAAGTGTCTGCCAGACATTTTGATGAATTAATGAAATCTCATATTCCAGCTGAAAAAGCTCCAATAAGAAAAAGTGTCCTAATAGGACGATATATGAGTCTATGGCACGCTAAAGACGTGATAGACCACTTTGGTTACAAAGAATCCTCGAAAATGAGCAAATAAATAAATTGAGGATGAATCTCTTGATGAGACCGTTGATATGGTTAATTTGTATTCAAATACCCGGGTAAATCATCGATGATGATAAAGAGATCTCGATTAACCATATCAGTACGGATAAAAAGATGGAACCAAAGAGAAAATAGATTGTCGACAATAAGTAAATGAGAAAGCGCTATATAAATAATGATCATGAATCTACCTCTATATATGAGAGTAGAGGGAATTGATTAGCCAAAGAGTGGTTGGGGCAATCAATTCGATACTCGTTAGAAAAACGAGAAGTTTATGGACCAAGAGTCCAAGATGTATATTTCTCCAAAGAATGAAATGAAAGATGATCTTGAGGTATGAGAATCGGCTTGTTCCAAGGTCACTGGAGAAATCTTAAGAAAGATGCATTATATTAAGATGTCTGGCAGGACATAAGAAGACTTGAGTTGCATCTTGATATTTGGTAATCCCTGGAGAATTAAAGATGTTCTCGGGACCGATAGAACTCTAAAAGAGTTAGAACAAGCCGTATATAAGGTATCTTGAACCTGTAACTGGTGATATGTGTACAACAGAATTTTCCGATTGCCATTTTAATGAGGTTGAATTTCCAGCATTAGGGGGAGAGGAATTAGAAAAATTCCTAAGAAGATTGATGATGTATACATTCATTGCTACACCTTGATTCCCCTATAAATTAAAGAGAGTTGGAAGTTCAGAAAATTGTGCATTTGCATAATTTGGCAAACCAGTTACCAAATGTGTTCATAGATACAATGAGATATACCCGCTGAAAATGTTCCATCAATGATTGATGTTCCTAAAGAACAAAGTAATGGTAACACAATGAATGAACCCGTGGTTCAGGTAAAGAGGGGGAGATCAGTGGGTTTTAAAAATAAAAATCTCCGAAAAAGAAACTGGTAAAGTAAAATCGAGAGGTTCTAAAAGAACCTGACTGAAAAATGTCTGAAAGAAGGCATAAGTGGATCGGTTCTGAATGAACCTGATATTGAAAGATGTTTGAAAGAAGACATAAGTGAAATGGTTCAAGAAGAACCAAATAAAGATGATCTAGATGACGAGGAGAGACTAGAAAAGTGTGAGATTTCCATCAACTACGCATGTGATGATAAGTTATAAGATTAAAGATGTAGATGGAATGTTCTCCTTTTCTGTGTCCAAAGAGATCAATCATGAGATTGATGATCCTGATCCAATGTCCATTTTAAAATGTCAAAAAGACATGAATGGGATGAGTGTGGCAGAAGGCCACTGAAACTAAATTACTCTCCCTGAATAAAAGGAATGTATGTGGACCTATAGTCATAATGCCTGAGAATATAAATCTGGTTGGGTATAAGTGGGTATTCGTGAGAAAAGTAACACGATATAAAACCTGATTAAAAGTTGCCCAAGGTTTTTCTCAGAGACTGGGAATTAATTTTGAGGAAAATATTCCCCGGTAATAGATGCAATTACTTTAGATTTTTGATGAGCCTAGCGGCATCGGAAAATCTTGAAATGCATCTCATGAACGTTGTGACTGTGTATTTATATGGATCGTTGGATGATGATACTCCCTGAAAGATTGAAAATGCTTAAAGCATTCAGGGAGATTTGTTCGGTCAAGTTACAGCAATCCGGACGTATGTGTTTTATAAAAAAAAAACCGTCATCTGGCTTTGTGATCATTGTTGTATATGTAAATGACATGAACATGATTGGAACTCAGGGAGATTAATGATGCACAAACTCATATGTAAGAGGAGTTTGAAATGAAAGATCTCGGAAAGACAATGTTTTATCTTGGGCTCCAAATTGAGCATTTCCGAGAAGATATATTTGTGCATCAATCAAACTATACGAAAAGGCTATTGAAACACTTTCGTATAGACAAAGCGACTCCTTTGAGTACTCCAATTGTAAATAGATCTCTCGAGTTAAAAGAGATGTTGTTTAAAAGACCCTGGTAAGATCTTATATAAATAAATACTTTGGAGATGCTAATGGTAATAAAGCATATGTGAGTTTCTATATCTTGCGAGTTGTATTTTTAAATATATTTTTAGACTAATGTCTCTGAAAGATATAGCTTAATTCCTACTCATGGAAATAAGAATGGAGTTGAGAATATATATGTTCTCTCTAAGGTATGTTTTTAACTTAGGGATGATTTATTTTAGAAAACCCGAGTTTGGTATGGTTTTGCAGATATATTATATAAAATCGAACGCAAACCGGTTATGGTTTTACAATTGGCGAAACCGAGATTTTGTGCGTTCTGAGAAATAATGGCTCAGACTTTTTCAAAGCATGCCAAAAATGTGTATGACTGGGTCAGTAAGTCAACACATAGAAGAAGCAAGTGGAAACAAGAAAGAGCCGATGAAAATATTTGAAGACAGTTCGGGGTGTGTCGCTCAACTCAGAGAAGATTATATATCAAAGGCGACAAATAAGCATATCTCTCCAAGATTTTTCTCATACATCCGAGAGTTCGAGAAAAATAAAGAACGGTCATGCGACAATCCAACTGACTGGTCCACCAAGACTTTACCCATTTCCCGAACACGTGTATGGTATCGGAATGTGGCGTGTGCGAAGAAATAGTTATTATTCTCAAGGGGAGATTACGGTAGTGTACTCTTTTTCTCCTCGTCATGGTTTTTATCCCAATGGGTTTTTCCGTGACTAGGTTTTTAACGAGGCACTACGTAATATAAATTGGATAATCAAGGGGGAGTGTTAGATAATACAGTATATGATTATCCAATATAAGGATAATGTTTATCCTTTTGACAGTAAAATATTAATTACTTCTTGATGAAGGCAATAGTTGCCGACTTATTCTCCTCCTATAAATATGTATGTTCTCTGATCAAATTAATAGACATAAGTTAAACTTTCTATTTCTCTTTTCCTTACGTACAACAACAACAACTCAATACAAATAATAATATAAGACCAGATTCTCTTTCTCTCGCTTTCATATGAAAACAAATATAAGATCAAATACGAAAAGACTTCATCATCATCATCATCTCACTTGCTCGATGTCTCTATATGATTACTAATTTACAACAGAAATACCAAACATAAGGAACGAAGTATGAGTATTATTAATTAATTTTTGACGAAGTATGAGTATTATTTGAAGGAAAAGATCTGTAAAATGCCTCTAAACAACTAATAGAAATTCGGGATAAGTATTATTCTAAAAAGAAAAGGGAGTGTGTTTCTTTTCCTTTTATTCCAAAAAATACTGAAGCTGCACAAACATAATAATAGAATAAACATGTTCCACGTGAGATAATTACAAAGAAGCTGTGATCTGCTGTCTTAAGATACCGCCGTCATAAAACCCGTGTTCTGTCTCCACCGTCTCTCCCGTGTCCTATATCTCCTTATATATATGTAAACTTATAATTATCAATCCAGACACCATATCATCACCATCATCATTAATTCTAGTTATTACAACTCACGAAGATGGAGAAAAGCTGCGACTTGGAACTTCGTCTTTTTCCAACTTCTTCTTGTATTACCGATTCAGATAACTCGTAAGTCTCTCTCTGTTTCTTGAGATTCAGTATATGAAATCCAGTTCATATATATGAATCTGATAAATTTCACATTTGACTGGTTTGCAGTATGTCAGAATCAAGAAGTTCTGGAAATTCATTACCAAAAGAAGAAGAAACTCAGAGATTAACAATTTTCTACAATGGAAAAATGTGTGTTTATTCAGATGTTACTCATCTTCAGGTATGTACATACAAGACATTTATCTTATGATTATACTGTGTAAGCAATGAATTTTACTAACCATTAATGTCTTTAATGATTATATGCAGGCTAAATCAATAATTTCGATGGCGAGCAGAGAAATTGAAGAGAGGTCATCTTCAAACGGGTCGGATCCTCGAAACAGGTCGACCCAATTAAATCATTATCATCAACAGCTTCCAAATCCAAAGGCTTCTATGAAAAGATCTCTCCAAAGTTTTCTTCAGAAACGGCAAATTCGACTTCAAGCCACTTCACCTTACCATCAGCATTCATGACGATAGTCTTTTGATTTTGTTTAACATTTTTAGCAGTTCTATGTTTAATTTTATTATGTTTCTTACGTGTTTGTTATTGATAAGAGATGTACTCCCAGTGCGCGCGCACACACATATTAATCCCAAATTCGATTTTGATTCTGATTTTACAACGGTACATCTTTTTGTTAACCTTGACAATTTATATGAACATGTTAACAGGAGCGCTGTCAAAATTTTATATTAACTCAGCGAGGATCTAAAAAATAACTTTTATCCGAAATAAAATTAAAAAAATATTATTAAAATGTTTACAAAATTTAAATTTTTAACAGGAGCGCTATCAAAATTTTGTACAAACTTACATTAAAGTAAAACAGAATTAATGGTGAACAGCTGTAAATTTCCAATATAAAACAGAATTAATACATAGCTTGGCCTTTTCGCTCATAATTTCCTCATTATCCAATGTTCTTGTGAATAGACATAGTAAGTGACTGTCCAATATATAAACAGAGTAGTAAACTAGAATAAACTATATGTTTGTAGTTATATAAGGTACACTCTCTTTTACACTTAATGAAACATTTCTAATTTGATCTAAGCAAGTTTGTAAGATCTGAAGAAATTCAAAATATAGGAAAAACTGAATATGTAAGCTACTTGGTTGGTGGTCATCCATTATTAAAATACCAAAATCCATTAAACCAACACACACCTTAACTCATTTCTTTCATCTTTCATCCTTAATTTTTCATTTCGTTTTTTTAACATGTTTTCTTCTTCCAAAGCTGTCAAGCTCGTTTACACAAGTTAGATATCATGCAAGCCGTGAGAAGTACCAGCGTTGGGAAGTTCAAAACCATTGTTGACCAAATGATTCACGCCAATGAGGTTGTCTATGAAGAGTGTATGTTTTCACATAGCAAGAGGAATTGCAAGATCTTTTGGTCTCTCACCGGATGTTGTGCAGATGCTTCCAGTACATAATAATTATACATCGGCATACTCACATCCACGGTCTTCACTCCAATGCCACCACCATTAGGAAAAGTACAGAAGACATAATGACCTCAGTTTGATGGTTATTTTCAAGGTGATCAACGCAAGTAAAGAAAATGAAACGTAAATATCACCACCCTTCAGAAGTAAAAACCAACTCGAAACCAACTTGGAATGTAAAATATTAACCAAAGAATACCAACGCTTCTCACATAAAAAACTTAGTAAAACATGACAACAAGAACAACATCTTTTCATATTTTGTAAAGCTTTTAATTTATATATATGTTTATGTAACTTCCCCGCCATTATTTGATTTATGTAATTTTGGTTTTTAATGTTTATGATGCATGGATTTGTTTCTAATGAAAACATATCTATCTTATCTTTAAGTTGATAGTTATAATTATCTTGAAAAATATAGCAATAAGGGAAGAAGTTAGGATTGACTGAGACTGCGCTTACTCACATCCATTAGTATTAACTATTAGGGGGATGAGGTTAGGATTCGGTCAGCGATGGTTTTGACCAATTATCTTCTTTTTTTTGTCAAAGACCAATTATCACTTATTGCTCTACTGAATGAATATTGAGGGTTGAAAATTATTACCAGTTAACCAATAACAGCTCTATTGAGAGGATATCATTACTTTAATGCTATTTAGACATTTTGACAAATTATCTCTTATTATTATAACTATTATAATTAAATGCAAGAGTTTTAATTTTAAAATGTCAAAGAAAAACAAAAGAATTAAACCACAAACAAGATGTACTAATCACCATCTTCGCGCGGGTTAATTGTCTAATCTATTAAACAAATTGTACATTTTTTAGCGTTATAGTCTAGATTTCCTAGTTTTTAATACTATGTTTATGTGGTTTAGTTAACATTAATATTTTGATGGTTTGTGTATTGTTAGTTTTCATAATTATTTAAAAATATAGAGTCATTTTGTTAACCACTTAAACAAATTTATAAATAAATTATATATTGTTTAACGTTATATTTTTTCTATTAATGATATTTAGTATTATCGATCTTTGAGGTTATATTCCACAACAAATATCTAGGAACTTAAAATGATGTTTCTGTTTTTGGAATATAATGTATAGAAACTTCCTAAATGAATACAAATATATTCTTATTGAATTAGAATACAGAATATGGTTATAAATATATATCCGACGAGGTTTGATAATAACCAGCTAGGCTACCTAAAATATATATATGTTCTAGATTTGGTTGATACTAACTTGTGCAACACTATTTATTATATCTCTAAGTTTTAAAACTTGAAATTAGAAGATTTCAATCTCGAGTGGAAACTTCTTAGGTCTAATGATTTGACTAAGGATTCATTAATATTTCTATTCTACGAAGTCTTGGTTTTAAGTCCAAGAGAAAATGGAACTATGCAATTTAATGGAAAAAAAAACTTACAGAATATCTACAGCATAGGGCAAGGAGTTTTGTCAAGTAGTTTTGTCAAGTGTGGATCTAATTCGTGCATTGTAATACTTGTCTATAAACCTCAAGAATTTGTAGCTACGGCAAGAGCCTTTGTCCTCGTATCCGAGAGCATAACTGAACCAGTCCATTCCACATGGGCGTGAGAATATCTAGATTCCATCGACCTTATTTGACCCAAATACGGATTCCAAACAATAAATTTTGTATCATCATTTTCCAGGACGCATAACAATAAACCATCGCAGTGGATAACTTGAGATATCTTATTGTGTTTGTCTAAACAAGTAAGTTTACCTTTGCGCTCTATTAATGGATCTTCATTGAAGCAGATAACGACCTTCATGAGATATAGATTGTAATATATCATTGCGATCATCGTAGACTCACCTTCCCTTACTGCGCTTAGTTTATCAATGTGCAGCTTTGAAAAGCTTCGACTCTTGGATAAAGCATCCCACTGTTTGAAAGAAACCTTATACGGATCCCATTAACAGATAGTCGATATACACTACAAAGATTCATAAAATTAAAATATAATTTAGACATTAGTTCCTAACTAATTCATCTATTTAAAAGAAGTAAGTTTTTTTAATATCAAAGTCATGTCCAACGTTTCTACTTGCACGTACTACTATTAGACGTTGCTGAAGAAGACTAAACCTGGAAGCTATTTCATCATATGATTCATGATCATTATTACTTCCACCAAAGAAATAGATTTATTTGTTTCTTTGCTTTTTTAAAACATTTTCATGTGCCTTTGATTTTTTTTTAAATGGCTTTCTGCATTAATACTTCTACTTATCTGATCTAATGTAGATAAATAGATCGAGAATCTAAGCTATATTATTTTCTTGAATTTAGTTGTAACAAAGCATCTAAAGTGGAAAATTCTTTATCAATATTGCAGTTATTCAGTGAGACAAGCCACAAGCCAAGAGATGACATATATAGTTGATAAAGTCCATGGCGACTTTCTTCTCCTCGTCAATAAAGTAACCACGAGAATTCACCAGAGCCAAAAATCCCGTTTCCGATTCCACTCTCAAGAACTTGCTCCAGAACACCTCTCCGGGTTCAATCTTAGTAGTAATCCATATGTCAAACTCCAATGGACCCGCTTCGTCGTGAGTAAGTAAAACCGCAAGCTTCTCTTCTCTAACACATGATAAAGTCACATAGTCACTATCTCCAGTGTTAAACGGCAGACGCAGAAGAGGACCAAAACTCTCACTTGTAAAATCGAAACAGATTATGTGATCGGTGGTAAGACAGTAGTCATATTCTGTGCTCCATTGCGAAGCAGGCCAGTAAGTGCTTCCTTTGAGAGACACGCCAAGATTATTACATAGTATAAACCAGTTCTGTGGAGTGATATCAAGAGTCTTCCATGTACTAGAGTCGAAATCGTAAATCTCATACCATACAAACAGTTCTCTGGTCTTATACTCAATGTCGTGATTTATAAACCTCAAGAATTTGTAGCTACGACAAGAGCCTTTTTCCTCGTATCCAAGTGCATAACTGAACCTGTCCATTCCCTTTGGACGGTGAGAGTAGCTAAATTCTATCGACCTTGTTTGACCCCAATACGGATTCCAAACAATAGCTTTGGTAGCATCATCTTCCAAGACGCATAGCAATAAACCGTCACAGTGGAAAGCTTGAGATAGTTTGATTTGTTTGTTAAGTTTACCTTTATACTCTAAGATTGGATCTTCATTGTCCACGAAAACGACCTTCGTGAGATATACATTGTAATCCAACATTACGATCATCATAGACTCAACTTCCCTTTCTGCGCTTTTGTCGATATGCATCTTTAAAAAGCTTCGGCTTTTTGATAAAGTGTCCCACGCTTTGCAAGTTAATCGAACTTCTCTCATATTTTTAATGGGGACCCAATAGAGAATCTCCTCTACCAAATGTAATGGAAGATCCGAGATCTTTGTCATTGTTTCAGTCTGGAACAAGTGTTTCAGAGGCTATAATAACTGAATCTGTATTATAACGACTGAAGACTCGGAAACCCTATATGAAGCTGGGCCAACCATGGGCTAAATATTTTTTTTATATTTTGGATACTCATTAACGAACAAAACCAATGCCATTAGTTAAAACAATTTCGGTTGAACGTTTATGGGAGGCTAGATATATTGCAAGTGGAACATCTCCAATGTCATTTGTTAACACATGAATCTTCCCTCTGTAGTCTCCTCCTCTCTAAACACCATGATCTGCTGCGTTTCATATATAGGTCAAGATTATGAAGAATAAATATAGTTCACGTTTAAGTATTTTTTGAACACGCTATCCAATATGTAATTTTATCATAAGTAAATGGACTCACTGTCGATAAAAATCTAGTATATGTAAATGCACGTAAATGGAAATTATGAAGAATATAAAGCATAGTACATCTTACTGCTGAGTATAGATACGGTATTCAAAGTCCAAATATTAACCGAAGTACATGTTTCATTCGATTTTGGAAAAACGTTTTAGAAACTAGATGTGCACAAGATAAAGTGAGTTCATGTTCTCCGTTTAATCCCAGGATTTAACTTCGTTTACCCTCAATCTCTGCGCATTTGAGGTGTAGAGAGATCACTAGCCTGATTGGTTTTTCTTCTTCCAAATGGGGGGACATAGATGACCACGACTTCGCTCTTAGCAAGTCGATACAGAGTAAGAACAGAAGAAACCAGTCGTAGCGCAGCACTGCTATAAGATGGACGAAACCAGTAAGAAGCCCAAAAGATTGTTCAATGTTTGAACACCATTTCTCCTCCTCTCTAAACACCATGATCTGCTGCGTTTCATATATAGTAGATCGGTCTCGAATCTGAATATCCCTTGGCCTAGTTGTATGCAAGAACCAAACGATCAAGGGTTCATCAATAATATCTATTCAATTCATATGGTTACTACTATAAATAAAATATGTACCAAATTTCAGTTTTATATACAGTAGAACCTCTATAAATTAATAATCTATAAATTAATAATCTCTATAAATTAATAAATTTTTCCGGTCCCAAGTTGGGCCGGTGTTAAATATAAAACAAATCAATAAAATAATAAGATAATAATATTTTTAAAACTTCTATGTAAATGTATTGTCTCTTTAAAATCATAAATTAATAATCTATCTATATATAATTTTTATATAAGTACAAGCTAAATATCATATTGTTGGTTTTCTATTCACAACGAATTTTTTTTATTTTTCTTAACATTTCAATACATTTTGATAATATTTAGTAAAATTATACCAAAAACCACTTAACAATTCTATGAAACATAAAAATATATAAAAATAAGATAATAAAACAATATGGAAGTTAAATTTCTAAAATTTAAATTATGTACATACGGTAAAATAAAAAAAAATATTTTCTTTATAAACAAAATAGAAAAAATAGAAAAAATCCAAATAAGGAAACTTTTTTTTTTCTTTGTCGGCAATCCATATTAACTAGATCAAGTGGTGGCAGTCGAGCCGATTCTCCGAAGAGCATCTCCGTCTGTCCGGGTCTGATCTATATGGGAAAAAATAGAACCTCTTCTCCTTGCTTCTTTTGCTAGCGCATCTGCACGACCATTCTTACTCCGAGGAATGTGAGATAACCTTACATCCTCGAAATCCTCGTGTAGTCTTTGAAGCGCCTCAATTTCCGTAGCAAAGTTTGGCCAATCCAGCGGGTTTGTAGTCATCTCTACCAGGTCCGAGCAATCTGTCTCGAACTTTATTGAGGATATCCTCATATCCCTCATGCATGAAGCTGCCCAAAGTAACCCCTCCATCTCAGCATGCAGAGCGGAGAGGCTCCTTCTGCACGCTCGTAATCCAAAAAATTCTGAGCCCAAATGATCTTTAAGACTCCACCCTAAGCCACTAACAATGCCATTATTGATCCATGACGCATCAACTTGACATGTAGGGATTTGGGGTATCCCAAGGGGCCTTTCCACTCTCTCTACGGTTGGGAGGTCATTATGATCCTCATTTGCCTCTTCCTTTTCATTAGCCTTCCTCCAGCATTCAGCCTCGAGGGATGCATGTTGGAGAGTATCCATCGGGGAGACGACTTTCCCATTAAAGAGTTTGTCGTTTCTCGCCTTCCAAATGTACCAGCAGATCCACAGAAAGGTATCGAATTGTGGTCTTAATGGAGCCACCTCTTTTCTCTTCCAAAGCAGGAAGTTCATATTTTGGTATATAGACGTACTCGGGAAGTAACCCGGAAGGGACGGATAGTCCGATAAAGCCCACACCTGAACGGCAGGGGGACATTCAAAGAGAAGATGGTTAATCGACTCCACTGGGTCAGCGCATCTAGGACAACTCCTATCGGTGCCCAGGTGTCTATAAGCTAGCCTCTCTGTCGTCGCCACAAAACCAGATATAGTTTGCCATAAAAAGTGTTTCATCTTGGTTGGGGTCTTTAGCTTCCATACTTGGCTTTGAAGACAGGTGAAACTCGGTTCGCTGTTCATTTCAAGTAAAAGACTCTTCTTGTTTTCTTGGAGGAGGTCGTACCCGGTTTTAACTGTGTACATTCCTGATTTTGTGTGGTGCCAAACATATCCATCTGGAACAGACGAGAGTGGTAGTTTAATACCCAAAATTAAAGGGATATCATCTTGTTGAAAAAAAAATAAAAAAATAAAAATAAAAAAATCCCAACATTATTAATTTATAGAGGTTTTACTGTATTTGATTTGCCTTATGGTTTTAAAATGTACCAAAAACTCCAGTTTACAAAACAATAACAGTAACTTATCACTTATCATATAGTTCCAGTTTGGTATTATGCACATTGGTAACGATTAAAAGAAAACTAGTTTGGCAAACCAACCTACCATGTTTTAGCTGAATCATAGACTTCAAAAACCGAGCAAAGAGTGTGCTGACATCACGTCTCAATTTGTAAATTACCTTTTTCCCTCCTTTAAAACATTCAAACGGCAACATCATAACGAAATATTTTTCTATCCTTCGCCTCCAAAAATACATATACAACTTCTAAAAACCAAGACACGTATACAAATTGAATTTATAAAGACCTTGTCCTACATATTTTTCCATCAGCTGTATTTTTCTTTTTTTAATTTTTTCCATCAGGTGTTGCTATAAAAATATTTTGTACCGACAATTTTGTTTTCATTTTTAACTCGAACTATCCCGACTACTCTATCAATATTTATTACATTTGTTATTTGTGTAATCTATATTAGATAAGGTGAAGAATAATGAAGCTTTCATTATGACAGATGAAAATGAAATGGTGAATGAAGGATGGATAACAACGAGTCACGTGCTGCGGGAAAGTGGAACATAACACAACCAAGAGCACAAACAATAAATGCAGCTTGTTCTGCTGTTTCATCTACCTCATTCGAGAATCATCTTTATTGACGACGATAAATTGGTTCATATGTAATCATCAATATGCATTTTTTTTACCTTTTAGTGATGTTTTATTAGCAACTAATCACGTTAAGACCAATCGACTTTCAGTTAAAATACCGAGTGTCTTTTCTTCAACGACGAAGCTACAAACTCTTGCGTTAATTATACTAAAATGAGATTCACTAATCTTTTTCAAAAAGGTTATACTAAATTGGATTTTTAGTGATTTAAACCCTCAACTATTTTTGAATCGTAAAATAAATCCTCAACTATTTTTGTAATGTTTTAAACCCTCAACTTACAAATCGTTAACGTTTGTCACCCTCCGTCTATAATTCTGTAACGGAGGGTGACAA
This sequence comes from Hirschfeldia incana, assembly GCA_026261945.1. Classification (NCBI taxonomy): domain Eukaryota; kingdom Viridiplantae; phylum Streptophyta; class Magnoliopsida; order Brassicales; family Brassicaceae; genus Hirschfeldia; species Hirschfeldia incana. Next base: position 401,261 of record JABCMI010000105.1, read on the forward strand.
ACGTTAACAATTTGTAAGTTAAGGGTTTAAAACATTAAAAGTATAGTTGAGGGTTTATTTTACGATTCGAAAATAGTTGAGGGTTTAAATCAATAAACACACATTTTAAAACAAAATGATTTAAGAATTTTTTTTTCTATTTATCAAATATTTTTTTATTAATTAAGAAACAAATGGATAGTGTTTATGAAGCACAAGAATGAGGGTTCCAAATATATTTTGAAAGTGTAAAAAACATTGATGGAGAATGAAACTAGGACGAAGATATACTGATCGAAAAGCCACATACTGATAATGATTTCAAATTTTGTCATCAGAGTTCAACCAATTTTGTACGGATGCATGCATGAATTAATAGGCATCATATAATTAGAAAAAAAAACTAAAAATAAAATAGTGTAGTTGAGTGGATGAATAAAATATTAATGAATAGAGTTGTATGGATGCTATCTAATGCTGGCTTAGAAAGAAGGTTTTTAATTAGCCTTGATCGTTGGCAAAAAAATTAGCATTGGTCCACAAACATACATATGATACATATGAAGTGCATCAGGTAAATAAATACGATGAATACTCATTTCTCTGATTTACTGATATTTTAACTATTTTTATAATATAGACTAATCGAGTTTTGTAGATTTTAAAAATATTCTTATTTGTATTATTTTAAAAAATTTCATCATGATTTTTAGACAAAATAAAAATTATATTTAATTTTTAATATTTATATAGTATAATAAATTGGTTCATAATACAAAAAAAACATGGATATTAACAATCTAAAATTTTGTTGTCTAGAAATCAAGGCAACATCTTCTGGGATTTAAGGTATTTACCTAATTAGTTGATAAAAATATATTTGATTCAAAAATCCTATATATCAAACTGTTCTTAGTTAATAAAAATATATTTGATAATTAGAAAAAAAAATTCTTAAATCAATTTGTTTTAAAATGTGTGTTTATTGATTTAAACCCTCAACTATTTTTGAATCGTAAAATAAACCCTCAACTATTTTTGTAATGTTTTAAACCCTCAACTTATAAATCGTTAATGTATGTCACCTTCCGTTACAGAATTATAGACGGAGGGTGACAAACGTTAGCAATTTGTAAGTTGAGGGTTTAAAATATTAAAAATATAGTTGGAGGTTTATTTTACGATTCAAAAATAGTTGAGGGTTTAAATCACTAAAAATCCTATTAAATTATCAAAGTCTTATTTAGTGAAAAAAAAGACGAAATCCAAAAAAGGAAATTCATAGTTAACATCTACTAATTGTTTTTATAGATTTATTTCTCAACTAAAGTCTTTCTTTTTGTAACATTCTCAACTAAAGTCTAGAGGTAGTGCTTATAGTTATACATATATGCATATATTCTTATTGAATTCTAAATCAAACTGCCAATTGATAATTTACATATATAATATTTTTGAGTTACTATTACATGTATATGAGTTAATACGAGCTTACTGTTATTGTTTTGTAAATTGGAATTCAGTGCTAAAAATTACGAAATCTGTGGATAATTTGTAATGATGCATGACATCGTTTTGTGGTTAGTCGTCAAATATAATGATAAAACAAACTATATACTGAAAAGAGGATTGCTGAATCATGTTACTCTAAATATAACTTTTTAACAACAATAATAGCTAAATTACGATACATGCTTACTGATTCAGTTAGTCAAATTGATGGTGTATAATTGACACAAAACATAGTAGAAGAGGAATTTATAGTACCTCATATGAGCATGTCTGCTATTAAATTGTACGTTTTTGAAATATCGGCTCTTGAAGGTGAAAAAAAAAGTTTACTACATCGAAACTTCTCTAAATATATAGGAAAATATATTTATCTGAGTCCATTTTCCCATATAGATGTGTTCTGTAGATTATATATTCTTCTGAATTTTTTTATCATCTCGTATGTCATCAGGCATCATAAAATGATCTCAACATCTAAGATACGTGTGTTAGCCTGGATATTGTAGATCCAGTTTTATAAATTCTTTTATGAACAATATAATATAAGATCTCGTGTGATAATTAGGCAAATGATACCCTGATTACAAGTCTCGGAAGGCTGCGTAACATCTATCAAAAGACGACAAATTAGTTTCACCTTTTGTACTTTTAAATGAACGATGCATTTCACTCTTAGCACGTCAGCCATAAAATTATACCATAGTTAAGATATTTGATTATAGTAATAACTTTAATAATGACTAAGGTGATGATAGAGAAATATTGGCCTGGATTTAACACGACTGCTAAAATTCAATTACCAACTTGCTGATGCAGATGCAACGTTACGTGGCAAGTGTTACAGATTGCGTACTGGATCCTAAATTTGTGTTTTTTTGTTTTAAACTCTTGAAAAGCTTATAAAAATACTGATACTGTGTGTACACAAAGTTCATTAATTAGAGTAGTCGATAAGGAGTTCAAAAGAAAGTGACTGTAATTGTAACGTTCAAAAAGAGCTACATTCTAGTCCGATACTGGAAAAGCTTATAGATATCTTTCCCTGTCAACAAAATTTCCGTGTTTTTTTTTCTTCTTTTACTTTATAGTTTTCAGTTTTATTCATAAACTGCCATTAAGTTTGCAACTGAATTAGTGTATTATCGATATCTTTCATCTACATATTTTAAAATTATTAAAATGAATTACTTTCTTAAGGAACCCTTAATTTTTCGTAGGACAGAAAAATCTACTAATCACCGTCTGAAAAGCTTATAAATTCGTGCAGTTTGAAAGGTGAAAATAAGCCATCCTTTTTCCCTAGCAATCACTGTCCCCAATATCTTAAAAACCACATCACTCAATATATTACCATATTACCACACCCAAGTAACTCGTTATATTTAGTCAAAAAAATTAACTCGTTATATTCAATTTGTTTGTTAATCCTGACCCTTAGGCTTTCGGAAATTCATCATAATTTAAGCCCGATTAATTATCGTATGAACTAACATTAGGTAACCCAAATAAAAAAAATTGTGAACTGATTTTAGGTGTAGATTTTTTTTATATAAACGAAAAGTAGAAAAAACGACGACATATCTAATGAATGATGATGTGACGATATTCTGCTGTACCAATACTCGTGAATCCAGGATTGGCGCCTTGACCAGATATGTTTCCCGAATTAATTTAGTTTGTATCTATCTTAGGCTAGCATGAGTTACTTTAGGTCGACAGATATTGCACAATACAACGTAACTTCTCAAGTAGACAAGATATCGCAGTCAATATTAATTACTAAATATGAATTGCCGGGCACCTACCAGGATGTTTCAAATGCGATTGCCCTTGAGTTTCCACGTAACTCCTACGTAAATCACCATGACGTGACAAATCTGAATCGTGTCAAGCAACATTAATAATATAATTAGTTTACAAAAAAAAACATTAATAATATAATGTATTTTGGAAGCGCATTTTGGACATTTCCTAAACTCGATGATTCAGTTCACAAACCCTATATAAGGGCTACAACACCTCAACTGATCTAAACAACCACACAATTCTTAATCTCTCAGTTCCTCTTTCTGACAACTGAAAATGACAGAAGTTCCCTCGTACATGATCCAGAACCCTAAATTCGAACCTTACAAGCCCAAAAAACGATATTATTATCATTCTTCTTCGTTGCTCTCCCTCCTCCTATCAATCATCGTTTACATCTTGATCTTTTACATTTTCGAAGTATCTCCATGGTCCATATTCAAAGACACAAAGGTTTTGTTCTTCATCTCCAACACTCTCATCCTCATCATCGCCGCAGATTATGGCGCTTTCACTGATAAGGACAAGCCCGACTTTTACGGAGAGTACACTGCAGCGGCGGCAGCGATGAGAGGCCGTGCAGATCATAACTATTCTCCAGTTCCCCTCTCCACGTACAGAGAAAAATCTAGACAGGAATACTCTGTCCATGCAGAAATCAAGAACCCTAAAGATGTTGGTATGAAGGACTATAAGGAAGAAGAACCGGTGGTAAAAGATATCGTCTGTGTTTCTTCTCCTCCTGAGGAAATAGTACGGGAGGTGAGTGAGGAGAAGGCGAGAGACGATGTGGCTATCAAGAAACACAAACCGGTTAGTGAGCAAACTTTTGCTAACAGAGAAGCTTGCAACACAAGAAAACATGTGTACCGTAGATCTTATGAACGAACTAAATCAGATAAACCGCAACGGGTGAAAAGAACCGAAGATACAAAGGCCAAACGTATAAACTATCGTCGAAGCGAATCAGATAGCTCGAAATGGATGGTTGTTCCGGAGAAATGGGAGAACGTTGAAGAAGAATCCGAAGAGTTCTCAAAGATGTCGAACGAGGAGTTGAACAAAAGAGTCGAAGACTTCATACAAAGGTTCAATAAACAGATCAGATTACAATCACGGGGTTCGTCTACATGATCTGAATTGCTCATAGCATATAAAGTTAGTAAGAACTCTTGTTTTATTTTTGTCATCAGAGTTCTCTTTTTCTTTTTGTTAATACGTATTTCATGATCGGATGACTTTTTTGGCAGTCGTCGGTGTAAATTATTATAAGACATGAAATCACGATAGTTACTGATATTAATTATATGTAACTATAATTGCTTATTCTCTATAAAACATTGTAAGAGTATGTTTAATGGTGAGACCTATAAGTGTTGCTTAATGAATTTTTATAAGTGTTGCTTAATGAATTTTTAACTACTATAATTAAACTAACCAATTCTGATAAGGGACCCTTCATTTTAATGATTTAATGGTAGTTGTTTAATTAAGGTTCTTCAATAAAAAAACATTATTTTTTAACACTACAATTTCAACATAGATTTTAACATTACAATATTAAACATAGAATTTAACATTAAAACATAAAAACAAAGATTACAAAATCAAACATAAACATAGAATTTAAAATTAAAACATAGAATCAAAGAGGTATCAAAGCTCAGTTGTTGTCTCTATTTCCAAATTTACTCCATAGATGTTCAACCAAATCAGCTTTCAGTCGTTGATGCACTTTTTGATCACGTATGTCGGATCGAACACCCATCATTTCTCTGATATTTCTGGCCCTAGCTGTAGCTATGTCTTCGTCGACATGGGAGCTTCCATTACCTTCTAGTATTTCACCATCCAAAGTATCAAATTGAGTGTTATCAACTCGTTCGTCATCTACTATCATGTTATGGAGTATGATACATGCTCTCATAATCTTCCCAACCTTGTTTTTATCCCAAGAAAGTGCCGGTTTTTTGACTATGGCAAATCGAGCTTGCAAAACTCCGAAAGCACGCTCGACATCTTTTCGGGCAGCTTCTTGACGTGTCGCAAATAAGCTCGCTTTCTGCCCTTGTGGCAGTGTAATAGATTGAATAAAAGTTGCCCAATTTAGATAAATACCATCGGTGAGATAGTAAGCCATACGGTATTGTCTTCCATTGACTGAGAATTTTACTTTCGGAGCTTGACCATTTATTATATCATCAAAAACAGGTGAACGATCAAGAACATTAATATCATTTAATGTACCTGGAGGTCCAAAAAACGCATGCCATATCCAAAGATCATATGAAGCAACGGCCTCTAAAACGATTGTTGGTTTTCCCGAAGCACGAGTATATTGCCCTTTCCAAGCGGTCGGACAATTCTTCCACTCCCAATGCATACAATCGATGCTTCCGATCATTCCGGGAAATCCACGAACCTCTCCAATATAAAGTAGACGTCGAAGATCATCCGGTGTTGGTCTTCTTAGGTACTCATCGCCGAAAATATTAATTATTGCTTCCACAAAATTTTCCACACATACCCGAACAGTGGTTGGACCGATCCGGAGGTATTCGTCAACCGCATCAGACGCAGAACCATATGCCAACACACGAATAGCCGCTGTACACTTTTGAAGTGGTGTGAGACCCTTTCTTCCGGTAGCGTCTTGCTTTTGGCGAAAGAATTCTTCATTGGACAAGTGATCAACAATACGGTTGAACAAGCGCTTGTTCATTCTAAAACGTCGCCGAAATAGATTTTCTGGATATGTAGGCTCGTCACTGAAATAATCATTCCACAACCGGAAATGACCTTCTTCACGATTTCTTTCAATAAAAACTCTTTTTTTTTCCTTGTCTTCCTTTGAGCTTCTTGAGAATCACCATAGACATTGCACAAATTTTCAAAAGTTTGATCGAACGTTTGATCAAAATATTGATCGAACATTTCATCAAATGCCTCATCCAAATTGGGATTTGAAGAAGAAGCCATTAGAGGTTTGTTTTAAATTTTTAATGGTAAGAAAACAGAGAGAAATAAGATTAGAGATGAGAAAGCAGAGAGAAATAAAGATTTGATTGTGAGAAAAATGAAAGAAGAGGCAACCATTTATAAAGAGAAATATAAAGTACAACAACAACAACATTTCTCGTGATACTTGAGACACAACACCATATTGACATAGACTTGTGTTACCAAGTACAACAACAACATATATTGACATAAACTTGTGTTACCAAGACTTCAACAACATATATTTTTTCTCTTCACGTGACACTAGAGTACAACAACATCAACATTTTTCGTGAACTAAAGTGCTAGAGTACAACAACATCAATATTTCTCGTGAACTAGAGTACAACACACACAACGCTCTCGTGACTGGCTAGTCCATGACACAAAACACTACAACACTCTCGTGACTTCTCCAAAAGCATGTCTTGTCATGACCTCTCTTGTCCTGTCCAATTAACCTGCAATAGGAAAAGAAACAACCATTATGACAACTACAACAACATTAAAACATTAAAGCAAGAACTTGAGACACAACTACAACAACATTAAAGAAAGAGAAGCATAGATTTATTTAAAGCATCCGAGGAACAACTTGAGACACAATTACAACAACTTGAGACACAAGTACAACAACTTGAGACCATGACAACATGAAACAAACAACATTTTATTTAAAACATTAAAGCATCCGAGGAACAAGGTTAAAAGGAGATAAGCAACATTAAACATAGGAAGCAACATTAAACATAACAAGCAACATCAAACCGAACAACAACATCAAACCGAACAACAAAGCATTCATGACCACAAATCTTTTATGAGCTTCTTCTTGAGGGTTTCTTCATACTCGGGTAGGGGCCCTTCTTTTGCAAAGAGAGTGTTAAGAACAGCCAGCTGAGAAAGCCTGTCTTTCCCGGCCAAATCCACTTGTTTCATTGCAAACATATTCTCAAACTTATTAAAAGTTTCTTCCTCTACCACCTTCTTCTGAGTTGCTTGAGAAGCTTTCTTTGCGGCCTTCACACCAGGGGGACGCTTCTTCTCAGTTGCTTGAGAGCTCTCTGAATCTCCACCCTCCTCACAATTCCTCTTCTTCGAGTTCCCTTCTTTAGCAGTAGCCAACTCGCACCACTTCTGGTCGTGGCGCAACTCTTTCCAAGCGTGTTCAAGAGTAAACCTCTTGGTGTAGTTGTTGTAGAATATCTGATGCGCATGCTTCACAACATCGTTCTCATTCTGGCCGCTTGATCTTTCTCTAACAGCCGCTTCATAAGCTCCACAGAACTTGGAGACTTGTTCATTGATCCTATGCCATCGGTGCTTGCAGTGGGCTGGCTCTCTGACCTCGCAGCTAGCAACCAGAGGACTTGCCGCAAAGTAAGCAGCTATCCTTTTCCAAAAGCCATCGGCTCTTTGGTCGTTCGCAACCACAAGATCCTTGCTCGTGTTTAACCACGAGCTGATCAGGACCACATCATCCGTTGGCGTCCAAGTCCTCCGTGCTTTGCGATCTTTAACACTCTCTCCATCCAAGTTTGACTCTTCGACATCAGTTTCAACATCAACACTATCAGCAAAGGTACCAAAGGAAACAGTTTGTTGACTATTAAGTAGTTCAACAAACTTGCTAGTTCCAAGATAAGGATCCATGGCAGGAGGACGAAGGAAGAGAGAAAGAAGAAAGGTGAGAAAAAGATAAGAGAATCACAAGGTTTATAAATTGAAGTGAAGGCTCAAGCATTGATCACAATCAACCATAACCGAGTTGACATTTATCTACAAGCATTCATAACACAACATAAATTCAGATTGACATTTATCTACACACTTTCATTAAGCGCATTCATTTCAGTCTAACCGTAATATGTACTTATTACCTAAGCCAACCATTGTCTTACACTAACCACACTATTTCTAATCAAACCTAACAATTCCGTTCGTTTCAAACTAGAGTAAAGGAGAATCAAGTTCGTTTCAAACAGGAGTGAACTTGACTTATTTCAACACCACTATACATTTAGAAAGTTCAAAGAAAAAAGTACCTTTACGAACGGTTTTGTGCCCACTTCACGTCTCTTGATCAATCCTGGATCATGAACTGATACACAAGTCAAACTTACAATTAGAAAGACTATAAACAAGTGTAAAGTTGTCAATTGAAAACAAAACAATCTACTTAGCCATGAACTTCAAAACAATTTAACCGACAAAACACAGAGAAACAATTTAAAAAAAAATAACATTTGTGTTGAGTATCTTTAATTGACGATGAAGAAGGAAAGCATCTACCTCGTTGAAGCCTCTGCATCAATCCACCTAAAGACACAAATATACCAACAAATCAAAACATAACAGAGATGTATTCACGAAGATTAATCTAAGACATGCATACCTTTTTCTTGGTCGGAGCATATACCGTCTCAGAGACCCACCGATAGAGTGAGAGGTCGGCTTTCCTTGGTCGATGAGAGGGACCAATAGAATGGTCTCTGTTTTGTCGGAGAGAGCCGAACAAGCTCCACGAGCTGAGACGAAGAAAAAAAAAAGAAAGAAAATGAATCAAGAGTTGTCGACACCGCGACACGTGCCCACAAGCTGCGTCCCATACGAGCTCGACAATAAGGCACACCTCTTCCTTTAATCACCATTTTTCATTTTCTTTAGTTCTCTATTATACATTAAATCCCTTATAAGGCACGCCAATAAACATGCTCTAATATCGCTTAAACTGTGTTACATGTGTCTATGTCTACAAGGAAGACATATATTTCATTATCTTGTTTAAATTAGTGATAAATTTGGAGAATGTTAACTGCGCAAAGAAATTAATTTGAATGGTAGAAAATATTAAAATTTAATATCATCCAGGTCGCGAATTATAAATAAAGACAATATCGATCAGAATTTTTTGGTTAAAATGCAATTTTTGAACATTACCAAGCTTCTCAATATGATGAAAATTAATTAGATTACTCCATTTATTTTTCATTAGGTATTGTCGAGTATATGAAATTAAGTAATGAATTATGAGGTACAATATTGGTTCAATCTTAGTTACAAAAAAAATATTGGTTCAATCTGTCAGAACTTGTAACAAAGTTTGGAATGATCACTAACGAACGAAACACTTTTAACGGGCGTATGTTGGGCCACTAAACTTAAGGCCCATGTATCCGGATGTGTTCTTGAAGTTATGCTCTATTATAAGAGTAAAGATGGGATTAAAAGATACAAGATATGTTTCAGTTGAAGAAATGCTGGCCACCTTTTTGTTCATTGTTGGTCAAAATTCGAGGTATATTCAGGCTCAAGATAGATTCAAGAGGTCACGATTCTCAATAAGTACGAGTTTTCATACAATTCTGAAAGTGTTAAACGCACTTGCTCCAAGTTACATGGCTAAACCTGAAACAACAGCACCTTCAAAGATAAGAGATTCCACACGATTCTATCCTTATTTTAAGGTACACATACTTTTTCTCTTGTATATTTTTTACCGCAGAAATATTTACATGCTTCTATATTTTATTAGGATTGTGTGGGAGCTATTGATGGAACTCATATTCTTGCAATGATTAGTGGAAAGGATTCATCTAGCTACCGCAATCGAAAAGGACAACTATCACAAAATGTTTTAGCTGCATGCAATTTTGATTTAGAATTTATATATGTTCTTAGTGGATGGGAAGGTTCAGCTCATGATGCTAAAGTATTACAAGATGCTTTAACAAGAAATTCTAACAGATTACAAGTTCCAGAAGGTATGTCTTATTCTTATGCTTAAAATATTGATGTGTTATTTTTGTATTTTTCTAAAAATTATTTGTCTATGTTATACGCTTTTAGGAAAATTCTATTTAGTCGACTGTGGATACGCTAATCGACGTAATTTTCTAGCTCCATTTCGAAGTACTCGGTATCATCTTCAAGATTTTAGGGGACAAGGCAAAGATCCTGTGAATCAAAATGAGTTGTTCAATCATCGTCATTCATCCTTGCGAAATGTGATTGAGAGAATTTTTGGCATCTTTAAGTCAAGATTCCTCATCTTCAAATCAGCTCCACCATTTCCGTATAAAACACAAGCAGAGTTAGTTCTTGCATGTGTTGTTCTACATAATTATCTTCGTAAAGAATGTCGTTCAGACGTGTTTCCTGAAGAAATTGTTGTCGTTAATGGTGGTGAAAATGATGTTCAAGATATAGGTGAAGATGAGAACATAGATGATGATGTTCAAAATGGCACTCAAGAACAACAAAGAGTGATTGCTAATAACTGGAGAGCAAATATAGCAGCAACCATGTGGACAGATGCTATGCAAATGGGATCTTGATGCAGCAAGTCTTTACGTTGTTTTTAGAAGTTCTCTTTACCAATGCATTTTTAATTTATCTTTTGTGTTGTCTTTTATGATTTGTTTTTTGGTAAACAATTTTACTCTATTATATTTGCTTTTAGTAAGCTCTTGAGCTTTCTTGAATATCTCAAAAGTGATGTTCAAACTCGTTGCAGAGATTGAATTGGTTGATGTAAAAGACGAACTGGAACAAGACGGAGAAGGAGGTAGTCACGTGGAGAACTTTTTGTGGAACTGGGAAACAAAGGAAAAAGTTGTTATTGAAATTTTACGTTCTCACTTTATTGGAAAAAAAGTAGAGATTACTTCACGTTTTAAAATAGTTGGACTTTGAAAAGCACTCTGAAATTTAAGATCAAATGATCTCAACCACTCTGAAATTTAAGGTAAAATTCTACCCAAATCTTTTTTTCCTTTTTAAAAATCCAACCCATATAAGGGATTTAGTCCAAATCCCTTCAAACTCCAATATTTTTTCAAATCCACCCAAATTTTTAAAATCCATGATTCAATACACCCCCCTAAGCTTTTAGAGAAAAATGTTATATCGAAAGAAAATAATTAGCTAAGACAGTTATTTTACAACATCAAGATTGGAGTTTGTTACAAGTTCTGAAATAACAGTTATTTTGCCGAAAAAATGGTCCAACAGAGAAAATGATGGGAGCTATGAATCTCCGAAGAAGCTTATCTGTTTTACATGCCGAATGTGAAGCTTTGATTTGGGCTATGGAGTGCATGAAGACCCTCAATTTCTCAGACGTAGTGTTTGCCACAGACTGTTCTCAACTGGTGAAGATGGTGTCATCGCCCGGAGAATGGCCAGCTTTTACTACACACATGGAAGAATTTCAGCGCAGTAAGTTATTCTTCCCTACCTTCAAGATTCGACATATACCAAGAGCACAGAATCTAGTGGCGGACAAGTTGGCACGAGGTGCCAGGAGGTTACAATCAGCTATTTTCTATGTCGAGTCTTCGCCGCCGCCTTGGTTCACTGAGTCGGAAGGGCACATATCGTAATTTAGTTATATTTCATTGTTGTCAAAAAAAAAGATTGGAGTTCGTTCCATACTTGTCCTTCTTTTCTCATATATTGTGTAATTTGTGATCAATAAAATTTTTAAGATGACAAAAAAAAGAATCCCCGACATTAATGAGTCTGTTATAATTATTATGCATATTTTTATTACTAACAATGATAAACAAGTTTGAAACACTGTCGAAGATATGAAAATGACTCCAAATCTAAGAGCCAATGAGTAGTGGTGAAATTGGATTCTGATCAGATTCTTGAAAAACATTTCTTAATTAAGGGACCACAAGATAATGGCAGAAATGCATCGTTAGTTTTGACGTTCAAGTCTTTTACGATAAATATTCAAAGTAAAAAATGTCATGAGAGGTAACTCAGAAATGTAAGCATCTACATCTCATGCTATATGGAAGTCGTCAATAGTCCACTAGTAGTGGTTGTATCGTTTCCTCTTATGTGTTCAAATCGTAGAAGACTATTAGAAGTTCAAATAGCTTTCAAAACATTATCTTTTCAGGTTTCGAATAAAGGAGAAATTGACAATTCATATGTGACCAGCGAAAACTAAAGAAGGAAAAAAAACAGGCGATAGACAAAGCTTTAAATGTTTCATTTTTTTCTTAATTGGAGTATAACAGAGCAGATGGTCCTAGTTCTATCTCTACCAGTGATTGACAATTTATATATGTTTTGGGGCAAAACTCCTATAAGAACGTACTATATGAACGAGAGAAATTGTATCAATCATTAATGTTGTACTGAAGAGATTTTTAAATTACAAAACCTAAAAATAAATTATTTGTATAATCTATGTTTTACTTGGTAAAACTAAATAAAATTAGTTTGATAAAAAAATTTAATAATAAGAATAACGTTAAAACTGGTTTATTATTTTATTAAAATTTATAAAAATTATTACACCAAAAACCTCATAAAGTACATCTTTTTGAATAATTCATGTCTCATGGTTCTATTTAAATTATTTTAAATCGGTTTAAGAAAAAAAATCATGTATGGCAATTCTACTTATGCTATGATGATTTTTTTTTTTAATTTTTTTTTTACTTGTATCTGCTTAATTGTTAATAAATCATTTATAAGATTTAAGCCTAATATCTTTTGTTAATAAACCATGAGTGAACAATTAATCAAATCACGTAAATAAGGACTCATTCACATGTTAAGAAGAGTTTACAAAGTCGAGTTTATAGATACTTAAAAAAATATCTCACGCGTGATTGGTAAAATATTGTACTGTAAAATATACATCACTTATTATTTTTTATTTTTAAAATATACATCACTTACATCTCTAGGAAAACATACGCTGGTTATCATTAAAAATCGGACGATAAAAGTTTATAAACGGCAACGCTGCTACTTATCAGTTGGAAGAATTGATACAAAAGTTTGACACTATCATATACTACCTCCGTTCCCGAAAGTAAGATTTTCTAGATTTTATTCTTGTTTCACAAAGATGAATTTTCTATATTTTTAAGGTACTTTTGTATACTTTTAAGAAACACTAAATGTGGATGTTTGAATTGATTAAATTTCATTGGTAGACACTTATTGGAAAATGCATAGAAAAATAAATAGTAAATTAAAAAATAAATATTTATTGTGTTCTTAATAAACGTGAAAATTCTAGAAAATCTTACTTTCAGGAACGGAGGTAGTATATTAGTATGAAAGAAAACGGTAGTCGTGCACAGAAAAAAAACGGTGGCAATATTTGAAAGTGGTGAATCTCCGTACGAAGTTCACGGGAAAAGGTACAGACAGGACACATGCTTCGCCGTGTCTCCGGTGAATCAGTTACAAAATAATATTATAAGTCAAAGTGTGTGAATGCATTTTTTCTTGTGCTTTGAATCTATCCAAGGTATTACTCCAACTGCATTGCCTTGCATTTGAGGTTTTCTAAACTTATGATCGCTTCAAAAAACTCAAATAGGACTCTCTGGTTACAAAAAAAAACTCAAATAGGTATGAGTGAATTACTTATAAGGAAAAAATGTAAATGATTTTATGTGTATGTGTTAGAGTTGTTATTTCAATTACAAAATGATATCGGGAGAAGTATATGTTAACACGTTTACGATGTAAAATAGCAAAATGTGTGTTTCAATAGTTTATGATGGAGATAAATAATAATGGAAAGTCGTGAAAATGGATTTGCTATCGCTGGTCAATGCGAGGACTTCACCAAAAGAAACAGTATTATGCAGTAATCAAATACTACATGTTTATAAATCTATTTTTTTGTCGTCGGTTTATAAATCTACTTATGAGGGCCTCATTAATGACAGGGAATTGTAAATGAATTCCTGTAATTTAATATTTTAATTATCGAGGGTAGCAAATGTGATCTGGCGAATCTTCCCAGCCAGTTATATTCTTGCATTTTCTTAGTCTAGAGATATGATTTCACATTAAGAATTTTATCGTTTGTTTATGCGATTGTTAACACATATGTTGTTGTAGCGTAAATGGTAAAATATTGGAGAAACAAGAAATTACCGGATTTTTAAACATTACAAAGTTACCAGTTAAAATTGATTAAAAATAAATTTTCTTTGGTAAAAGATTGGTTGATTGATTAAGGATCCGAATAGTAATAATGTATATGTGAAAACTGCGAAACAATTGCGGTGTGATGCTAATAGTAATAAAAACATAAAGATACCTAAATATATGTAGAAATTTTTATCAATATTGACTGGAGATGAGACACAATGCGGTTTATAACATTTGAAGTTTAAGAATATGAATAGAGATTGAGATTGATCCAGTTGTAGAGATATCATACATACTGGTTCAATTGGATTATCTTGATATAAATATTTTTTCTTTGTTTATGAACGTATTATTTGTATATTTATATATTTTGTAAACTTATCTATTATATTAAAAGAGAAGTCATGACTTCTAATTCATGTGTGATTTTTAATAAAATGGATTATCTACTAGAGTTGGTCACATCATATATTAATCATCATTAATTTTCATATTAGATAAAATACATTACATTATTCAATCATTAATAACTTTAATATTATACAAAAGATAATAACTTCCAAATATTTTAGGGATTTCATAAACAAAATTAACAATATACTGAATAAAACTTATATTTAAATCATATATATATATATATATATATTAAAATTTCGAAAAAATATGTTTAAAAAGATTTTAACAGATATTATTTTTCAAAATTATATGTAAATATGTTAATCAATTTCGTGATTAGTTTTGAATATACTATACACTAATATATTCAGTTATTGTTTACACAATGGAAAATAATTATTCTATCTTTTTTATCAATTATATAATCAAAATAAATCATATTAAAAGAAAATTATTATGTTGACCTAAATATTTTAACAATATATTAATTTTCAAAAAATGTATGTAAATATTTCACTAATTTTTTAATTAACAATGAAATATTATGTTGCAATAATATATATAGTTAATATTTATAAAATTTTAAATAAAAGTTCTATCATACACTTATCTATTTTATAATCATAAATATACATGTTAAAATAAAATTATTATATTGAACTACATATGAAAAAATTATATTAAAGTGATAGATTATAAATTTTATTGTTATACATATAAAATATTTATGTTAACATAATAATTTGATGAAAGACTACAATACATGTATAAAACAAAATTTATTATATTTTTTATATACAATAATGTATTATGTAAATGAAGAAATGTAAAAATATTACTAAAATGAAATCCAATTTTGAAGGACGGGTAAAAATTTAATATAAGTTAAATACAAAATAATTATCAAATATGTTTTTCATGTCATATTAATTTGTTTAATAATTAAATACAAATACAATAATATAAATATATAATAAGAAGAAAAAATGCACGTAGTAGTTTTTTTGTCATCAACACATGTGATGGTTTTAAACAGTTTACAACATATAAACTAAAAATTATTATATTTGAAATTCTTAAAGAAACATTAAATATTATACTAAAACTAAATAATGATCTAAAATAAATGTATATACATAAAAAATTAAATGTTTAATTAAAGTAAAAATAATATCCGCACGGTCGAAATCTAGTGTTTATTACAACAAGAAAAGGGGGTGGGTGACTGGAAAAAAACGTTATTAGTATTTTTTTTATCAGGATGATATAAAGAATGTATTTGCCCAAAAATATAAAGAATGTATGTGCCTCATCTAATATAATTCATTTATAACTGAAAATTAATAAACAAAACGTACGACGTGAATCTAATTTCTTTGCTTAATATCGACTAGTTGGCTCATGCATTTTCTCAAGTCTTATCCATTATAAAAAAAATCTACGGATAGACCTAATCTAGCTATGTTACTAATTTAATATACGCCAAACGAGAATATGATTATAGAACTGATATAGTTGCAACTTGCACCAACAGGTCCCTTGGTGGAGCTCGCAAAATATGACTGATGTGGATATGCAACATACTTACGTATTTTATTTTAAGGTGTTTTTAAAACCGGACCGTCTAGCTAACCAGAAATTTTTTGGATCATGGGTCATTGTGGTTCGATCGGGTTCGATCCGGTTCAAATCCGGTTTGATTAGATTAAAATAAATTTATTACTATTTTGAATTTATATATTCTTATAAAAATAAATTATATCAAATAAAATATTTCAATAACTATAATGTTTAGAATTTGTTTTAAAAGTAACAAACTGAAAATGTAATAAATGTAATAAATTAATTTAATAGTTCAAATCCAAAATCAAAAGGAAAAAAAAAGAAGATTTAAACTTTATTTTCTATGTTTTTATCACTCTAAATCTTTACCACCTTAAAAAAAATAAAAAAATAAAAAAAAAATTCTAGACACATTAGTTTAAACTTTAAAGTTTATTTTTGAAATAGAATTAAAAATTATATCATGATCGAATTTTTCACCATCTTTTAGATATTCTTCAAGAAACTAATTCAGAAAATACTTTGAAAAGTAGCCAAGTAGGTAATAACTTATTAGACGTCAAAGACTCGAGAGAAAAAAAAAGACGGCTTTAGTTATTAATCTGAAACTCTATTTTATGTTTAAAAGAAAATTTTAATTCTTTTATTTTGGGTTTATTTAAGAACCATGATTTGATTGGTTCATTGGGTCACCGGTTTCCGGAGTTTTAACGGTTCAATATGAATTTTTAACCGGTTCAATTTAAATTGGGTTTGGCATTAACCCAATTTAGATTTATTTTCGGTTCACGGTTGAACCTGGTCCGACCAGTAGTTCGGTCCGGGTTTACAAACACTGGTATTTTATACAAGAAACGTCCACCGGGATGGCTACCGTGACTTTTTTCGGGTTGAAGTCTTATAGTATAGCATGACATTAACTAAAACAATACTATGTCTATAATATCCACACACAAAAAATGGTACAGATTTGATTTATAACTGATATATAACTAAAATACACATTTTCGGATTTACGTTTACATCATCTATATAATTAATGTCTATATTTGTATACTTTTTCCAGGTATTTATCTCTTTAAGTGGTGTAATGCATTAATATTAAGGAAGACCGTGTGGTACCACTCCACCCATGGCCGGGAAACAGCAGTACACTACCCTTATCTCAATTTTTTTCCATCACCCTTATCTCAATTACCTCCAATAAATAAATGAAAATTATAAAAACTATATAAAATATCAGTTTCATTTCCCAACTAAAACTCTAATAGTAACAGCGGGCTAGAGCAATACAGGACTAACAATTCAACTGGAAAGCTGTTATAATAATTACCAAAATGTATAAATATATAGTATATATAAATTTTTTTGTTATTATTAACTGTAGTACAGTGCGAAGCAGATTGAAACATTCAAAGACTAAATACCATTCCGAACTAATATTCCGAAACTTAAAAGAAAATGATTATTTTCCTTCTACTCTTCTCTCAGAATTATTAATGTAGAGAACAGAATTATCGAACACCTACCAAAAATATTTTAAAAATATTCATTATATTTCGTTCGTTGATTTATGATTTATTAATTGCCAATTGGTAGTTGACAATTTTTTGTTTTGCCAATTGGTAAAACAGCTAACATAATCGAGAAATTATTTGATTATGAAGAAGCGTTTACTAATTTACCTATCTTAATCCACAATTTAATCTATAGAACAAATCATCATGCAACCATCAGTCCTTTCCGGACCAAAGTGAGATCTATCTCTTATCTCTCTGTCTGTCTTTGCTCTCTCTCTCACTAAAAGACAAAACAATCACGAGAACACAAACTCTTTCCCTTCCTCCAAAATCTAATCCTTCCTCAGATCTCTCCTAATTTCACATAGAGAGCCATCACCATGTCTTACCTCCTCCGCTCCGATCCCGTCTCCCGGATCCACCCGGAGCCCCAACCCTTAGAAGAAGACGACGACACCGACCACTTCGACCTCCTCCCCGACTCTCTCCTCCTCCTCATCTTCGACAAAGTCTCCGACGTCAAAGATCTCGGCCGCTGCTCCCTCGTCTCCCGCCGCTTCCACTCCCTCGTCCCTTTCGTCGAAAACGTCCTCGTCCGCGTCGACTGCGTCATCTCCGACGACGACTCCTCCGACGAAGATCGCCGCTTCTCCCTCAACACCGCCTCGATCTCCGACGCCGCCACCGGCGCCTCCTTCTCCGCCCTCTTCCGCCTCGTCTTCGCCCCGATCTTCAAACCGTTCCAAGCCCTAGGCCAGTTCCTCGGACCGAGACGATCCTCTTCCTCTTCCGACGACGAGATCGATCATAACGGCGTGACTCACCACTCTCCCACTCAGGTTTTAAAAAACTTCGCTGAGATTCGGTTCCTGAGGATCGAACTCCCGACCGGTGAGTTAGGTATCGAAGACGGTATCTTACTCAAGTGGAGAGCTGACTTCGGTTCCACCCTTGATAACTGCATCATCCTCGGCGCCTCCGATTATTCCAATCTCGATCCCTCCTCCTCCTCCCCTGATGATGACGTGGACAATGGGAATATTCCTGAGTCGTTCTACACCAACGGAGGACTCAAGCTCCGCGTCGTCTGGACGATCAGCTCTTTAATCGCCGCCTCGGCTCGGCATTACCTTCTCCAACCGATCATAACCGAGCACAAGACGCTGGACCGTCTTGTGCTCTCCGACGCAGACGGGCAAGGTGTGCTGTCTATGAACAGGGAGCAGCTAGAGGAGCTTAGAGTGACTCCTCTGTCTGCTTCCTCGGCTTCTAAGCGGACGCTCGTGCCGGCGTTGAACATGAGGCTGTGGTACGCTCCGGTGTTGGATTTGCCCGATGGTACGGTTCTGAGAGGGGCCACGTTGGTGGCTATTAGGCCGAGCGAGTCGAAGAAGGAGGTTTGCGATGCGTCTTGGTTGGCTGATGCGTTTGAGGAACCGTTTGGGACCGCGGCGAGGATGTTGATCAAGAGGAGGACTTATTGTCTTGAGATGAACTCTTTTTGATTTTGCGGGCACTACGACCGGGTTTGAGGTATAACTACATTGTTTGTATCTATTAGCAATGATCTGAATACAAATAGATTTGATATATTAATCATATATGATACATGAACTAGTCTGAGAGGTTAATATTTTTTTGTCTATGCTCATATTTACCTGCACGAACTTGGTTGCTCTTATCATATAAACTTTGTCCTAACTACTTCACCGAAAATGGGGTGTTGTCAAATTGAAAAACAGAAAAAGAGTTGTATTGAGTGATTGCACATGGGGAAGGTGTTAACGTTGTTTGTCAATGACGTTTTACAGATAGGAGAGGAGCAAGCAAGTCCACATGTATTGGAGAAAGAAGGAAAGAAAAGAGAAGAGACAGAAAGATATCACAAATGTACTAAAATTGCAACAAACTCTCTGGCTTTTGATGCAAAAGGAGTTTCCAATCGAATCTTACAGGGATGCAAGAGGATTAAGGAGTTTCTTGTGAAACCGAAGTACGCAATTGTACATATACCGCTTGTAAAAGAAGAATGTGAATGAAGCAAGAACATGTGTTTTGTGGTCTGTGTTTAAAGGCTTTTTAAAGGACATGTTAGGATGGGAAGGAATTATGATGTTACATAAGAGTTTGTAATAAATTATTTTCAGCCTTATTACGATGTTTTTTTGGCTTCTCATCTCTTCTCTGTTTGAATCTATGCCCTCGTTTGACTTTGTGGTTAGCACACATGAACCGTATCAATCATCTCTAAACTAAACCAGAACACTCTTGCTTCGGGAAACTGTAACCTAGAAGCTCCTTACCATGTAGTCAACAGAATGAGAATGACTAGACAAACATTGGACCTTGGTCCCAGTTTTAGACAAATTACATGACAAAAAATTAAAACACAGAAAGATGCATATATTTGAGATAATAAAAAAAACATTTTCGTTACATTAACACATTTTCTGCTCAAACCACAACAAATTCCTCGCAGTCTGAACAGGTAATACATCCACTCAGGCTTATTATTGCGATGGAAGTTCAAAAGATAAGTTTCGGGCTGCACATACAATCGTCTTTCGTCAATTCCTTCCCCTGCATTTTTAATTTCAAGAAACATTTCACAGATCAGCTATATATATATCTTGATGAAGGTAAGGATATATAAGCACCAATCAAGCTGTTAATGAATCTGAAACAATTGAAGTCTGCAAGTAATGTATAAGCATTGGAAGTGTAAAACTTTATCTTTGGCCTTCACACAAACTAGTCTATGGAACTCATTTGTTCAGCATGACAATTCCTCATTGCTAATGAAAAATCCAACCTTGTTGAGTCTGTAATATGTACTATGCTGATGAAAGTCTTATCTTATTGCGCATGTAAAGCAGCTTCTTTAGTTCAATGCTCATAATCCCAAACCAAAAAGTACGCAAATTTAAGAAGATATTAATAAATTAAGCCCTATTAGCTGGCTAATTATGTTCATGTTGGCTAAGGCTAAAAAAACAATTCAGAATTCAGCTTAAGAGAAGGGATTAAACTCAACAATTCAAAGTTAAAATGTGTTTTATGTAATGTATAAATGTACTGTAAAAGAGATCTAAAACGTGAGTATGATGGCTCCGAAGTAAAAGGGGAGAGATCATGGGACAGCAATGAAGAGATGAGTTAGATTCCGACACACAGCATGTGGTGCCATTTCAGGAGGCCAGAGTTAAAAAAAAAAAAAAAACTGTAAACAAAGAAATTCACAATTTGTAATTTACCAGGCACAAACTTCCCATCTTTTGTCTAGAATTAAATATTTATAAAGGACAAAAGCTTCTTTGATTCTTTCACTAACAAAGTCTATCAAAAAAAATTTTGATTCTTCCATGCCAATATTAAATGTCAACTAACTACTTTTTATCCAAAACAGTTCAACTCACTTACGTTTTCTGCCCCCTAGAATATTTTTCTGTAAAAGATTCCTAAACACAGAACTAGTACTAATATCTTATTAACTCAACCAAGACCATGCGCGTTCAAACTAATTATTTGTGCATGATACAATAGGAATGAAATAAACATACATAAAAAGCAACAATCAGTAAAATAGGATTCGATTTGATTAAAATTAGTTGTCACAGTACGTGGTGGTGAAGCAAGAAAGTACAACAAGTGATGCTGAGGAAGAAGGGAACCCAACATAGAACATATGAGGAGACAACACAGACGATGAAGCCCTCTTTTCAAATCCATCCACATGCCAATTCTATTATCAAATCTTAAAAAGTCATTACTTCGAGACACAAAATGTTATGAAAATATGAAACCTTTTGAAAGATTAAAGATAAGACTCAATGCCACCCACGCCCCCAATAAACCACCTTTTCTTTTATGAAATCAAGAAACCAAAATGTATGACAAGGCAAACAACATGGTACTAACACTAATTAAATCAAATAATTATCTAAAATAGATAGATAGAAGTTTTAAATTTAACATTTTAATTCAAAAAAAAAAAAAGATAGATAGAAGTACTAACCAAGATGGAATTAATGAAACCTTTTCTGTACTATCTATCTCCCATCCTTCCCTTTGTCGTCTGAGCTCCGGTTTCCTTGACCGTAATAGAGATATAACCGGCCGTCAAAAGCTGCTGGAAGCTGGTTGTTGTTATGGTGGTCAAGAGGAGGAGGTGTAGACATGAAAGAGATAGGTCTTTGATTAATGCTGTTGCTGTTGTTGAGAAAGAGAGAGTGTGAATTGGACTGAAGGGTCCCCCTACTAGTGTAGCAGCCTCCGTTAACGGCGGCTGCTCCGGGAGAATCAGAAGAAGAGACTCCAAAGTTGTAATCCGGTACAAAGGACAAATGATGATGATTCAACGACGTCGTCTCATGACGATGATTGCTGTTGTTGTAATGATGTAGAGAGGAGGAGGAGGACGGGCTCGGTATGAGCTGAACCGGGTTAAAACAATCAGAAGAAGAACCACCGATCCAATTCCGGTTCGGTTCGTCAAAACCGGCGGTGAGAAGCTGAGTGAAAGAGCTTTGCAAGTCTTTGTCTTTCTCTTTGGTCGTTCTCTCTCGAGCCCTCTCCCTCGCCTTCCCACGACTCTCCGTCCTCGAGAGAGACAACAGCGAGCTCTCGGACGTGCCGCTGCTGCAAGCGGATTTAGACAGCGAGAGGGCCTGGTCGAAGCTCGTGTTGCTGATCGGAGGTAGCTCGGAGATGGAATCGGAAGCAGCGTTGATGAGCCATTCGACGGCTTTGCTCGGCTGGTCGAAGCCGAGACGGTCTTGGAGATCGTAGAACTGGATAGCTGTCGCGACGGAGAGGCGTATTCTCCTGTCTCTGAGACCTTTCGAGGTCAGGACTTTGCTGTGTCGGTCTTTGCCACCTGATGCTCGAGAAACCCTAATGATCCGAGAAGACGGGTTGTTCCAGTCTCTCATTACGGTTTTGTCGTTGTTGTCTGAGGAGATTCTTTGTAGCTTTCTGCTTGTTTGTTGTTGTTCTTGTTGTGCATCAATGTCGTCGTCGACCTCCATTGAAACGCTACTCTCATGCTTTTTCGGGGGTTTAGCTCAAATGTTGAAGGAACCAATGGAGAGACAGGTCAGGCCAGCTGTGCCCTAATTAAGCTATTCACCCACTCTCTCTCACTTTCTTTTGTGTCTGAAGCGAATAGTAGCAGAGGCTATGATGGTAGACCAAAAAAGCCTGAGTGTGTTGCAGTGATGACTCTGCTGAATCTGTAAAAAGATTTAGAGGAAAGAAGATAATTAAAGTCACTACTACTGAAAAATGCTGAATATATATTTATTAAAAATCAACAAATTTAATTTAATACCTATATATGTAGATCTGTGAAGTCTATCTGCTAATATTCATGTTCATAGCATATAGCTAATTCATAGCTCGAGAGCCTTTTCAGAAACCCTAGATTTATTATTGTTGTTTTAAATAACAAAAAAAATGAACCTATACTTTAGAGAGACTATGAGCTTTGGTCAATAGTTTTAGCAAAATAATAAATACAAAGAATAACAAGAAGAGATATTCTTAAGCTGAAGAAGAACAAAGACTAATTAGCTTTGTTCTTGAAGCTACAAGCTTTGCCCTAATAATGAAAGTTGCAAAACAATCACATACATATTAACATTAAATAAAGCATAGATTTAATTTTAAATAAATGCCAATAAGCCCCCAAAAAACGAGTTTGCCTCAAAAATCACCAACAAAAGGAAACTCACTTGGATAACAGGTGTCAACTGTCGAAGCTCACTGTAGAACAATTGCGGCGAAGAAGAAATACAATGAGTTTTCTTCAGATTCTTTTCATGAGCTTGTTACTTATCTCTTGGTATTATTCTCAAGTCTCAAGCTTAGATCTCATCATCATAATCGTAGAGTGTTGAGAAGATCCACAGATCTGAACATTATCAACACAAAAATGGTCACATAATATATAGCAACAAATATTCGTTTCAGGGGTGTTTGAGGTAATGGTTTAAGATGTTTTTTCCAGGAAAATCAACTAAGAAAGTGAAAGAAAAATGGCGGAAAATGGGAATTGGAGGGAGACGCTAGAGAGAGAGAAAGTATTATTACCTGTTAGAGGAAAAAAATATCCACAGTAGCATTCGGACAAGGGAAGACAAGTGCACCGTTCAGACTATTTAGTACTTTTCTTGTGCTGTTTTCTCCTTTCTACCCTTCTTTGTTTCTCATTTTTACAAATCTGTCGCCAATTGTTTTACACATACAATCGGAATATTAAGTATGTATATGCTGAAATGGTATAGGGTCGTTATAAAATCTGATTAGACAATAGCTAGTAATAAGCATATAGGTATATTCTCTTTGTTTGTGTATCTGTAGATGAAAGAAAAATAAGGAAATGCAAATGCATCTCATAATTTGTTAAGTCTAACAAGTAAAACGTTCATAATTAACAAGTCTAAAAAAGGTAGTTAATTACTTTATATTTGCTACATATATTTAACACTAATGGATATTTATCCACTTAGAACAAAGATTGTTATATCCATCACATGTTTTTGAGGTTTGTGTGCAAGTCAAAACAAACATGTTCTAACTTTTTTTGTTCTAGCATATATACAATGTCAGTTCGATTCACTTAACCACGGGACAGACATAAATACAGTAATAAACAGTTTCAAAGTCGCTTGCGCTCATCTGAAGATGTGAAAACGCAGGTCAATATGTGGGGTTGACATTATATGTCTTTGTCAGCTCCTAACAATCAATATGGAAAGTTACCGATCATACACGGTGCTCAAACATACCAGTTCATATACACTAGCGCTTTCAGTTTTAAATGCATAGGAGAAAGATTTGTCTTTGAATTTTGGCTACATGAGGTACATTGATGCTTAACCATTGATGCAAATATCTAGTGAATTTATACACTAAAGTTTCTTCGTTCACTACTATTGGTGGCTCTAATCGGATAAATTTCGTTCTTTAATACAAATTCATTTATCATTTCAGTTCATTTTGTGTATGTGCTTAAGTTAATGTATCAACAAATAGTTACATCTCACACACTGATACAGGTACGAAATTACAAACCTACTTTGGAAGTTTGGATTAACTAACCAAATACATTCCCATTTAGGGAGATGTTACGTTCTTATATATATATAGTCACATGTCTTTAATGATGTGGATAAACTATATAACTGTATAAATATTTGTGCGACTTCCATTATAAAAATGGGTTATAACTTATAAGAAGAGTAGACCAATGCAAAAAGAAGGTGATATTTGGGTTTGGGTGTGGTTAACAGAGCTTACGACGGGCTCGAGATTGTGATGCACGTGTCGCTGTCCAAAGGCATTTATTGATGCACATTCAGAACTTCACATCGAATTTCATCTTTTTGTTGTTAAGTACATGTTCTACTCTAATGTATCTGCATTTCTTCACGTATTTTGGAATGTATAATATATAAACTTAATTGTTTTTTTTTTGAAATAATTGGTTTGTTTTTCCAAGTTAAGAATATGAAATAAATAACGTCTACATGGTTCTAAAGCCTCAGTAGGAGTTTACTTGGCCGTATTTGAATTTGTTTTGTTATTCTAATGCAAAGAGAGCAAAAGACCAAATGGAATTACTCGAAATTCAGGTACAACTTTGTTATCTCTATTACACCTGTACTTGTCCCTTTGCCAGCTTCATGCTCACCAGCTAAAAGCTCAAGATTTTTATTTAAAAGATTTATTTTCAATAACTTGGAACGTACCATGACCATAATTAAGGGTTCTTAACCGTTGACAATAACTAAACGAGACAATGTGTGTCCATATACATATATGTATCCATATAGAATGAACCTTTCGGTCGTCTAAGGATTCTCCTATAACTAAATTCATGAAAAATGCAAAATTCAAAGCCTTTATATTTTTGAGGAACTCGGCACACTCACCTAGTCCACTGCAGGCTGGACAGGGCCATGGCAAATAGTGAGTGATCTTCTAAATTCCCGAACGCAAGATCTCACTACCTGGCCTTCGAAGGCTCTGATCATCGACCCCTCCTAACTGTTTTCGACACAAGAAGAAAGAAAACCAGGAGAATTTTCAGATATGATCGACGTTTGAAGGATAACACAGAAGTTAAATGCTTGATCGATGAAGTATGGTTTGACTCGAGACACTTACCGATTTCAGAAAGACTGAATAACTGCCGTAAAGCCATCTCTGCGTGGAGCAGAAAGCACTACGTGAATAGCCAAAAGCAGATCACAGAACTCAAGGAGAAGCTAGACAAAGCGCTGAGTGCCCCGACTGCAGAGGATTCTCTCATATCCTCCATTAACAAAGCTTTACTCCAGGCTTACAGTTCAGAAGAGGCTTACTGGAAGCAACGAAGCCGCCAAACCTGGTTGGCTTTGGGGGACAGAAACACTGCGTATTTCCACGCTTCCACAAAAGGGAGAAGAGCCCGGAACCGTATCACCGTCATCGAAAACGCCGCAGGTGTACCAGTCTTCGAGGAAGCACAAATCGTAGAGGCTATTTCAGAATACTTCTCCTCTATCTTCACATCAACAAACCCTCCTGCTGCAGAACTAGTACACAGCGCAATCTCCCCGTGTATTTCAGAGTCTACAAACCAAGAACTCATCTCCGCACCGACTACACGGGAGATCAAGGAAGCAATGTTCTCCATCCACCCGGACAAAGCCCCGGGGCCCGACGGATTCTCTGCAAGTTTCTTCCAATCAAATTGGGAGACCATCGGCCCTGCTGTAACAATGGAGATACAAGAGTTCTTCACTTCAGGAAACCTGCCCACATCAATAAACACCACTCATATCAGGCTCATACCGAAGATTACGGGCCCAAAAGCAGTTATGGACTATAGACCGATTGCACTTTGTAATGTCTATTATAAGGTCATATCAAAGATTCTCTCTATTAGACTGAAACCAGTATTACAAGAGGTGATATCAGAGAATCAATCTGCTTTCGTACCTGGTCGAGCAATCTCTGATAACGTCCTCATTACTCACGAGATGCTGCATTATCTAAAGAACTCAGGAGCCACCATTCACTGTTCAATGGCAGTCAAGACAGACATCAGTAAAGCATACGACATATTGGAGTGGACCTTTATAAGAGAAGTTCTAGGGAGAATGGGCTTTCACCCCAAGTTTATACACTGGATGATGGAATGCATCACAACGGTGTCATACTCTTTCCTGATCAACAATGAGGCTTTGGGGAACGTGACGCCACAACGAGGTATTAGGCAAGGAGACCCCCTTTCCCCATATATCTTCATCCTCTGTGGAGAGGTTCTCTCGGGTCTCTGCAAACGGGATCAAGAAAAGGGTACGCTAGCAGGTCTAAGAGTTGCTCGTAACAGCCCACGTATAAACCACTTACTCTTTGCGGATGACACGATGTTCTTCACGAAAACAGACCCCCAATGCTGCACCTCACTACTTACTATCCTCCACGAATATGAGAAGGCATCGGGACAGATGATCAACACAGCAAAATCTTCAATCTCCTTTTCTGCAAAGACTTCACAAGAGATCAGAGCAAGAGTTAAAGAACAGCTGGGTATAGAAAGAGAGGGAGGAGTGGGTAAATATCTAGGCTTACCAGAGCATTTCGGCAGGAAGAAAAGAGATCTTTTCGCTTCCATTGTGGACAAGATCCACCAGAAGGCTGTAAGCTGGTCCTCTCGTTTCCTCTCCACGGCAGGGAAGGCTACACTGATCCAATCAGTTCTGTCTGCTGTCCCATCTTATGCAATGACATGCTTCGAACTACCTGTGGGACTCTGCAAGAAAATTCAATCAGAATTAACAAGTTTTTGGTGGAATTCAAAAGAAGGAGACAGAAAGATCTGCTGGACCTCTTGGGACAAACTGACTTTACCGAAGCAACTCGGAGGCCTGGGTTTTAGAGATGTTCAACTGTTTAACCTAGCTCTCCTTGCAAAGATAGGATGGCGCATCACCACTCAACCCGACACCCTCCTTGCAAGAACTTTGCTGGGGAAATACTGCCACAAAACCTCTTTCCTAAAAGCTAAAAAACCCTCCAACTCCTCCCATGGGTGGAACGGTATCCTTCACGGCAGAGATCTTCTCCTAAGCCACCTTGGAAAGGCCATTGGGGATGGAGAAACTACCAAAGTATGGGCTGACTCTTGGATTGACCCCCCAAATGACCTCCTCCCCACGGGACCTGCGCTTCTCCAAGACCAAGACATGATGGTTGCAGACCTCCTCTCTAGAGAAACGAAGGAGTGGAACAAAGCTCTAGTGGAGAGACTTTTTCCAACACTAACCGAACACATCTTCTCCCTTCGCCCAAGTACAACAGGAACTGGCGATGCCTTCATCTGGACTCAACAAAAATCAGGAAAATACTCAGCTAAATCAGGCTACTTCGTTGCAAAAAAGGAAAAAACCCAATCGACAAACACACTCTTGGATCAGCAACAATGGAACTGGCAAAAATTCATATGGGAACCGAAGCTCTTACCTAAGATCAAGCTCTTCATGTGGCGTTGCGCTCTAAATAACTTGCCAACGGGAGATAACCTGAGGAAAATAGGCCTCCTGGGAAACACCTCATGCGCAAAATGTGGAGACCTGGAGACAATTGAGCATATCCTCTTCCATTGCGACCCAGCAAAGGAAACCTGGAACCTCTGCCCCTGGAACACACCAATCGACTCCCTTAGTTTTTCATCCTTCAGGACCTCCCTTGAACAAACGACCGCACAAGTCAATTTACCACCAACCGGTACCTCCTCTAATCTGTTTGCTTGGGTTTGTTGGAGTCTGTGGTTGAGCAGGAACAGATTCACCTTCGAAGGAAGAGCTACCCCCCCATCGGACATTATCTCCAGAGCGATCACCTCTTTAAAGGAATGGGAACAGGCCCAACCGCATCAGCATCCACCGTTGAATACCCCCTCTCTGCAGCAAATCCCGACTCAAATCACATCACATGAGGCGGTCATCCTCTACACGGACGCAGCTTGGAAGAAGGAAACAAGAGAGGCGGGATTGGCTTGGATCTTCACCAACCAAGCAGGAGAGGAACTGAACCGAGGATACCAATATCAGATGCACGTCTCCTCAGCTTTCATGGCGGAATCGTTGGCGGCTAGAGCAGCTCTCCTCCACGCGATCTCCCTCAATTTCAACATAATCTGGCTCAGATCAGACTGTAAGGGGCTTATTCAAGCCATCACCACGAATCAACGATCGTCAGAACTCTTTGGGGTTCTCTCCGACATTGAATCGATCACTCTTTCCTCTTTTACTGCTTTCTTTGCTTCTTTCATTCCCAGGGCCCTTAATGGGTCAGTTGACTGTTTGGCTAAGGCCTCGTTATGTAATAGGCTGTCGGTGTTGGGCTCTAGCCCACACTAAACCTTGCTTTTAAATTCCAATCTCAAGTTTGCTCAAAAAAAAAATATTTTTGAGGATGCAAATTTATTCTATGCAATCCAATGGGGGTCCATCTACTATTTTGTTTTGAAAATTAGAATAGCATTACTCAACTTATCAATGATATTTTGAAGGAATAAAAAACCCAACGTATGTCAAAACATATTACATATGTCAGAGAAGCACATAGGCCACATATTTAAAGAGTAGTATCTCAGACAATATGCTGACCCAATATTGAATCCATATTTCCCCCACAAGTAGAACCTTTTTTCTTTTGAGCCACAGATTTGCTCAAGAAACCCCATCCTCTTATCTCCTTCGTTATATATAATATCCATAATATGTTTAAATCTTTTATAGTAACCAGATTTGTTATGTGCCCACCACATGAATTTGTCTGTTGTCCACCCAGCACTTTGTTGCACAAACATATAAAATGAGCAGAATAAAAAACGAATAGTTTAAAAGGCTACTAAACAAAACAGGCCCAAACAGGCCCACTATAAGAAAAAACCTAGAGACTAGGTACATAAACTCCACTAGCACCACAACCACTCCTCCTCGCCTCCGTCGCTCATCTTCAAGTCTCCTTGTAACTCAGGTTCCTTTCATCTTTAGTTTTATATCAGTCGTTCTTACAACACTTATTAGGTTTGTCTCGATCCGAAGTATATATATGTCACGTTGTAATAGTATTCATGTATCTATCAAACATAACCTCGTTGTCTTAGTGAATCATTGTTTCATGTTACTTAATCTCTATAAAGATTCGTTTTTGATTGGTTAATCGTTGTGGGTTTAAGCAGTTGTTCTGATCTGATCTGCTTTGTATTCAGTTAAAAAAGGTTCGAGCTTTAGAGAGTAATGGCTGCCTTCCCCAACCTTAACACTGACGCTGGATTGAAGAAGCTCGATGAGCATCTTCTCACTCGCAGTTACATCACTGGGTATGTTTTGAACATCTCTAAAGAATAAGATCAGATCTTAAAGTCTCTACCTTTACCGTAACACTCAAGTCTCCTTTTGTGTTACAGGTACCAGGCTTCCAAGGATGATATCACCGTCTTCACTGCTCTTGCAAAGCCACCAACTTCACAGTATGTCAACGCTTCTCGTTGGTACAACCACATCGATGCACTCTTGAGGATCTCGTAAGTTCCTATCTTTGATTTGTTTCACTTGTTTTGTTGGATATCAAGTTTTGTTTTCTTGTTTGGACTGTTCTAATGTTTTGTGTCTTTTGTTTACAGTGGTGTCTCTGCTGAGGGAAGCGGTGTCGTTGTTGAGGGATCAGCCCCAGTTGCAGAAGAGGCCGTTGCTACTCCTCCTGCAGCTGATTCTAAGGTACTCTCAGATTGTTTCTGTTCTATATCTCATTATGTCTCTTGTGGTTTTAAATCAGTGAGTCTGATGGGAATTTTGTAAAACTGTAGGATGCTGCTGATGAAGAGGATGATGATGATGTTGACCTTTTCGGTGAGGAGACCGAGGAGGAGAAGAAGGCTGCTGAGGAGAGAGCTGCTTCTGTTAAGGCATCCACCAAGAAGAAGGAATGTAAGTTTGGTTTTGTTTTTTTTACACTTGTGATCTAGTTACATGAGATTGTATGCCTTGGATTCTAATTGTTTTTTTTGCTAATTAGCTGGAAAGTCATCAGTTTTGATTGATATCAAGCCATGGGATGATGAGACTGACATGAAGAAGCTAGAGGAAGCTGTGAGATCCATTCAGATGGAAGGACTATTCTGGGGAGCATCAAAGCTTGTCCCGGTTGGTTATGGTATCAAGAAGTTGCAGATCATGTGCACCATTGTTGACGACCTTGTGTCTGTCGACACCATGATTGAAGAGCAGCTCACCGTTGAACCAATCAATGAGTTTGTTCAGAGCTGTGACATTGTTGCATTCAACAAAATCTGTGAGTTTTCTTGAACCCTTAACCTTCAGTTCTTTGATAAGTGCTGTTTATTTGGTAAGATGTTTTAACTCATTGTTGAATCTTAATGCAGGAGGATGGCTTTTTTGCTGTAAGGAAGCGCTCATGCAGTCTTGATTATTGTTTCCAAGTTTCTTGTGGACTCTTGTTTTTTGTTTTTTGTATGGTTTGCCTTATCTCCTGTTTAATTTGAAATTTATGAAAGAGACTATTTTTATTATTTGCTTGTCAATTGAGAGTTTACGAAACTAATAAATATCCACGTCAGGGAAAAAATATAAATTTGGTTTAGTAGTATATCAAAATTGTTTTATAGATCTTTCTCCAGAAAAAAAGAAAAGATCTTGCTATCAAGACATTTTCGAACAGGCTGTACGTACTGTGCATACAGCTTTCACCAGATCATCTCTAGAAAGCCGTAGCAGTGATCTTATGTATTCAGAAAAAAACACAGAAAGTAACACAACGCATATAACGAGAGTCTAACTTGAGATGCACACACATTTAAAGTTTAAACAAACAGCAACATATAGTTTGAGTTTACAATAAGATCAAACAACAACATCATAATTAATCTCTTCAGTAACCATTTTCGTTAAAATATTAAGCAAAAAAGATCCCGAAAAGAACACAACGTCTGCTTTTCCTAACCTCGATCTAAATAAGAATTTTCCTATTTGTAATTTATTTTGTTGTACAAGAATTTCCTTCCTAAGATTTCCTTTTTTGCATGTATCATAACTTTTGTATAAATACCTTTCTCTTAGAGGTGAAGAGATATAACACACAACATTATTTACCTCGATCGATTATACAGCTTCTATCTCAGGTTTGTTGTTGTTCTTCTTCAGTTTATTTTGTTTGATAGATGAATCTCTCTTATTGATTAGGAACCCTAGATCAAGGGGTCTTCTTCCTTTCCTTCAGTTATGTCCTAGTAACTCGTTGTTTGTTATGTGCATCGTTAGGTTTTGTAGTAGTTGATATGTTTTGTTCTGCTTTATAGATCAGTGAAAAGGTTTTCGCTTCAGAAATAATGGCGGCTAAACCCGAGCTTAACTCTGATGCTGGATTGAAGAAGCTTGACGATTATCTTCTCACTCGCAGTTACCTTACAGGGTAAGTTGTCTACATTATAATATGAATATATCATAAATCTCTTAACCTTTTTCAAACAATAAAAGTAACAACTAGTTTCCTATTTGTCTATGTTTATACACAGGTACAAAGCTTCAAAAGATGACATCACCATGATTGTGTGTCTTTCAGATCCCCCATCTTCACAGTATGTGAACTTATCTCGCTGGTACAACCACATTGCTGCCCTCTTGAGGACCACGTAAGCTCTTATCATTGTCTTGTATTGGTTTACTACTAGATGTTCTTTGTTTGTATTCTTCTAATAATTTGAATTTCTTTATATATAACTTGTGTCTCTCTCTATTTATAGTGGTATCTCTGATGAAATACGTGGTGTCAATGCTGATGGATCATACCCAATCACAAAACGTGCCGTTGCTACTCTCCCTGCAGCTGATTCTAAGGTACTCTATATATTGTTTCCATTTATTTTTCTTGTGATGTCTTCTTACATTTTTTACGTGAGAAAGATTGATAGATATGTGCATAAACTGTAGGATGATGATAGTAATGAAGAGAATTATGATGATGTGGACCTTTTCGGAGAGGAGACGGAAGAGGAAAAGAAGACAGCTGAAGAGAGAGCAGTTTCTGTGAAGCCATCTACAAAGAAGAAGGAATGTAAGTTTGGTTTTGTCTTTATACTTGTGATTTTACTTAAGATGGTCTGTCTTGGTTTCTAATTGATTTATATGTTTTTATTTATTAGCTGGGAAGTCATCAGTTTTGATTGATATCAAGCCTTGGTATGATGAGACTGACATGAAGAAGCTAGAGGATGCTGTGAGATCCATTCAGATGGAAGGACTATTTTGGGGAGCCTCAAAGCTTGTCCCTGTCGGTTACGGTATCAAGAAGTTGCAGATCATGTGCACCATTGTTGACGACCTTGTGTCTGTTGACACCATGATTGAAGAACAGCTCACGGTCGAACCAATCAATGAGTACGTCCAGAGTTGTGACATTGTTGCATTCAACAATATTTGAAAGAAGTCTCTGTGTTTTATGCAGTCTGGTTCTTATTCTATATTTTAGTTTTTGCCAAGTTTCTTGTAGACTACTATTGCTTTTGCATTATTTTTCATGAAGAACAATTTAGGTTTGAACTTGACATCTGATCTCAAATACAAGTTGAAGTTAATATACTAGATTACTAGATATCAAGGTTGTACTAATCAATGTAGAGAGGCACAACACAGTAAATCACTAACTATAACATTTTTTAAATTGTGTGTAATAAAATTATCTTAAACTGATTTAAATTAGTCTAAATTGATTAACTCAAACTATATTACACACAATACTTTAACAAAATTTGAATTATAATAGTTGGGAAACTATTCAATGAAAGTATCTTCAAAAGTAAAGAAAATCATGATCAAAAACATTTAACTTAGAAACAAAGAGGAAAAAGAGATTCTCTCATAAGACAGATACGTGAACTCTTCTTGCATTTTAAGATTCAATATCAGAATCAGAAGAGAGATAATCATCTGCCGTGAGACTTGGAATAGAATCATCATCAGATTCATCCAAGGACTCTCGCTTCTTCTTAACTACTGCTGCTTCCTCCATGAGACTATCCTTAACCGCTAAACCCTCTCCCTCTCGAGTCTCGCTCGCTACTTCTTGACAGACTTCTTCCGGAGCCATGTCATCTTTTCTGTCTTCCTTCTTAGACACATCAGCTTGCTGAACATTCTCTGATCCAACAGTATATGTATGATCTTGGCCACTCAGTGAATCCACAGTGGCTAAATCGTTCCCACGTTTCAATCTTTTAGCCTCTTGGAGAGGTGAAGTCGTTCTCTGAATCTCCTTGTTGGAGGGAACATCCACGTTTGCTGCCACCCATTCCTTGCATAGAAGATCATCACCACCGCGAGAATTGTTTTCCGGGAACTGGTCGCTAAGTGATGGGAGACCGTCGAGTGGAAGTGCCCTAGGATGTATAACAACTTCAAGGGACATGAGAGCGTGAGCACAGAATCCAGCAACTTTCATCTCTCCCTGAGACTTGCCTGTTTCAAAGTATAGGCATCAGATCTAAGCTTCTTAAACTTAAGTCTGAAATCATGCCAAGAAAAGATTAGTTACCTGTTTGGAAAAGCTCAAGCCCTTCAGCTAAGAATGAAGGACGTTTTGGTGATGGAGAAACAAGGGATGCCAAAAAGGCTTGAAGAGCTGAAAGCTGAAACTCAACCAGATCTGCGGTGGACTTGTTTGGTAGATACTGGTAGGTTTCTCCAGCATTGGCCCATCGTCCTTGACAAGCATTTGACGCTGTCATCATTAGAAGCTTATCAACACGTTCTCTCAAGCTATCCGATATCAATGCACCACCCTGGAACCAGAGAGAGAAGAAGATATAACTCTGACTACAACTTCCTACTAAGTGTTCAACACTGGAGAAGAGCTTACAGTAGTGAGAAGGGTTTCTAGGGCCTCCAGAGCTGCTATCTTCAATGAGATTGGGCTACTAGAGTGATTGTGAGGGACTCCCACTTCAATAGCAGCATTCTCTGCCTCCACTCCTGAATGCTTTCTTTTTTTACTGCAAGGCTTGAGAACAGCATGGTTTGTGCTGGAAGCTACAATAGATCCTTCTACTGCTTTCGGATCCAGATCCACAGAGGCATTAGAGACAATATCCTCTGCCAGTTGCATTACCATTCCTGTTCCAGAGAAGTTGATACATTTATTTTTCATCCATTCAACCTGGGAAAAGAAAATGCAAACAGAGGGAACATTTTGTGTGACATTATTACCTACACCCATGGATTTGAGCAAGGTTTTAGTGATTGTGTATAGCTTAATCCTCAGTTCTGGCAATGCACATTTCGTGAAGTAACTTTTAACAAGTGTCACCACAGATGCAGCATATGGTAACAGTTGGCTGCAAAAATGAATCAACACAGGATCTTGTTTAGTTCCCTAAGGCACAGAAACTTGTCATCACAGCGAGAAAAGAAGTTCTGTAGCTAATAGAATATGAAAATTTGCAAATGAAAATCAGAGCAAAACTGTTTTCAGCCAAGACATAAACTACCAAGGGGACAACTCTTCAATTGAAAGTGTCAATGAAATGAAGGTAAGGTTTTAGTTGAAATATAAAAATATTGTTTTGGGCCAATAGAGGCGATAGCTTCAGCTACCACAGAGAATGTCAAAGGAAGAGGTTTACCTGCGGATACTATTTATGGTAGCACGCAAGAGTTCCAGAGCCGAAGAATGCAAAGTTGGAAGCTCTGCGCAAACCAATTCTTGTTGGATCCCTGTCATGAAAGGTGACATGGCGCTTGATAGAGAGCCGTTCACCGCAAGCACTCGCTTAACGAGGGATAGTAACGAGGCAACTGGAATGTTAAGCTGAAGGTTGAAATAAAGAGAGAACGAATATCATCAGGACCTTTCAGAAGCAAATATTAAGTACAATAATCAAACAGAATGAGAAGGGAACCGGAGGACTACCTTGCATTTGTAGGAGCTAGTTAGCATGACTGAGCTGCAGTACATAAGTGTAGAAACTCTGGATACAATCAACTGTTCAGAGTTCCATGCTGCATCATCCAAACTCGCGTCTTGACCTCCCAATGGCAAAGGAGCGTCTTGTCCAGGAGGAACCAATCGTTTCATTGCTTTTTTCCCTGTTTCTTCTGCAGTACAATGCCACCACACACACACACACACAAGTGTTCTATCAGACAAAAAAACTATAGCCGCACACAAAAAAAAACAAAAAGCAAAAGGAAATCAACAAACCACCTTTTTCTAGACCTTGGAAAAAATTATCTAAATGAACGTTGATAGATATCAACAGCTTTTGCATCATCAAGGACCAGCTGGCAGTGTCTCCTTTATTAGCCTTGGGGAGCAATGCTAGAAAGTGGGCACATTTCTAAAAAAGGTTCAAAAACACAAAGAAAAACGTTGACACTGTTTAAGTATTTTCCCATTGCGTTGTTTATGGAATGTAATGAACCAGAGAGCTGTATTAAAACGGTGAATAATATACCTTTAATGTTGTAGAACTGGTTTTCGCAGAAAATATTTTGGAGGCAATAACTTCTTCAACCTGCAAAAGGAGGAATATATATCATTTCAAATATAAACTCAATAAAATACATTTTGAGAAGCAGAAGGGAGGGAGCTGACCTTGACGTGACTACTGTGAAAGGCAGCAGGAAACAAGATAACAATTGTACTCAGCAGCTGGACAATGGCTTCCTGCACATCCAATAACCCAATTCAAAAAAAAAACTGAGGGATTCTAGTAATCAGTAAAGATCTTCTTTAAACAAACATATGGGAGGCACACTCACACATAGTGCTTCTGAAGAATCTTCTTCCAATAGTTTAATGACTGGCAGGATTACTTTAGCAGCGTGTGAAACCGCTTCTTTCTTCGTATTCGAAAACCTAGACAGCCTGATTCCCATTACATAGTCCGGTGTAAATAACTACAGGTTTCTAATCAAATTATAAAATCTTTTTTTTTTGTTTCTTACAGACCTTGTAAGGAGATCAGAGATTGAAGAACAAGAAGCCACTCGAACAATTCTAGAACTTTCTGGATTCTGTTTACAAAAATACATTAGAAGATTGAACAAAACCTAACCATAGACAAAGCCATTCCATTACACATACCTTAACATGTGAGAGTAAAGTGTTGAACCAAACAGAGTAAGAAGTAAAGAAACGGTCAGAGCTACATTCTTGACAAGTCACTCCCATCAAGACAATACCCACCCATGATTTATCTGGCTACATCAATTAATTAATAAACAAAAAAAAACAAAATCAATTTTTTTTTAAAAACACAAAAGTCTCAAACTTTAATCTTAAAAAGACAGATTTTGAGTACCATGTCTGAAGAAACAAGAGCCAACAACCTCTCAACCCATTCATCGACAGATGATTTCGACTTAGTTTGAGGCTTGGAATCCTCGGATAAGAGCTTGTGGGTGGAGATGGTGGAAACAACGTTGGAGAGGGATTGGAAGTTGACGAGAGGCTGCTTCTCGTTGGGGATATAGTCGGAGAGAATGTTTCTGAGGATCTTCGGCTTCAATTTCGAGTCGCACATGTCGTCGAAACGCTCAAAGGACGCCATCGAAGCTGTGAGAATCGAGAGAGAGGGGTTAGGGTTTTAGAACTGAAGTGTCTTCGGTTTTTCTGTCTTGTAGCGAACCGAAGATTGGTCGGCTTATTTTGAAGACTCGGCAATAATTTTTTTTTTTTATAAAAGGCAAAATGCGAAAAAAAGAAGAAATAAGCTATGGTGAAAATAGCAAGAAAGGCCAGAATCTGTTAGAGATACACACAAACTAGAAATAAAAAAGCCTAGGCCCATTACTCATAAGTCATAAATATGTAGTTTATCCGAACCAAACTAATGTACATGAATACAAATGCCCAAATAGCTTCTTTGTACTGTTATAAAATGATGTTTTAGAGGTTATATACTGTTCACCTTGTTGCTCAAAAAAATAATAATACTGTTCACCTTTTGTTTTCTGAACTGATTTTTTATTATGTAGTAATTTTTTGAATATGGTTTTCTATCATTTTCTCTTCAATTTTCTGAGTTTGATGACTACAAAAAAAATTTCCCATGAGATACACTCTTTTATATTTTATTTCGTTGGCTTTTGTTCGATGAGATGTGGAAAAAATTGAAAATGGAATATTGTATTTTTTTTTACAAATATTCTCTATTTGATTAATTTTAAGTATTTTGTGATGGTTTAAATAGTTTTTCTACTAAATTAATATTTTGTGAGAATATTGTTTTTAAAAATTTGGTTGGGATTGAAAATGTGTTATTGATTTAAAAATATTTTTATAAACTATTAGATATTATAAAGATAATCAAACTCAAAAGAAAAAGGAATTTTGTTTATGATTGGTAAATAGAAAATTTATCAAGAAGTTAAAATTTCAATGACAACTCATATTAGCAGTCAAAGTGGTATGAAATACAGATTGGAAGAAGAGTCATTTGTTGACAAAAAAAGAAGGAAAAGAGGCATGTAATACATTTCAATAGTTTCTTGTGAACAGAATAAGCATTCAGCCGGTGAAATAAAAAGTTTCGTATCAGAAAGTCTTGAGGGACCCAAAATACTTTTTGGTTGTAAAATCAAGAAGAACACATTTTCAAATAAACTTTTGACATGATTATCATCCAGTGGAATATATACAAGCAGAAAAGTCGATATAACTTTTATAAAAACAAAGCATCAACCTATGATTGATATCAGACATCCATAAGGACCATAACTTAAATATTACAAGGAACTGAAAAACACCATTCTTCAAGTTCAATCGTTTTGTGGCATTTGCAGCTTCCGTACAATAGAAAAGAGACTTGTCTCTTGGACATCAAGAAACAAGAAGTTGCCGGAAATACTGCGAAAGAATCCATTGCAATGGCAGCGCTAGAACGATTTTCCTCTGGTGCTGTCTCTTCCTCAAGTATCATCTCGAGGGTTGTGGCAGAGACGAGGCGGCGCGGTCGTGAGGCTATGGCACGGTGCGGGGTCAAGGCGGAGAATGGAGTCATAGGTTGAGGTGTGAGATTCTTCTGGTCAACCATTTTTATCGAAGGGTATTGTATAGTAGAACTTAGGAGCAGTGAAGGTGTTTTTTTTGTGTGTTGTACATTGAAGATGGGTTTCTATGTGTTTATATAGGAGTTGCATAGACAAGATTGTCCTCGGTTATTCTTTTGGGAACTTGTATTATTTGACAGAAAGTGTTAATAGCGGAATAGCAAAATGAAATATTCCACATACTGTAGTATAAAAACAAAAATATAGTTTTACTACATTAATTGACGTTTTAGTAGTTTTACTTTGTAAATGACGTCAAAACTGAAGACACGAGTGGGCGATAAATCAATGCATACTTGTCTAAATCTTCTATAGGATTCACGAATACTTTACTTCTTTGAAGATCGGTAAATTATTCTTTTAGCGTGAACAAAGTATAACTGTTTTTAGTGACAAACTCTTTATAAACATAATATACATGTATGTAAAAGAAACTTATCAACATACGGTTCGATCGTATCACTCGTCATCCAATTTTTGTATGACATTATAGACTTTGAGTAGATGTTCTATCATATCGCTTGATAAACTCAAATTTGTTAAGTTTTAATTACTCCCTTGAATTTACTATAAAACTCCGTCGGGTCTATTTACAACTTGTTATTTTCACTTGAGATGAGTGGATAAAGAATGCATTTGCTTTGAACAAAAACGAATCGACGTCCAAAGCTAAGGACAAGAGTGCTGTTGACATCAGTATAAACTTTATGAATTTAATGCATGGGTTTGGACACATCAAAGAAGTTTCAAAGCTCAGCTAACCTCTTTCTTCTTCCTTCTTCTTTCTTCCTTCTTCCACAACCCAAAAGCCAAATCGTGATCTTATTCGGTCATGCTTACGGCACAATTATCAAAGAAACCACGTAAAGTTAAACAAGAAGCCGATGGCTAGAATACAGGATTTGCTCTTTTTACGCTTTTAAATGCTCTTTCATTTTCTGAATCTTATCCTGTGAGCAAGGGACCCTCCAAATATAGGAAAGAAAAAGAAGAACTTTGGTCTTTTCTGCAAAATCTTTATCTCGATTGAGGCAGAAAGTGATGGCAAAAAGGTTTTAAACTGTATCTTTTCATTTGCATGTGGACTGTGCCGTGTCTCTGACGGCAAATGTGAGAATGATCCGTCTATAACATTGACGGCTTATGGCATTCTCTTCGGTAATGAGATAAGGGCAAAAATACGTGTATATCCAGTATCCACATACATATATACTGATAAACATCAAATTTTGTAATCCAAAAAAAAAAAATGCTCAAGCATATATCAGCTACTTAGATAGATGGTGTGGTCCTTACCTCCACACTAACATATTATTAGCATCGATGAGAAAAAACTTACTGTATATATGAAAATAATCATCATTTAAAGAAAACTAGATTTCGACCCGCACAACCGTGCAAGTATTATTTTTACTTTTTATGTTTGATAATTATGGTTTGTTTATTTTTGGTAAATTATGTTCGTTGACAACATGCGCTAAGAATGTTCAAAAACTAAAGTAATATGTTAGATAAATCATTTGTTATTTGATATTTATTATTTCTAAACTTACCATTTTTCAAGTATTTTTATTTCTAAATCATACAATTTCAAGAAACATTCAGTTTTCTACATGATTTTTTAAGTGACTTATTATTTAGTAAATTTTATACATGGTTTACGAATTTAAATACTTCTATTTTTTCATGTAGTACTTTTATTTTAATATAATATTGCCAATAATTAGAAAGTTTATGATGATATGATACAATTTTTGTTTTTTTTTATAATAAAATCATTATTAACATTGATCTGAATAATATTAAATTACTAATTACAAAATTAATTAATGTATTATTATAATATAAATATTTAAATATTTAGTAATATTTCGTTAGATTTTTGTCAACAAATTTGCAATAACTAAAAATAAAATTAAACAGTTTTATAGGTGAAACTGTTATATGTGTTGATCATATAAGATATGGTATTTTAGTGATGCCAAAATGTTGATTAAAAATAATTAAAATATGATTTTCTAGGAAGAATCCATTTAAAAAAAAAAATCACACATGAATAGAAGTTGTGACTTCTATTTTAATATAATAGATCATTGATAATTACAAAATTAGTAAAAATATTTACATTAACCTTTTGGAAAATAATATATTATTAAAATATTTAATCATAATATGATTTATTTTGATTATGTAATATATAAAATAAGATAAAATATTTATTTTAATTTAATAAAATAAACCGGATATATTAATGTATAATAATATTTTTAAACTATTTACGAAATTAGTAAAAATATATACATATAATTATTGAAAATTAAGATCTTGTTAAGATTTTTTTTCAACAGATTTTCGAAATTATATATATATATATATATATATATATATATTTAAATTTTTAATAAAACGATATCAAAAGATATTATGACTAATATAAGTGTGATATATTATTAAGTATATTTATAGTAATAAATGAATGAATTGTTAGTTTTTGTAAGAATTTATTTTAAAAAATATCACACATGAATTAGAAGTCATGATTTCTCTTTTAATATAATAGATGCACGGTGTTCAAAAGAACTAGAGAACGAGTAAAAATTTTCCTTAAACCTCACGAACTCATCAGTGTACCTCGAGAATAATTTTCATATTTAATCTTCATTTATACTAGTTCGGAATAATATATATGTTTGATTTCTTTTTGTCATCGAACTCAGTCATGCAAATCATGGTTAAGATTTATTAGTTATTCGAGCTCTGAGTGTATTGTGAAGAGAATCCTCACACACATGATCCATCATAATTCTTTTGCTTTGAGACTTTGAGTGTCTATACTTATAAATTCAGTGTTATACGTTTTAAGTTTATGTCTAAGTCTAATTAATACTAAAGATCTATATCATTGGAGTGTCGTACTATTTATGTTTTGTGAATATTATGTTTAAAAGAGACGATGCTAATTAATCTAAGTGAAATGATAATCTAAGCCAAAGCAGGTTTTCACCAGAGATAATTATTTACATACATACCAATAATAGTACTAAATAAAGAAAGAAAAGTGCTGCAATTCATTGTTATGTTCGTCACGCTTACGGCTTGATTATGGAAGAAACCACGTGAAACCGAACAAGAGGCTGATGGCTTGATTACAAGGTTTGCTCTTTCTACGCTTTTAGTGCTGTTTCATTTTCGGACTTATACTCTGTGGTCAAGGGACCCTCCAAATTTAGAAAATAAAAAGAGGAAGTTTGGTGGTTTCTGCAACATCTTTGTCTTGATTAGGGAAAATATTTGATGGCAAAAGCTTTAAACTCTTTCTCTCTTTTTTTGGCGGTGGATTGTGCCGTGCCTCTGAAGGCAAACATGAGAGAGGTCCGTCAATCACAGTGACGGTTTTTGGCCTCCACTGCCGCATAGAGATAAGGCCTCAAAGTACGTATATAAGGCTGAAGAATTAAAAGCCAAAATAAAAGTAAGCTCAAGCATATATCAGATAGATATAACGTGGTCCTCGGATCTTCAGGGTGCTACAAGCCTACATGTGATATATAAATGACCCACCATATCCTGTATTCCTGTTACATTTCCCTATGGTCTATAGATACCTCTTCCAAGATTTAATTTGATTTGTACTCAAAAGTACAACAGAACTTCTATAAATTAATAATCGATAAATTAATATACACTAAAAATTTCTATAAATTAATATAATTTCATAATCTAAATTGAGTTTTTGATTCAAATAGTATCTCAATAAATTAATATCTTTATAAATTAATAAAAAAATATAATTTTAATGTAGTCATAATATTATTAATTAATAGAGGTTTCATTATATATGGATCCGTATGCTGACAAAAAAGGAAATATAGATCCGTATATATAAGCTTTTATAAGGATAAATTTTAACTTTCCTGATGTGGTAAGGTGGTGGGCCTAAGTATATACGAAAATTAAAATAATATTAGTGAAATTTGGCAAGCCAATGAAACTGTGAAAGTCCAAATCTGGCCACCAAATTGCTTTGACTTCACGCACTATGACTCTTGGATGTTCCACTCTACATTCTCACTGCATCAGGATTTAATAAGTTTTC
The DNA here is from genome assembly GCA_026261945.1 of Hirschfeldia incana. Taxonomy (NCBI): domain Eukaryota; kingdom Viridiplantae; phylum Streptophyta; class Magnoliopsida; order Brassicales; family Brassicaceae; genus Hirschfeldia; species Hirschfeldia incana. Next base: position 444,175 of record JABCMI010000105.1, read on the forward strand.
AAAAATGTTGGCCTGTACATTCTCACTGCATCAAGAAATTGAGGTTCTTTCATGTTGACTGGGAGAGTTAAATATTTTTTTTTGCCAATTTATATATTTCCAGTACTTTGAAACGAGTAGCCTAAAAGAAAAATATGTCATCGGATCGCTATTATATATTTTTTTTGTTACTTGTGAAACCTGTACTGGCAAATCTCTGAGTATACATATCTAAGATTAAGTAAGCAAAAATAGCAATTGAAAGATAAGTGATCGCGAGTCCCATGTGGACAAGAACAGAGAACGCATGTGACTGGTGTACTGATCCCAAGTAGCCACTTTAGATACAATTGAGGGGTGAGGGGTGAGGGGTGAGGGGTCGCGAGGGCTTTCATCGTCAACCAAAGTTAATAAGAAATTTTTGGATGGGCACAATTGAAGCAACACCGTTTTTTTGTAATCTACAAAATCTTCTAAAATCTTAATTTTTTCAATTTTTAAAATATTTAGTATATATATCAACATAAATTAAAGTATCTGATCACTTGATGTTATTTTCAGGCTTATCACCCGCAGTAAATCTGTTTGAAATTCCGAACTTAACGGTGGCAGCTATACACGAGTGATATAATAAGATCCAATGTTATGTCGCACCTTCCCCAAATGTTTTTTTTTTGGTAAGGCCACCTCCCCCAAATGTCTAGTTGTTATTTTTTTTTGTGTGGAAAATCTTTTAGATGTAGCTGGCGAATAATGTTTGTTTTTTCTTTATTTCTGGAAACGACTTAACACGAGTTATTCATTTCTATTTGCATTTAAAAATGTACAGTCATCAATAATAGCAGCTTGCTTGCTCTCATTAGTTCATTCTAGAAACAAAATAGCGACGATTTTTCTTATCACCATGACGTTTTACTCTAAAACAGAGTCACCAGTTATAACCAGTAATCGAGAAGCACGTGGACTTATTTATACTATTTGCTCCTAATTATCTAGCCCCGGCGAATATCCACCATAGGAAAATAACTGCTAAAAAAATTCACTAAATTAATTTTATTTTTACAAAGTCATGTCAATAAACACAAAGCGAGACATAGTCCTTACTATAAAACCCCCTCTTAAACTCGGTCCATCTATTCACTCATCACCAATCTCTTCCGTTTTCCAAATCACTAAACTTTCTACGACCATTATGGCGACTTCACGACTAGCAAGATTCATAACGGAGGTTGCGCCACCGCAGTTTGTCACCGTGATGCGGCGAAGAACGGCCAAAGTACTAGACACGATCAAGGAGGAAGAGAGAGAAGTTGGGACCGATCACTTCATATTTTCTTCTTCTTTGACGACTTCCAAAACCTCACCTTTTACTTCTTCTCCTAATCCTTCTTCCTCCTCCGGTTTGGCTTCTGCTTCATTATGTGCGGCTCCGACCAGTTTCCCGGTGACGGAGAATCGGAGCTCTTTTCCCGTTTTCAAGAACTGAATAAAATTAAGTCAACGTGTCATGATCTGCTTTTTATATGTTATTATGTATATGTGTGTGTGTATGCTTCCCTTGTTGTCGGATGATCATCGGAGTTTTTTTTCCCTTAACGGGTTGATCAGACCCGGATCAGCACTGTGGAGCCTGAATCGGGTTGACCCGATTCAGTATAATTGTAATCAACATGTGGATGGGACTTTGTTCAACGTAGTTGTCATTATATTGTTTAAGTGAAAATTATCCCAAATCAATAATTTAGTCGCATTATATTGTTTAAGTGAAAATTATCCCAAATTAATAATTTAGTACATTATATTGTTTCGGTAAGTACCCAAAAATCTCAAAAAATACCCAAAACTCGAAAATATCAAATTATATATCCAATAATTTTCAAATACTCTAAAAGACCTAAAATTTTATCTGAAAACTCGAGAAACAAAAAAAAAAAATACCCATAGTTTAATCAAGATACCCAAAAAAAATATTTTAAGAAATTTAAAAATTTACCTGAAACCAGAAATTATAACCGAAAATCAAAACTTAAGACTTAAGAGAATATTGTAATATCGAAAACATATTCGAAATACACAAAATACCCAATATGCACAAAACATTTCGGGTACTAATCTTTAAGAAAGAATTGCATAAAAGTGTACATACAAAATCTTAAATAGTTTAAATCATAAATTACATAATTTTAAACAAATTATCTACTTTGATATAATAAAGTTTGGTAACAATACTCTCAAAATATTAATTTTATCAAACTTTGTCTATAATCCATAAAAAAATACGTTTTCGAAGCGCGGATCAAAATCTAGTATGTTTTAAGTCGTTATTGATAACATTATAAAGAATCAATAGGATAACTATAAATGATCATACTCTAAAATCAACATAGATTCAGAGCTCATTTTGTCTCATGTATTGTCAAAAACCAACACTGAGACTGTAGTACATATTGTAAGTAAAAACAATGACCATGGCCAAAGTTTTCGGTTGACTCCAGCATACACTCGGAACGTAATTGTTTTTGTGCACTTGTAAGATTTTCGGTAACTTCTAAGTCTATCAAATTACCAATATACGTCGAATTCCCGTCCACTAGTCTGGAACACTATTTCCGATATAAGCCATGCAGGCTTGCAGCAGTTGGTATATACTTTAGTTAACACAATGAGATATGTCACCACATTTTTAAGGATATTCATTTGGTTTCAAGCATGCGTTATGTTAGAATGATATATGATCTGAGACGCTACATATATTATACTCTTTGTAAGACCACCATAATTTATACTTTGTCTATATATATGATCTGGGACGCTAACTAAAATATCTTGAAAAAGAAAAAAACAATCATACATTTGCTACGTCCTCATTGCTAGCTCCAACATACACTCGAACATGATTGTTTCTGATTAACCTACAAAGTCTCCGTTAATTTAGTTTTCTTTTAGTGGTCACCGTAATTAAAAAAACGGGGACTAGTGGGTCGGTATAATATTGTTTTCGAGGTCAAATATATCGATTACCGGCGGGGAATCTACGTTTCTTAATCAGGATATCATTTTATTTCCAAACACAAAACTATACTTTTTCATAAGGGTTGAAGTGTTAATCGTTGCAAGCTCCACCAGACTAAATTATTCATTTTACCCAAATTTCTATAGTAAAATTCTAAATATTCTAACCCAAACCTTTTGAAAAACATGGCAAAGTTCGTGGATTTACATCTACCCATCGTTGATTTTGTGTTCTAACATAACAAAGTAATATTGCTCAATATAATCAGACGATTAGGGCAACAAACATATGAAATGGGAAAACATCTCTGCCCAAATCAATAGGCCCATTTGATTTGTTTTTTCTTTTCTTTTCAAAAGCTTTTATGTATTATGATGTAGGAACATGTTAATTTGAGTTGTCAATATATTAGTTTGAAAGGCTTTACTATAAGTTGTCATTTGTATTGAATTCTATTCAATTGATTTAGAATCTGCTTTGTAAGAATCCAAACTCTATAGATTAATGTGAATGGTGTGCACCTTCTTTTTAAGTTTACTAAGTAGAGGTAACTAAGACCAAATCTTTTGGATACTCACACAAGATATTGCAAAATCGTGTTTTTGTCATAAAATCAAGACAGTGTATTTGTTAGGTTTTAGAAGTAAAATGATTGTTCTCTGAAAAAGAATTTGCTATTATGCTATATCTACAATGTATTTTGTTATTTTTACTTATAAAATAGAGGAATAGTGAGATATACTCCAATAATTATATACTTTTAAATAACAATCTTTAAATATATAGAGTAAAAATAGAGAAATACTGTTTTCCTATTAATATAAGAAAATAGTAATCTCTATTGTAAAAAAGAAAGAAATAGAGGTAAATTAGATTAATTTTACTTTTAAATGCTATTAAAGAAATGAAAATATAATGGATTGGACATGCTCTAAATTAAATATTGATCCAAGTGAAGCTGAAATCAGTGATTTAAAATTATGCTACCTTCTATTTGTATAAGAGTAATGATTAGTCCAAAAAGTTTTATATAAAAAAACATGTCAATGTACTGCGTGACTACATTAAAATTTTAATACTATATACTGTCTTGTTATGTACTTAATCGTGCGGGTCTACATTAATTAGTACTAACAAATACACTAATAGTCATTTTAATTAAGAACACATAATCATGTGCAAAGTTTTCATTGGCTCCAATGTACACTCTAACATGATTGCTGTTTGTAAAGCTCCATGTACAAATTATTTTTTCCGATATAAAACTTTTATTAGTGACTAGCGAGGAATATTCCTTTTTCTGATAAGAAAGTCATTTGTTTTCAAATACGAAGCTACGCTTTTATAAAAAGATAAAAGTGTGTATCATTATGGATTAGAAATTTCAAAGTCAATTACTTTCGCGAAAACGTGGCAGGTTCATGGATCCACATTTATTTCCTCGATGACTTTTTATCACCCAACTCAACCCAAACTAGTCCTCGAGATTTAATTATTCTTATCTATCCCCAATGACTTTCTTCTATTATTATTACAAAAAAATGATTCCTTCTTCATGGGTACAAAACTTAATTCCTTCGATCCTAGATGAGTACAATAAACTTAAAAGACAAGCTTCAGCCGATGTGGGTTCACAATAAAATGTTTGTTTGATGAATATATTAAGATAATTTTCCTTTGATGAATATACAAAATGTAGAGTATATTGGGAACTCTATACTTTGAGCATTTTCTAAATGGACTAATCTCTCTATACACTGGTGCAGTCCTCAGTAAAATGATATAGAATGGATTGAAAGTAATCTTTTTTAGAAAGGGTTTGATTAAAAGTAATGTTGTTACTCCTTTCCAAATGAAAGTTCTAATCTGCAGTCTTTATTTAGCTCATATCAAATATAGGATTATCGTAATATTATACATAACAGTCTTATTATCTTGAATTGGACAAATATTTAGGGGTGTATTGAATCTGAAATTTGAAATGATTTATTTTTTAGTAAGTTTGTAAATGAGTGTAAGAAAATATGAGAATTTAGTGTGATTTTTGTTAAATAATTTTAGAATCTTATCTGAAACTCCGAGATTTGAAATTTAATATTTATAACTAAGAATGGAACTCCGGATGGAGTGCCTGCCATGGGCTTGGCTACCGAAGCTAGCGTTAAATCGCAAGAATACGTGGGTTGCCGTCGACCTCAGAAGGATCACCCCCTGGTTAATCAAAAAAAAATTATAACTAGAAAACCTCTCTCAAATATTTTAGAAAAACTTAAATCACTAAAAATTTCAACTTAATTTTTTTTTAATAACAATAGATTTCAATTTTTTTTAATGAAATTACAAGTTCAATAGCACTAGCTTTTAAAGTGTTTTCAATTCATATTTGAATCAGTGAATTTGTCGTATTAATATAAATCACCTCAAACTCCTATTTGAGTACATCTCCTAATTGCGAATTTTCTATTCATAATTCCACATCCAACTAAAATAATCTTGACAAAGCACTTTAAACATGTACAAATGATGCATGTAACCTAATGCTTTGTATAAACATTATCATGTTAATCATCTAGATTTAAATCTAATAAAAAATATCTTCCAGTTAAGAAAAAAAGAGCTTCTGATAAAATTGCCCCTTTTGCTTTGTATAAACATTATCATGTTAATCATCTAGATTTAAATCTAATAAAATATATCTTCCAGTTAAGAAAAAAAGAGCTTCTGATAAAATTGCCCTTTTGCGAATCATTATTAGTCTTGGATTAGGGCTCGTGGCTCCTTGATACTTCTAACGGCTTTTCCGCAACATCAAGAGCTCAACTAGACGTTTTCAAACTAGTTATGCCAGATTTAATATAAGATTCTTTTATTTTTTTTTTATAAATTTTATATATATGGTTGGAATCTCGGAGTATGAAGAAAGATAGTTTGATTAATCCGTTAATTTGATGCCAAAAAGGATTCATTCATTTCTTTCTCCCCCGTCATAACGGAGAGAATCAAACAAAGTCTATAATCGAAAATCATAATAAATGACGAAAGATTAAGGTTTAAATACGAGATTAATGAACCTAATAACAGTTAGTTGCCTAGTAGGTCCCGTGAGACCATAATGTCTTCCGTTCTTAAAAAAATGTTATGAATATATTTTAGTGACACATCAAATTTTGGTAGACAATCATCTACAATATATAGTTTACAAAAAAAAATCATCTACAATATATATTTAAATACCAAAGTAAGAACCTCACGTCAATTTAATATATACAATTTATATCTATTTCGTATCAACTCAAATATCTTTACATTAAATACAAAATATTATATTATTTATTTCAAATGTAGCAAAAAGGAGCATTTTCAATTTATTTCTATATTTGTCTAGAAATATTTATTACAAAAGATGTCATCCTCCAATTAACTTTCTAGTTCTTATTAAATAGACATTGGTATGTTTTTCTCTAATATTAAAGAAGTAAAAATAATATCCTTCTATATTAAAAGAAGATAATATTTCTCTATTTTGTAAACGTATAGTATTAAACAAATATTTTTAATGAAAACAAAAATATACTAGATTGGAAATGGTCTAAGCAGACGCCGACCCATAAGCAAGAATTAAATAAACAATTCGTGACATTAAATAATATTTAGACGTTAATTAATAATCAAAATGAATGAATATATAAATATAACTCCTTCAAATTTCTTCATCCTCCGATCGAATCAGAAAAGCTCCCCCCTTTCTCTCTCTCTCTCTCGCGCTTTTTCATATCAAAAAAATCGGCTTCGATTTTTTTTTTCTTTTTCTGGTTGCCGAATTTGCGAAAATTTTCAATTCACTTCAAACCCGACAACTATTGAAACTTCGTGTTTGATGAGTCGTCCGATTTGAATATTCTCATTTTACACGAGACTTGAATTTCCGTTTTGGGGGCGATTCTTCTTCTTCTTCTGAAGATCAAAAATGAGCGTTGCGAAATCTCAGGTGTGGCAGCCATGCAAGAAGAAGCGATCCTGAATTAGATCTTAGGCATCAATCTAGGAGAGAAGTGATGGGTTCTCGAGCAACACCTTCGCGATCAACTCCGTCTCGATCTTCCACGACGCCTTCTTCTTCTTCGTCTTCAGGGACGAGAGTGGGGAAGTACGAGCTCGGTAAAACTCTCGGGGTAGGAACCTTCGCTAAGGTCAAGTTCGCTAGGAACGTCGAGAACGGAGAGTGTGTTGCCATTAAAGTCATTGATAAAGAGAAAGTCTTGAAAACCAAAACGATCGCTCAGGTTTTTTAACACCAAACTCTTTTGTCTCTTTTAAGTCTGTTTTACCCCCCGAACATGTTTTTAATTTGGGGGCTTTTTTTGTCTGATTGTTTAGATCAAGCGTGAGATTTCGACAATGAAACTCATCAAACACCCCAATGTCATCCGTATGTGTGAGGTACCTTTTATTCTATCTCTCTTATTAACTTTTAGAATTTAAAAAAAAAAGATTAGCTTTTTTTTTTAGATTTCGTTTTAAGTTAGGGAACATAAGTGGTCCCTCCCTCCCTATATATTCTTTTTGGTAGTTACTGATTCTCTTTTTTTCTTCTTCTTATGTCTTGCAGGTGATGGCTAGCAAAACTAAGATTTACTTTGTTTTGGAATTCGTTACTGGTGGAGAGCTTTTCGATAAAATTGTAAACCTTTCTCTCTTTCTTTCTTTCTTTCTTTTGAAGATGTTTTCTTTATAAATGACAAGTATAATAAAGGACTTGATTCATGTGTGATAGTCAAGCAGTGGGAGGTTGAAAGAAGATGAGGCGAGGAAGTACTTCCAGCAGCTTATTAACGCTGTGGACTATTGTCATAGCAGAGGTGTTTATCACAGAGACCTTAAGGTTTACCGTTTACCTAATCTTATTCTTTTTGTGGTCTTGTTATTTGTATCACAGATGAGTTATTATGGTTCAATTTGTTAAAACCAAGTTGCTGTTGCAGCCAGAGAATTTGCTTTTGGATGCAAATGGTATTCTGAAAGTGTCTGATTTTGGATTGAGTGCTCTACCTCAGCAAGTCCGCGTAAGCATCTATCATGTTATTTTTGATGATACATCTACTATGGTCTCTTAAGTATAAAGTTTTCCATCAGTCATTAAAGCTGAGTCTGTTTTGTGACCCTTCTTCTTCTTCTTTAGGAGGATGGTTTACTTCATACAACATGTGGAACACCCAATTATGTTGCTCCAGAGGTAAAATATCTGTTGACTGACACCTCTCAAGTGTCTTCAAGTTTGACTTCTTATTCTTTCTTGGTCTCAATAGCCATCTGTTTTTGTCTCTCTATAGGTAATCAACAACAAAGGTTACGATGGAGCAAAGGCTGATTTGTGGTCTTGTGGTGTGATTCTCTTTGTCCTAATGGCTGGCTATTTACCTTTTGAAGATTCCAACTTAACGTCCTTATATAAAAAGGTGCTATGCTTTGCTTTTTTTTCCCCCTTCTCTGATGCATATTCGTTTCGCATGCTATGGTAAATAAGGTTTCAAGTAGCGTAAAACTATAAGAGTCTTATGTCTTCTTCATGATTACAGATATTCAAAGCCGAATTTACTTGCCCTCCCTGGTTCTCTGCAAGTGCTAAGAAGCTAATCAAAAGGATTCTCGATCCCAATCCAGCTACGGTATATCTTTCTCACTCTTTTTGTCGTTAGAAGAGACAAGAGTTTCTGTGGTTTGAGTATATCTGAAAGGCTTCACACTAATCTTATTTTGTATATTGGACAGAGGATTACATTTGCTGAAGTCATTGAAAATGAGTGGTTTAAAAAAGGGTATAAAGCACCCAAATTTGAAAATGCGAATGTCAGCCTTGATGATGTTGATGCTATTTTTGATGATCTAGGGGTAAGCAAGGCTTATGTTCTTATGTTGATTCGTCAAAAAAAATTAATAACTTTAGATGATTGCTTAGCTTTTTTTTGGTGTCTAATAGGAGTCTAAGAACCTCGTTGTGGAGAGGCGAGCAGAAGGACCTAAAACACCAGTAACTATGAACGCTTTTGAGCTCATCTCAACATCTCAAGGTCTCAATCTCGGTTCCCTTTTCGAAAAGCAAACGGTACAGATTTCTAATAACTACTTTTTTTTTCAAAAGAGTAGTTACCAAATCTTTGTTGATAAGCATCCTTTTTGGTTTCAGGGGCTTGTTAAACGGAAAACTCAGTTTACTTCTAAATGTCCGGCTAATGACATAGTCACCAAAATTGAGGCAGCAGCAGCACCTATGGGCTTTGATGTCAAGAAAAATAACTACAAGGTTTTTGATTCCCGTTACATATTTGCTGTCGAAATTGTTCTTATTCATCAGGTACTTGTGATTAATTTACACCGTTATATACCATTTCTGGACTCATCCAGATGAAGCTTACAGGAGAAAAGTCAGGGCGCAAGGGCCAGTTAGCCGTCACAACTGAGGTTAGTTTTCTTAGTAACCAGTGATTGATCAACCCTTTTGTGGTGTGTGTGGATGATCCCTAATCTCAAGTTAATTTGACATCTACTATGTTCAGGTTTTTCAAGTTGCTCCATCGCTTTATATGGTTGAAATGCGAAAGTCAGGGGGTGACACCTTGGAGTTCCACAAGGTATGCATTATTCAAGGCTTGAGTTGCATCTTTATCTCGTGGTTTTGGTTCTGAACAAGTTGATAATCTTTTTCTTCATTTTCCTTGTCTTGTTTTTAGTTTTACAAGAACCTCACCACGGGTCTTAAGGACATTGTTTGGAAAACAATCGACGAAGAGAAAGAGGAAGGAACCGAAGGTAAGCATCTATCTTCATTTGACATAATCTGTTAGATGAGCCTAGAAAGTAGATGAAAACAACAACGCAAATCCTGTTTCTTTTGTTTCAGGTGTTGGTACTAATGGTGCAGTGGTTGCTTCTTGACCGGACAATTGTGAAAACAGTTTGCTTATGCTTTTAATATGGTTTTTGTTCGTTATAAATACTGTGTTTGGGAGTGGTTTTGAAGTTAAACAAAATGAAGCGTCAGAAAGTGGAGCAAAGCTGAAAGTTTGAAACTATAGACATTGTGGGGGAGATGAGAGGGATTTTGATTAAATTATACGTCTTTGTTTGATTCCATGGACTGTTGTGACTTGTGAATAGCTTATGCGTGACCGAGGGTATCCTAGTTTGAAAATAACCACAAAAATATAATGTTTACTTTTGTTGTCTGAAACTGCCTACGAGCCAATCACTGTACAAGTAGATCACCTCTCGATGAGACCCACAAGGCCTATCAGTCCCTTAAAAGTGCATTTATTGTTATCGTATTGGCTGGTTACCCGACTGTTCAACCCGAGCTTAAATGTTATCTGATAAATATCATGAGGAACTAGATCTTTTGTTATTACCGGACTACCATATAATTGTCTGAGCTGGAACTTTTCACATACCTATGATTTAGGCTCATGTACATTAACGTTTTACTAATAAGGAAAAAAGTCTATGTTATTCAGTGTGAAAATATGCAAAGTAATAGATAAGTTACTGACCGTTAGTATAGCTCCTACTGTGGACACTAAACAATCTGGCAATAGGCTGGGAGAGCGATCTAAAATTAGATGGTAACCTAACTAATTTTCTTTAGCCTTTGTACACCCTTATCCGATATCAGACAAACAAACAAACAAATAACAAGAAGAAATTGCGGATATTGAAAACAAAAGTTTCTATATCTTTTTTTTGTCACAAAGTTTTGATTTTAATATAAAAAGGCCAAGCCCAGACGGCCGAAGCCCAACAACTACAACAAAACCCAAAAAGCCCAAAGAAGATAAGGGGCAACAGAAATAAAGGGCACAGCCCAAAGAAACCTAAAGTACCAGAAGCCAAAAGGCCCGAAGAAACCAGAAGTCACTCAATTGGGCTTCAGACCCAACTTGAGTAAACCCTAGAAACTTAACGCGAAACCGAAACCGACGCCGCCGCCTCACAAATCGGAGCTTTGAAATAGGGGCGGACACGTGTTCACATCCTCGACCTTGAGGGGCACGTGTCACGAGGGCCGCCGCGTCGTCACCGTTTCTCGCCAACCGGAGCTACCATCGTCGAAACACCGGACCACACTGGATCTCCTTCGCTCCTTCTCACTTCGTCACATCATCACGAATCAAGCTCAAGGGGGAACAGAGTCAGAGAGATACAATCAATATCGCAAGATCTCATTCGTCATATTTCACCTCGATCGCCCAGGAGAAAGTCTCGCACTCAAACATACCCATTTCCACCAGAGAACTTCACCGTCTCCTCCGGAATCTCAACCCTCACCACCACACCAAGAACGCACCACAAACAACACCAAAAGCGATAAACAAAACCCTAGAGCACCTCTAAGGATACACAAGCCGGCACCGCAAGGCAATAGGTGCCTTCACCGCCCGGGATCTTTGCCGACGAGACAGAGCTAAGTGAGCCTCTGCCCCCCGGAAGCTTTATCGGCAAAAGTAGAGATGTCGTAGCCTCCACCCCCCGGAGCAACAAACCATGAAACACATCAAAAACTAACGCCGTGTGCCGTCATCTCCTTACCGCGAAACCAAAAGGACGAGTTGCCGCCGTCGAAAGTCCCCAGACGAGCCGAAACACTTCCCGGAGCAAAACCCTAGTTCAGATCCGACGATATATCAGAGATCGACCCAACACACAACACCCAACCTGACCACTACACTGGATCAAGACAAAAGGAAAGCCACCGACGCCGGCACGCGCTCAGACGCGCAGCCGGACGCCGGGACGACCTTCTCACACGCGACTCTCTCTCTCTGGTTCCCTGAAACTTTTTTGAACTTAACATTTGTTTACTTGTTCCAAAAGTTTCTATATATTCAACATGATTTTCTTTCGGGCAACTTTTTCGTGATTTTATGTATTTTTAGTTTTAATAAAATATAGGTGTTGCTTGCTATGTATCTACTTTAAAAAAAACTAAAAAAAAAAAACAGAAATAACTTCGTTTGTCTTTTTTCTTTTCTTATCCAGGTTCTCTATTCGTCTTCACCCATTAATTCATTCTTTAATATAGTTTTCGAACATTTTGTTGTATATAAGAACATTGATGATGGAAGACCGAAATGCAACACATGGGAATGTTCATATGACTATTAGAATCATTACAAAAAACAAACTCCCCTTTTCCATTTTCTTATTCTTCATTACACTGTAAATGATAATGAACATATCCGGTTTACATATCCGGTTTTAGTTTTCAAAAAAATAAAAAAAAAACATATCCGGTTTACTAAATACCAGGAAATGGTTTGCGAATTCCGGTTTAGCTTGAGAGTCCTTCATTTGTCAAGTACACAGCCCATGCTTCCTACAATTTCCAAAATGTCAGCTAAGAGTTAGTAACCAGAACATGAACCAGAGCTTACAGGTTGAATCAATCTCGGTTTAAGTACCTGAAGAATGGAGAATACCCTGCTGGCGACAGACTTCTGAAGCGGTGAAGTTCCTCCTCTCTGCTGAAGTTTATCTGGATGTAAACAAAGCCGAGCTTTTTGGTAAGCTTTCTTTACCTGTGACCCATCTCGTAGATTTGCCAAAGGTATCGCCTGCCAGTTGCTATTTGACCATAGAACCTGAATAAAAATCCCGGTTTGGTCAGAATCAGTATCCGGTTTACCTGGTCCAAGACAAAAGTAACCAATTATAAATTTACATGGTGTAAAGTTGAGAGGAGGAGTCTGATGTTGGTTTCTTTTCCGGTTAACCATATTCTTATCTCTTCATCTTTCATCTCCATCTCCATCTGCAATTCATTAGACCGTTACATCAGATTATTTTTTTTCATTATGAAATTATTTTTTACCGGGAAAATTTTAAATTACACTAACCTCTTCTTCTGATTTGGCTTCTTCTTCGCTCCCTCTAGAATCCATAAAGTATTCTCGTGATTGCTTTGTTTCTGGACGTTGAGACCTCTCTCTAGCCCATGCGATTGCTTCATCCATGTCGTTCGAATCCGAGTTTCCTCTTCCACCACTTCCTCCGTCTCTGTAACGATCAAACCGGTCTGAGTTTATCTCGATCACGTAAGGGCTCATATCATCTTCATCGTCTTCTTGTTCTACTTTGCACACTCTAGTGGTTCTCTGTTTTGGCTCTGTTTCATCTACGATGAAAAAAGAAACAGGGGAAGATGCCGGAGAACTCTGTCCGAAATCATCCATTCTCCTGAAGGATTGCGGATCCAAGCTCATGGTCTCCGGCGAGGACCTCCGAGAGCCGCTAAAGTGTGAATTTTTGCTGTAAAAGTTTGATTTTTCCGGTGATGATGTCGGAAACGCCGGGAAACTCTGTTTCTTCGGTTCCCGCTTATTACTTCTCGACGGGACGTTTAACGGTCTATAGAAGGAAAAAAAAGAGCCTGTCAAATTACGAAATTAACCTTGGAAGATGAATTATTCATTGGGAAAAGTGCGTATTCCAACCTGAACTATTTGGATCGTGCCAAATACAACCCGAACAAATGAATAGTGCCAAATACGACCTGAACTCAACTAAAACTTTAAAAACCTACCTGAACTTTTTAAAACGTGCCAAAATCTACATTGAAATATTATTAAAAATTTGAAATTATATAAACTACTATTTTTTCATCGTATTAAATTTTAAAACTTTGGTGATAATTTTTTCTGATTTATATAAACACATAACATGTTTTTTACTTATTATATTTTCAATAAACTTATATCTTACTAAAATATAAATAATAAAATATTTATAATTACATGATCTTAAATATACTTAAAATTTTGAAGTTATTTATAAAAATTTCTTGTATAGATTATTTTTATTTTTAAAACTTAAGTGAATTTTTTTCAAAGTTATTATTATATATTTTGATACACATGGTCGGTGCCAAATACGAATTCATATCAATTATAATTAGATAAATTGACAAAAATACCACGAGTTAAGTACCACTTTTCAAAAATATCCTCAATCAAAAATATATAAACATTTGGGTTTACGTTTTTGTAAAAACCTAAAATATATAAAAAAATACATGTACTTAAAATGTGCTTAAATCTACATTGACTCTAATAGAAATTAGTCAATTGTGGTTAATAAGATAAAAAGACATTGTTTTCATATATATATATATATATATATGTGTGTTCAAAATATGTTTAATATTTTGAACAAGATATCTTAGTGAAAGAAAGGTAAAAGGTTCTTAACATTTTTGAACAAAATATCAAAATATATAGTAATAACTTTGAAAAAAATCATTTAAGTTTTAAAAATAAAAATAATATATACAAGAAATTTTTATAAATAACTTCAAATTTTAAGTATATCTAAGATCATGTAATTATAAATATTTTATTATTTATATTTTAGTAAGATATAAGTTTATTGAAGATATAATAAATAAAAACATGTTATGTGTTTATATAAATCAGAAAAAATTATCACCAAAGTTTTAAAATTTAATACGATGAAAAAATAGTAGTTTATATAATTTCAAATTTTTAATAATATTTCAATGTAGATTTTGACACGTTTTAAAAAGTTCAGGTAGGTTTTTAATGTTTTAGTTGAGTTCAGGTCGTATTTGGCACTATCCATTTGTTCGAGTTGTATTTGGCACGATCCAAATAGTTCAGGTTGGAATAGGCACTTTCCCCATTATTCATTAGCGGATATGAGGATATAATAGTGAATCTTCACTCACCTGAGTCTAGAAGTAAAAGAAGATATTCCGGCGTCGTCGCCGGAAGTCCCCGCCGGTGGCGGCGGGTGATGAGGACTGACCTCCGCCGAAGTGAGCACCGACGGGGAATTCGACCTCGATTTCGCTACCGGACTCTGCTTCCTGGTTCCCTCCTTCGCCGTCCCGCCGCGACCTCCGAACACGCCGCCGTAAAATCCATCTCCGCCGGACGGAATCCTAAACGCCGGTAATATTCTGCCGTGAGATTTGGACGACGGGAGGGTGCCGCCGGGGAACATCCCGGGTGGTCGGAAAATCTCGTCGTAGAAACAGTCGGAGCGGGAAAAGACGCTACGCGGCGGTCCGCCAAAAACATCGGAGAAGTCTTGGGCGGTGAAAGGAGCGTCCATGGATCTACGAGCAATGGAGAGGAATGGATCAACAACGTTCAAGCCCATCTTCATACGCCATGATGACTCGTCCATTTCGCAGGAGGAGGGGAGATTCTCTCTTTTCTCCGGTCACTTAAAATCGTTAAGAGAAGTGAAGGAATGTGTTGTGGATGTAGTACACTAACGCACACATATGTTTATATAGTATGTACTCATCGAAAAAAAAGAATGTAAGAATGATTTATTTTAATCATTTATTCATGTGTGGATTTATTTGTGTTCAACTCTTGGTCTACTGTCTAGGGAAAAATTAGTAATTAATTTACTATGTTACTAGCTAATTTAAATTTAATAGTTTTGAACCGAAATTCCGTTAAATTTGATTAGTTCATTATAATTTCGATTTGAACAAAAAATTCCAGATATTCATAAACTCCTGTAACAAAACAAATACCAAAAATTAATATCCGTTCAAATCAAAATAAATCAATAATATTAAAAAAATAATTAAAAACAGATATCTGCTCCATACCGGTAATATATAAATACATGTATATATTATATTTAAATTTTTGAAATGTATAAAATTATCTAATCATTATTTTAACATATAATTTGATAAATTTTATCCATATTATTACTTATATAAAATATTACATAAAAATAAAACAAAACATTTATGATAATTATAACTTTTTCTTGAGTTTTATGTTATTAAAATTGTTAACTAAGTTTTAAAAATTACAAAATATGTAAATTCACTATTTTTAATTTTCAATTTATATATCATGCAAAAACATATTTTACAAAACAAAATTTGTATCGAACTTTTAAAGATTATTTGTATTAATCTAAAAATATAATATATCCGTAAGTATCCGCAAATATATATTGATTTTCTGGATATTCAAATTTTTCTGGATAACATACGAAAAAATTACAAATATTTTCAAAAAATCTGGATATCCGAACCGTGACAGTTCTAGGATATATGTATTTTATGGTTGATCCAAAAAATATTTTATATGACTAATTCTATTTTTTATAGGTATGTTAGATATCAATGTTTCTCTTGTCGTTTAAGAATTTAATACCGTGTTCTCATTAGTTCAACTATAACACTGTTTTCAATCATACATCACAACTATTTATACATAATGATTAATTCATAGTAATACATGACTATACAAACAAGCAGGTTTTTATTTGAAGCGTTAAATATTGGACCATTTACGAACTTTTGTCTATGTCGGAATCATCTGAAGTTATGAATCTTGTATTTATTAATTTGAAAACTCTAGTTTTTATGCTATTACATCAATGAATGAATCTGAGCAAGGGAAAAAGATTTAATATGTACACAAATATAATTACAGAAAAAGTTTCTTTTATAAATAAATTTTAAACACAAAGTGTCTACACTGATAGTTGGAAACTTGGAATTATCTTAAACAATATATAAGATATAGATGAATTAATCCGCTTATAATCAATTGGTTTTAAATCGTAAGCCGATCCAAATAACTCAAGGTATTAGAGCCCGATTCAAACAATTCAATACAATCAATCATCGATCCATTTCAAAGTCGACCCATCAAAATTTGTGCAAACATTCTGAAATCGACGTTCAAAAAACTATTATTTCGAGAATAGAGAATACTACGTATTAGACACAAATATCATATATCGATAATTAATACGTGTTCTCGAAATTATCACCAATTAATTCTACGTGTGAAGTCCATTGAATTTATGAATTTAACAATAAGGACCGGTTTTGTTTGGACCCTAATCAACGATTGATCGGAACCAACTTTTACTGATACCAAGATGGTTTACAAGACCAAATGCTGCATGGTTTTGTTTAATTTTGATTAAATGTTTTTAACCCTTAGTTTGCATCTGGTTGTAAAAGGAAAAATAGTTTTACTTTGGCATATTTCAAGAAGGTTTTACTGAAATGAATTTGAGATGATTTATTTTCTTGTTAAAAGTATACATTGGAATTTTCTTTTTGCACTTGTACAAGTAATATGCTATTAACAGATTATAAGTAGAAGAAAACTCTGTAAATCACGAGTTTAAATGATTTGGTTTAAAAGACTATTGCCACTTGGAGTCTCTACTCTGAAAGACATGATTTAATGGTTTCCCTTTGTGTTACATAGTTGTTTTTCTCTTTATTTATTCTTCAAAATGTTTAATTCATAATTTTATATCGTCAGTTATTTTTGGGTGATAGTGGTCCTAGTGGAGTGTAAAACCCAAACAAATATCATATGTTAAGCTTAGAGTGTTTTCAATATTTTACATTATAAAATATTAATTTGGAACCCTACCTCATAAAATATCTTACTTTGATATTTATAAATCCAGTATCCTGTGTTTTCTTTTTTTGCAACTGATTTTTCTTGAAAATTTTGACCATTTCTCTCAATTTGTACATGTTATCCTTGCGCAGGACCATGTTAATTTTCTCTATATCATTCCAATTTTAGTGGAGGTTCCCGAAGGACCAGTATCGTGTATTTCGTTAGTTGTATTGCTAAATTACTCACAAAGACTGAAATATTCTTCCTAGACAAAAAAAAGACTGAAATATTCTTGATTTAGTTACATTCAATGTTTAATAGATTAATTTCGATGTATAATGTAACAATATACTTACAGATGTACAACTGGAAGTGGAGCCTTGGTCAATTTATATACTATAATAAAATTTCTAATAATACTTAGAATATAAATATGTAATATATTTTTTAAAACCAACAGTGACAAAAAAATCCAACTCTTATACAATAATATTAGACAATGTGAGATGTCTAATGAACGATATGGTTTGTCCATAATTATTTTGTAATGAAAATATTGTTAGAATACTTAAAGTGTGATGACTAAATCTCATTTTTATTCTTCACAAGGAAGGTAGTAAACCGTTTAACCGATGACACTCACTTCCTACTCCTAATAATATGCTAGGGAAAGGATCGGTTACAAAAATTATATCTTTTATTAATATGATAGTAAGAGAAGTGGGTGCAGGTATGGCATATACCCTTTGGAGGGGACAATGCATGCTATTATTTGATGTCAATGAACTTTCTTCTCTACCAAAAAACCATACCCTTCTTACTTTTCAACACATGCGCGCGTATCATTATTACAAATTAATCAAGAACGATCGTTAGTTTCTTTTTCTATAACTGATGTCCCCGAACGTACATCATTAAATCATCGTTTTATATAAGTGATGTTCAGTCTTTATTTTTTTTCATCTGTAAGCAATTGTTTTGGTATAGTTGGCTTTAGGTCACTCCAATAATAATTAAAAATTTCCAATCATCGCTTTAGATAAGTTACTAAACATAGCTTAATAGCTCAATCTACTCACTGCAGAGGATACACTAATTGCTAACATTGCTATTGAATGTTAATAACTAACAAGTAAGAAAAATACTAGTCGCTGTGGAAGACATTATATTTTGGAAACTTATTATTGTTGTAATAATGTTTTGGTAAAATATTGCTGTTATAAACATAGTTTTATAGTATTGGGAGCTACTTGCTAACTTTTATTTTATTAACATGTGGATATTCTGGGTCTATGAAAAGGTCCATAATAATCTCTTAAATAGAAGTGTATTTAACTTCTTTTTGGGTATTCAAATGAGATCTGGAATATGACTCCATATCTGGGTGGTTACACAAATTTAGTATAGTGAGATTGTTCCAAACTTGGATCGGTTAGATTTTCAAGTTCACATACTACTAGACCACTCATGTGTGGTTTTCTTACTGTTCTTTTTTTTTGTGATCAAATCAACTGAGTTTATATACAAAAGTGTGCACATCATTTGTATAGTCCCAAATCACCAAGAAATTGTTAAATGTTGGACATATATATAATTGGTGAATATTGTATGTTTTTGAAAATAATAATTAAGTAGAGAACAAACAAATAAATAGTATAAAAAGAAACCTATGGTGGTAGTTCCTTGGCGCTTGAAGGAAAATAATCTAATACGGCGAACTATGGTTCGTAAGACCATACGGATATGAGATATTGCTTTCGTCTCATTTGAATACCCAAAAGAGTCAATCAGTGGATTGTACCTCCACCCGGGAATTAGACCTATGTATTTAATAGACTAAAATTTAATCTCTTTTTTTTCTCAAAAAAAGAGTATAAAAAGAAAACGGAACAGGCCTTGATTTAGTTTAGAACATGCATCAGATTTAGACCATGGTATAGGAACAGTACAGGTAAGATGCAGATCAGGAGGTCATGAAAGGGAACAACTTTATCTTAGTTAAACAATATTTGAATACAATACAATAAAATCATATACAAAAACTATCATTGTTATAAGATTTGCTCCCCTTAAGATTCGAGTTGGATCATTTATAGAAATTAAAAACAAACTAAAATAGATAAACTAAGTAATGTTCATGATCTAAAAAGAATCAAGGACATTCATTAATTTTTGGCTGTTCCAAGCATGTGTGTGAGATGAGATGTAATGCTATATGGCAAAGATGTTACCTCTAAGCTATCAAATATCAAATCTTTATTTTGAAGATCAGATCACTTTTATAGAAATGTTTTGAAGAATCTGAGTGCTCTACCATTGCCAAAAGAATAAATTGGTGACAAACGATCAAAATGAGTTCACTGCTAGACGTATGTTCTGCTTTACCTTTTCTTCATTTAACTCTTCAAGCGAAAAAGAAATCTACAGTTTAGAACTAGTGTTTGTTTAGGAATTCTGTTTTGTTTTTTACTGGAGATATATATATCAAGCTAAGCACTGGTGGATTCAATAAAATTGAACATCATACAATATCAAAATGGCACAAGGATTCAACATTTGTGAATCCTTTATATTAGTCTAAAAAAATTATAAAGAAGAACAATGTACTAATGTATAACAAAGGCAAAATTGTGAGCTTTCAGTCAACCAATAAATTCATCTCGGTTTGTTGGAAACCAAAGTGAACCAATATTAACCTAATAACAAATATGTGAGCGTTTTTAACCAAAAAAAAATATATGTGTGAGCGTATACAAAGGCAAACGTCTTGGTGTAAAATGGTAGACAAACACAAGTAACAGAACATGCATGATAGATGATTCAGCAAACAAAACATTAAGTGGGCCTGTGAATAATACCAAACACAAAATCCTCGAAGACACAGTCTAGGGTCAAGCAAAAAGAACGGATGGCCATAACCAATGTGCTTTCTCATGAAGACGCGTAATACGTATATCCCAAGACAAAGTAATAAGCCAATGAGGTCAGTGATTGTAACCATAAGCAGACAAAAACACCACACAGTTTAAATTTAACCTAGATCACACAAAATCACAGCACTCGAAGAAAAGTGAGAGAAAACAACAAAGAATGAAGATATTTAGGTTGCCTAAGGAAGATATTTGTGAAGCAAAGGGAATGATTCTTGGTGCTTTGTTGCAGAGTGATCACACTGATACCAATGAATCGATAATCTGAAATGCAAAAACCTAAATCATAGAAGAATCGTAAAATTGAAATGGATAAAAAAGATTTAGTTGCAAAAAAAAAACCTAAATCATGCAAACCATAGCATTTCCAAAGAGTGGAAGAAAAGAAGGAGACTTTTCCATAAAATGTTATGTTTTGACAGAAGAGTGCTTAGGGAACTACACGACCCATCAGTTCAATGGCATGTATTAGAAGCGAGTGACACCAACAATGTGGCTGCATGATTCATAGAGTAGTAAAGGATTCACAAATGTTGTTTATGGTTAAAGTAACATGAGGGATCTTTTTACTTTTGTTCGACTAAGGCTTTCAAGGCTACTTTTTTTTTTTTACCTACAGGATATATATTACTGTTTAACTGTAAAAGGTTAATTTTTTCCACTTAAGTTCTTAACCCATATCTAAATTTTGTAAGGGTATACTATCAAACATAAGATGCCAAAGAACTTGATAAATAAGAGTCGCCGAGTTTCTACAAACCATTTCTTTCCTGTATAGTTGTAACTGTACGCCAACTGACCACAGAAAACACTGTACATTGTACAGTATTGAAAATAGATTGAACAGTTCTCTCTCTGTCGGTGTACGTCCTCAAGTAACCTCTTACCCCTTGAAGGCGTTCTGTAGCATTTACTGCTAAATGTTAACGTAAATATCATATATCCAAAGTAGAACCCTGTAGATAGATCCTCCACTAAAAGACAAGAACAAATCTAATCGTTTCATAAACCGGGTAGATACCATTTAAGCATTACAAACAAAACAACAAATCACATCACAAACATATTTTTTTCCAAAAAAAAAAAATTTCCACAAGAGATTCTTGAGAGTAACACTTTCTTTTCCATTATGATTGTGTATGGTAATTAACATAGTATGCAACGTAAGAAAAAACGATATTCATAAATGGTCTCGTAGGCTTACATGAAATAACAAACAGTAATAGCATGATTGTACTATATATATGGATATGGACGTGATCTTTTGTTTGAAGAATATAAAAATCCTACGACGAAAAAAACACTACTTGAGGAAGGTGCCCTCTTTACTTTTACTTTCGCAGCAACAGTTTTTACCTTTGGCTTACTATCAGAGTCAGCCAGCCATAATTACGAGATATGTACATTCAACATCACCAGGTTCACAAAAGAAAAAAGAAAAATTAGTGACGGGCTTAATCCAGCGTCAATACATCAAACAGAAATCACCAAAACTACAATAACGGAGAGCTAACACAGCAAGCAACCTATCAACTTCTGCATACAGCCAAATTTAAGCAAAAGAAAAAAAAAAGTGAAGTGATAAATGAGGTTCTTTATTTTTTATTTGTAGATTATATGCTAGAAGTTTTGAAAACAAGCATTCTCGTTTATTACCATTTCAATTTATGACACTGGCGCAGATCTTTATTTCTGATCAGTGCTTTGTTATTATATTCATTTTCAATAACTATGTTATGCATGATAATCCACGATGTAATTATACTATGCAATAGCTTATTTTTCCAGTAACGACATGTTCTTTTTTTTAAAGAAACGACATGGTCTTTTTATGGTAGCAAAAAGATAAATAAATAAAAAATCTTGATTTTTTAGAATTGCGGTGTTTTGTTTAAAACAAGATTATATAGTAAATATCATTTTTAATATTTTGAAGAGATAAGTGGAGGCTTTCATCACTAGTGATCATGCCTTTGCCCCACGAAGCATAGTTCTCCACTGAAAGACAAATAAACAAATACAATCGCTTTCATAAACCGGGTAGATATCGTTTAAGCATTAGAAACAAAACAACAAATCACATCACCAACATATTTTCCAAAAAACTTAATTCACAACAGATTCTTGAAACACTTTCAATGACGGTTCTATACCCATTGAAATTATAAACTTATCATATATATATATATATATATATATATATATATATATATATATATTATATGTAAATATGTAGCTGTGGGGTTTAAGATTTTTTGGAGATCCCCTCCTAAAATCTCTTAAAACAGAATAATGAATTCTACTATTACATATATATATATATATATATATATATATATATATATATATATATATATATATATATATATATATATATATATATATATATATATACAAATATTTATATATGCAAGTTTAGAACTTCAATGGGTAGAACCTCTCATTTGAGTTGTTCTTAGCCTCTACGTGGAATAACACAAAAACATGCTCAGTACTATACTAAGTTCCAATAGAAGGCAACAGTTGAAAACCGTTACTTGGACATGACCTTTTGTTTGCAGAATATAAAACGCTTATGACAAAAGCAGTAGTTGATGAGGAAGGTCCACTTTTCTTTTACTCTCTCTCAGCAACAGTTTCCGAATTTGGCTTACTATCAGAATCAGCCAAAGATGCAGCATGTAGGCACTATGCCACAATCCTGAGATAAGCACATTCAACATCAGCAGGTTCGCAACTAAATTTTTTTGTTCACGATTTTATAGCCATAATTTTAGGAATATATCATTATATAGCTAAGAAATATGCAGTTTTGCCACGGAAATGTATGTGGCCATACGGTAAAATTCTACAAATGCTTAGGCGCCAGTGCCTACACCAAACCAAAATCAACAAAAATACAATTGCAGCAATGTTCTTAAAATGGGGCTGACCCGATAGTTGGATTACGTTCTACCATGGACTGGTCATGGGTCATAAATTTATTAAATCAATTAAATCCTTAAGCCTATGAAAAATCCACAAATCGGCTGAATAAAAAAAATAGTTAATATTTTTTAATGTTTTGTATTTATTCGTATCTTTATGTATTTATTTCTACCTCTTCTTTTATTATGTATCCATGTTCTTTACTCTGGAAAGTTGTGATGTCTTTGATATGAATTTTCTAGGTTCTGATCATGTAGGAAATGATAGACATGTCACATGTGTGGAACAAGAAGTAAACCCATTTGGAATAGCCTACGGATGTTTCTTGCAATGATAGCTTAAATTTTTCATACAATTAATTTAGTACTTCTCGAATGTTAGATCACAAGCACGCTTGTGTTTTACCTGGTGCTGTGTTTCCTGCGGCATATGAACTGTCGGAGATATCTATGTATAATTCAGTTTCATTTAAATTATTGTTCTGAAATTTCTTGCCACTTTTGTCACCCGGACAGCCATAGTTTCCAGCATACATCTTGCAAGCAGAAGTTAACTAATCTCAAGGCGGAGAGTTTCTCATGTGGACAATAAAAGTTAGTGTTAATAACAAATGATTTACATTGATCTTCAGCAACTGTTGTCATGGTTTTTACTTATTTTTGGTTTATATTGGTTGAATAATTTTATACCGGTTTATACATAAGCAAATATTTCTGCCCCAAGTCTCATTCAACTACTAAATATTCCCTTTTAGAAAACAACTCAACTTTTACATTACATCGGCTTAGTCCCTCTTGAACCTTACGTTAATTTAAATTAAGTTTTTCAATTTTTTTAATAAATATGATTGTTTCTATTTTTTGTTGGCATCAATTTGTATTACTTTTTCTAATGGCCCACTAAGTTGTTAGATATATATTTCAAAACAGCACATTAATTTGTTCAAAAATATTTACATTAGCCCATTTGTTCTATTTAAATTTGGTAAAATAGAACTTATTAAAAAAACATATTAGATCATGTCTCAACACATTATTATATATCGTCCACTATACAATCAACATAATCATAAATTTATTTGGTTGATTCATACAAAAACAGATAATTTCTTAAATTAACAGGTTTTTATAAAATTTTAAAAGAAACACACAAACCTAAATGTAAAATTAACAATTTTTTGAGGTCACCTTGGGGTTTTGAAAGCCACTGCTTTATTTATAATATATTTTTTTTATTTAAATCCTAACCAAATCTATTTAATTCTAACAAAATCTATTTAATATAACATTATTTATTTTTAAACTTTCTTAAATAACCAAATAATAATATAATCTCATAGTTTAACTAGCCCTTAATTTTGACTGATTTGTTTGTTGTATAATGATTTTAATCTATTTTGCAAACTTATAATTACACTCGATTTCGACCCGCACAACTATGCGGGTGTTATTTTTACTTTTTATGTTTGTCAATTATGGTTTGTTTTAATATTTGTAAATTATATTTGTTGACAAAATGTGTTATTGATATTCAAAACCAAAGTGGTATGTTAGATAAGTATAAACTTACTATTTTTAAGTATATTTGTTTCTAAAGCATACAATTTCTATGGTTTGTAAATATTAATATATATATATATGCACTGATTAAAAACAAATTTTTTATATTTTTGGTTTTGATATTCTTCAATTTATATATTTCATAATATATTTTATTTTATATATTAAATAGTTAATTTTTATGGCCATATTTATGATATAGGAGATATAATGAGATTTTGTTTTGATAGATAAAATATATGAAATAGTGCTAACTATAATATGCTATTAAGAACTAATTTACTTGATCGTTCATAACAAAATAATTAGTATAATATATTACTTTTATGAATTATGTATATATAACTTTATATCATATTATAATTGTTGATAATATTACTATGTTTGTTTTTAAAAATTTATTATAAATACATAATCTTTTCTTTTTCTTAGAATATATATAAGATAAAATATGAGTATTTTATTGCTGATGTATAAACATTATAAATATTTTTATGGAATATAAATCATTTTGTTTATATTGTAACAGGTTTTGATTTTCAAATTGGTGGCTTAGATCCAACGGGATTATAGGTTAGATTTGTTATGATATTCTAAGGATATATTATTAATTGATTCGTTAATAATAGAGAAATGCTATTAAGATAAGAATGAAATATAATTTTCTAGGAAAGATAACACAATATAAAAATTAAAATTTTATATATATATATATACCCGTCTTTTTAAAGGAATCTACTAATATAGATTTAGTCCAATTATTTTAATAAAATAAATTAAAGTCTTCTACTCATCATTTAAAAAAAACATTTTACACAAATATGATTATAAAGAAAAAAAGTAATTAAAATATAAATATAAAAATTAAATTTTCTAAATAAAATGCAATACAAAAGGTAGAGAGGACGGGTCAGAATCTAGTTTATATATTAAAATTAACATATAAGAAAATTGAGCCAACTTCAATCCGATCAAATCATATTAGATTGTGAATGAAATAATTATCTTCCGGTCTTGTTTTAAAAATATTGGATACCGGAGAGGTAATCCAACAAGCAAGGTAACCTCACTACTACAGTATATACCCAAATACAAATAATGGATACATTTAAGGGTTTATTTGCAAGATGTCTAAGTTTGATAGTTTTATTAGGTGAAAAGCAGTGATGTTGACAGAATTAAAGAACTATCATTTAGCTCTCTTTTCATCCGGTAGTACCCTCAACAATAGCAATTACCAAGTCATGAAAAGAGAAAGTGGATGACGTTGGTTGCTTTTTATGCACATAATATAATACAGTCATATTACATAATAGTCATTATGACCAATAACTAATATATATTGTTACAAAAAAAAGATATAATACAGCAACATGACACCAAAAGAGAGAAGGTAATACAACCACATCACACCAAAATAGAAAATATAATACAACCACATCACATACATAATAACCACAAACATTTCACTAATTATATTGCATATCACCAAAATAAATTACAATCAACTATATCTCAACACTTAAATTTAGATACTAATAATAATACCAAGCCCACACTAATCTGTAAATAATAAATCATAAACCTTAATCAATAAACTCTAAACCCAAATATAAATTATAATCATAAATAGAAATCTAAACCTACATCTAAGATATAAACAACTTCTCACATTTTCAAATATCAAGTGTACGTAGGTTCATACCACTAAATTACATGGCGGATATAGTATAGTTCATTTACATTGTCGATATATTACTAAATCTAAACTCAAATAACTGAATTATAAACCCAATAAAATTTATATTAAATGTTGTCAATTTTCTCAACGTAACCACATAGTATAGTATAGAACATTTATAAATAGTATAAAAGGATTGATCCATACCCAATTTTTAAATACTAAACCTTAAATTGTGTGACACATTTACTTTATTCACCGTCGTTATTCTTTCTATCAATAATTCAGATGACTTAGTATCATTTATGGTAACCTAGCTACATTAAATAATACATACTATATCATATCATTATAAATCCTAAACCCAAACTCACAATTTAAATCGTCTCACTATTCAAAACTAAACCCTAACCCCCCCCCTCCTCCTTTTGGATTAGTGAACTCATGGGTAAATATTTACATTGTATGTAGTGAAATGGTATAGTAACTAAAATAACAAATACTATTTCATATAGTATTCTGTTTGGAGTCTTCTTTTGTAATATATGTAACATTTTGCTGACTTGGAAAAATATCATAAATTATTATACTATACTAAACCTAAAATTCTAAACTCTAAACCCTAAACACCACACCCAGATGATAACACTAAACCTTAACCTGGAAATGTCAACCCACATCCGAGATATACACAATTTCTTCCATTTTCAAATAATAACACTCACCAGGTTCATAATATTATATTATATAGTGGATATAGTATATTACTTTCAAAGTGTACTGTGAAATAAATTCTAATTCTTATTGAATAATTCAGAGGATTTTAATAAGAAAATTAAATAGATGTTCATTACTATATTATTGAATAGAATAGACTGTCACTACGACATGGATGAGTTCATATCACTAATACAAGTAATGGAGCAATAAGGGTGAGTTAATGAAAATTAAACCCAGATGATAACACTAAACTCTAACCTGGAATTGTCAACCCACATTCGAGATATACACAGTTTTTCCCGTTTTTAAGTACTGACAATCACCAGATTATTACATTTTTTTAAAAAATAATATAGAAATATAACTCAAATAGTATAGTAATCTTAAATAAATAGCTCCAGTAACGAATATATACTTAACTATTCAGATCACTGAATATAGTATTGATGTTGAGTTCATCTTCTTTAATTCTTCTTTTTCCAAATATGTTGATACATATTCACTTTGTTCACCGTCATTTATTCTTCACCATCATATAAAGACCATCTTTATCTTCTTTTCTTTTTTCCGACATAGCAACGTTTTTATGGTATCGCCGCCGTTATTTTTCATCATTGGATCACAAAAACAAAAACAACAATAGTGTATGAAAACAGAAACAAAGTATAGAAACAGAAACAGAAACATGGTATAAAAGTGTGATGTCACCTTATTTTATATTGTGTTATCTTCTCCTCCAAACTCAAATTTGTAAGTCCATAATTTTTGTTTTTTTCTTGCTATGAGAGACAATAGTTTCTGTTTGTTTGTAAAAAGAAGAAGCAGAGATTTGGTAAAAAGAGGAAGAAGAAGAGAAGAAATGTGTATTAATTATAACCATAAGTTACTTTTTTAGTATAATAATAATTATTAATATATTTATTTTTTCTTGCAAGTTTCACCGGTTATATGTGAGGGTAATATGGTAATATTATGTATAAGAGTCAAGTTGTATAGGTGAGAATTATTTTTTAAGTAGTGAGTGAATTATAATTTGTTTGATGGTTGTACAGCCCAATTTCCCTACATTTAATGATATAGCGGTTGGTAAGATGCCCCATGAAATCTCAAAGTTTCATATTTCTAGCCATTAAACTCTGCCTTTTCCAAAAGATTATTTTATTTTATTTTCTTTCATAATTGATATTTTATTTGGCATATGCCTTCAGAGAAAGTAAGCCTAAATGAGAATGAGAAACTTTTGGTGCTACAATCACGCCTTCTCAGTTGCATAAACAACTCTTATCTACTTGCCACCTTTTACCGTAATCTAATTGTGAAGCATCAAGGTCAAGCAAGCAACCAACAAAACATCATAGTCTGTAGTGCAATAACTCCTCGGCACAATCAAATTGTCCTTCAATGAGAGTGAGGTATACTAGTGCATGCCTTGTATGAGTTGCTTCACGTTCAAATACAAACCAGAGAGCAACATGATCAAACCGGTTTACACACGCCAGAAGTATCAAACAACAAAACCCATCATATACCCCAATGGAGTGAGACCCTTGTTGCTTTGCTTGGGATCTGGAAGTTGTTACAAGTTACAACAGCATGTAGCCGTCATGTCTAGCAGCTGGATACAGTTATATTCCATGAAATTCTCTTTGCTTGAAGCCTCAAACAGTGTACCACTAAGTTTGTGGTTACAAAAACACAAAATATTTAAAGACAAATTCTAGGTCACAAAGAATGGATGTCCAGAACCAATGTGTTTTCCTATAAACACGCGTAATATATATACGTCCCAACTCTGAGGAGGTAACAAGATTGTAACCATAAGCAGTCAAAAACAATGCACAGTTAAGTGCAGATCACAAAAAAAAAAAAAACACAGCATTTGCAGAGATGGGTGGGGGAGGGGGGAAATCAAGATTCTAAAAGAAACAACATATCTGAGCTGTATATCTGGAGAAGGAAGATTCTTGGTGTTTTATTTCAGAGTGATCCAGTAATGCCATTGAACTTACTAAATGATGTTTTAATTAGAGCCGTCGAGCTTCTGAAACTATCTTTTTCTGGAAAGTTTAAGAGCTTTTAGTACCTGAAAGTGTAACTCAACTGACCTAAAAAGACTGTACACTGTAACAATAATCAAAGAGATTTACTAGTAGCTCACGCTTTGTCGGCACCACAAGAATCCTCTTTCCCCTCAGGCACAAGTATTGTTTACGTATCATAAATCCAAGGTAGAATCAATCCACTATACAAGTCTTCCACGTAAAGACAATAAAAGGTATAATCGTTGTCATAAACCGGGACATACCATTTAAGCACTACCAACAAAACAACAAATCACATCACCAAAAAACAATATTTTTTTCCTAAGACATTATTTTCACAAGAGATTCTTGAAAGTAAAACTTTCTTTTTAGCCTGAATGTGTATGGAATTATGTATCGTATAACAGAGAATGCAGAGTTAAAAAGAAGAGTTTTTCACAAGGGTTCTCTCAGCTTTCACATGAAAAAAACAAACAGCAACACGCCGAAATGGAAACTGTTCAGTAAGTTCCCAAAAGGCAACAGTATAAAACGTTATTTGGACAAGCAGAGCAGACATGATCTTTTGTTTGCACGTTACAACAATCTACAAAAAAAGCAGTAGTTCAGGAAGGGGCCATCTCTCCACCTTCCCTTTCCCAGCAACAGTCTCTAACTTTGGCTTACTATCAGAATCAGCCAAGATGCAAGCATTATCACGAAAATGATACAACAAGTATCGCCAACATCACCAGGTTCACACCAAACCACAATAACCATAAAGTTACAAATATACAATGGCAGAGCTCTATTGCAACAAGCAACCAAACAACTTCACTATTCCCAAATATATAAAATAATGCATACCTTTATTGATATAGCGATGTGTAAGAGATATACCCTCGTCAAGACTAAGACTTCTATCTTATTCTGTTTCTAGCCACTGAATCTTGTCTGTCTCAGAAGATTTTATATTTTCCTCTCATAATTGATGCTATAATTTGCATGTACCTTCAGAAAAAAGGTGAACATCCTAAATGTATTTTAAACTCCTGGTGTTACAGTCACGCTTTCTCAGTTGCACCTAGTACCATAATCTTAATATGAAGCAGCTACCAGCAGAACATCATAGTCTGTAACGAATTCACTACTCAGAAGTGTCAACAACCCTCTGGACTATTAGGTAAATCCAAATCAGAGAGCAACATGAATTAGGCCAACTATTCCATCAATCTCTCTGCGATTGATACCTCAAACACTCTACACGAAGTTTGTGGTTACAAGAATGAAAGTTAAATTCAAAAAGACGTTTATGATACCATCGACTGTTTTGAGGAGGGCAGGGGTGAAATACGACCACGCTCAACCAAACGTAACATTAGCTGATCTGCCTCCTCAACTTTTCCTTCCAGAACCAGTCTCTTGCTAAGCTTCTCACACATCTTAACGTCAGGTATAAGATCACGGTTAAACATCCGACAAGCCACTTTATATGCTGATAGAGGTACACCTTTCTTAAGATACCCTTCCATAAGTACATAACATGTCTTAGCATCAGATGTCGAAGCTGTCCTCAGTACTTTACCCAAAACTTTGTCTGCCTCCTCGAGCTTTCCCAAACCACAAAGCTTCTCAATGACTTGATTATACACTGTCCTGCATTTCTGTCTCAGCAGCATCTTCTCCAGTATAGCCACGAGATCATCAACCTTACCCATTTGGCAGTATCGATGGATGACAGTCCTGTATGTGACAGGTGTAGGATCTATGCCTTTATGAAGCATCTTCTTCATAAGTTCAGTTGCTTCTTCTATTCTGCCTTTTTTCCCCAATGCATCAACTAAAGTGGTGTATGTGAAGACATCTGCGTGTTTGTTGATCAGGTACATGTCATCAAGCAGTGAGAGAGCAGCGTCTACCTCATCGCTCTGACAAAAACCGTGAATCACTGTAGTGAAATTCACGACATTGATAGCACACCCCTTGTTCAGACACTCCTCCATGAATTTTCTGGCCTCGTGTGTTCTCCCATCCCGGCAAAGACTCTGGAGCAGCAAGTTGATTTCAACCGGGCCTGGGAAAAAACCTTTTAGCACCATCTCTCTAACCACATCACACGCCTCAGACAACTTCCCTTCCCTGCGAAACCCATGCATAAGCACGCTATAGGTAATAGAGTTTGGACTCCACCATTGCTCTTCACTCATGTTCATCATTTCCCTCGCCTCTAACGATTTCCCCGTTCTGCACATCCCATTCAACAGAGCAGTGTACGACACAGTATTCGGTTTGTAACCATGCGTGTGCATCACCTGAAGCAGCTTCTTGGCTTTATCCACCTCACCCAAACGACAGAAGCCATCGACAACAGTTGTATAAGTTACTACATCGGGAGGGCAGTGTCCCTTTGACAGCATCTCGTTAATGAGATCTTTTGCCTCAGACATTCTCCCTTGTTTGCACAATCCATGAACTATAGCACTATAACACACCTTATCAACCCGAAAGCCTTTCCCTTCAGCTTCCTTTAAAAACAAAAGAGCCTCATCCGCATGACCATGCTTTGTAAGCATATGAATAAGATTATTATAAGTGACCTGATCCGGCACCAAACCATGCTCTCTCCCCATTCTCTCCATCAACTCCCTCACTTCCACAACCCGCTTCTCTCTGCAAAGAAAGCCCATTACCGTATAGTAACTAACCCTATCCGGCACACAAGGCATCATTCCCTCTAGCAACTCAACAGCTTCCTCAACTCGACGCAAGTCACAATACCCTCTGATCACACAGTTATAAGTCACCACATCAGGCACTATCCCAATAACCTGCATACGTTCCATAAACCGTAAAGCCTTCTCCAACTTATTCCCCCTCACGAAAACATCAACAGCAGTGTTGCAGATCAACAAATCAGGCTCAACGCCAGCTCTCTGCATAAGAGTCAACACCTTCAAGGCCTCTCTCAGCCGCCCTGCTCTACTATAAGACACCATCACAGCCGCAAACGCTTTGGGAGTTCGATGCACACCTCTGCGTTTCATCAAAACAAGAACTCTCCTCGCGCCTTGACAGAGCTTGGTCTTGCTAAGAACCTCGAGCATGGTGTAATACACGAAAGGATGGTGGCGATACCGCCACTGACGATCCGCCCAGTAGAAGAACTTGAGAGCCACGCGCTCGTCGTCCTGCGAGCGTAGAACGGCGCAGAGTTGAGATGGTTTGAGGCTCCTTAGGAGGTTCCTCATCTCGGCTTCGTGCTTGGAGTTCCAAGATGATCTCAGACCGATCAATCGGTTTGTCTCTCGAACCAAAGGATGTCTTGATTCATCTTCTTCTTCGAATCTACTGTTGACGTTGTCGTCTTGTCTCGATTGATGCGGGATCTTTCCGAATGATGATTCCAGAACGGACAAATCATCGTCGTCGATGCTTTCTTCATCGTCTTCTTCTTCTTCTTCATCTGTCAATTCATCTATCTCGTCGAAGCTAGGGTTTCGAATTTCTCCGGATTCAGCTTCGCTGACGTTAAAAGGCGGCGACTTTCCGGAACCCAATTGCGTGAATTCTCGTTCACGATGAGAAGCTCCTTCTATCACTGGGGAAGGATTTTCCGACGAGGAAGTGGAGAAAGATGGGTCGGATTGGGCGTGAGAGAGTGGAGAAGCTGAGAATCGGAGTGAGGATCGAGGAAGAAGGCGAGTAAGCCTTGAATTCAACATCAATTAGACAAAACGGAAACGGAGAGTTGCTTCTTCACTAATTTAGCTCTTCTCACTCTATATCGTAGAGACTAGAGTGTGTGAAGAAGACCTAGAGAAGGGGGGATGGAAAATGAAAAGGATGTTTTTGTTTGTACATAATATGTTTAGATCACCGAAGCACCAGTGGTCTAGTGGTAGAATAGTACCCTGCCACGGTACAGACCCGGGTTCGATTTCCGGCTGGTGCATTATGAGCTGTGAAGAAAATTTGGTTCCGCGATGGTTGGGTCCATCGCATTCATCTGATTCCCAGATGAGATTGCCATATGCTGAGCTCTCTTTTTTTTTTATCAAAATAAATTAAAAATATCAGTTATAAGTAGGTAGACAAAAGAAGTCTTACGAATTCTAATGTGTTTACAAATCATACAATGATTTTATTTAGCAAAACATTTTTTTATCTAAGTTCAGAACAAAATTTGGTAAGATTATTTGAAAAAAAAGTATTAACATGAAGTATTTGTTAAGTTTTATATGAAAACAAATATGACATTCTTGTTGTTACTGAACCAAAAAGAAAAGAAAAAGAAGCAGCGCGGGATCGGATCCCCACAACCACCGGGAGTTACATTCAGACCCGTGACGATAGCGCCACGTGACAGACGTAACCGTTAGTATATTAAAGTGATGTTACGTTACTCCCCCTCCTTTGCGTCATCGACACCCTTCTTCTTCCGTTACCTCTTTACTATCGATCCAGTCCTTTCCTTCGCCTGAATATTATTCCTATATTCTCACAGGAAACTTAGTCCGATGATGAACGGTTCGATTTCGAGTGAGAACGGTGGAGACGGATCGGCTCTGATATTCCTGGGAACAGGGTGTTCGAGCGCGGTCCCTAACGCAATGTGTCTGATCCAGAAATCAGATCCTCCCTGCTGCGTCTGCTCCCAGTCTCTTTCGATCCCTCCAGAGAGAAACCCTAACTACAGGTAGAAATAACATTCCAGTGTGTTGCATGCATGTGACTGTGATCCAGCTTTTAAGATTTATATGATCTTTATAGCTGGTTCCTCCTTAGTCTCGAGATTGGTCTTTTCATTGAAAGAGTAATTATTGTCCTCTTTTTTGGATTGGCAGGGGAAACACTTCACTTTTAATTGATTATTATTGCCAAAGCGATGGCATACATAAATACATTCAAATCGATGTTGGAAAGACATTCAGAGAACAAGTCCTTCGTTGGTTTACTCTTCACAACATTCCTCATGTTGATTCTGTTAGTCATTTCATCTCCTTTTCTCTCAATCATGTATTAACATGCCATATCTAATGAGGACTAATGTTTTTGCTGTCAAAAAAACTTGCAGATAATTTTGACACATGAACATGCTGATGCAGTACTTGGCCTGGATGATATACGTTCTGTGCAACCATTTAGTCCTACCAATGATATTGATCCTACCCCTATTTTCCTTACCCAATTTGCTATGGACAGCCTTGCTGTGAAGTTCCCGTATCTGATTCAGAAGAAACTTAAAGAAGGTCAAGAAGTTAGGCGAGTATCACAGCTGGACTGGAGAGTTATCGAAGAAGATTGTGATAAGCCATTTGTAGCTTCAGAGTTATCATTCACTCCACTTCCAGTTAGACTCTCAACCCCTCTCTGTAGAAATAGTTAGTGATTCGTGTCTCCCCTTCCGGAGACTCAAATCTTTGTTTATTGCCGTACGTAGGTGATGCATGGAGAAGACTATGTCTGTCTTGGTTTTCTTTTTGGACAAAAATCTAGAGTGGCGTATATATCTGATGTGTCGCGCTTTCCTCCAAGCACCGAGTATGGTAAGTTTGTAACAAATTTGCTTAGAGCGTGTGTGTGTGTTATTGATAATATCTTCAAAGAAGATAACTCAAGACTCTGTTGCCTTTTTTGGATTATATAGTTATATCAAAATCTGGTGGTGGACAGTTGGATCTCCTTATCTTGGATACATTATATAAGGTTTAACACAGATCATATTTATGTTTGAATAATTTTAGGTGTTGATGTTTTCACATTCTTTATTTTAACGTGTGATTGCAGACAGGATCCCACAACACCCACTTATGTTTCCCGCAGGTTAGCTTAATTTGAAGGTGTATTTTTTTCTTCTTTTTATTGTTTATGTATGCTTTTATAACGCCCCGACCGCCCCTACCGGTGAGTCACCCATCCCTCTATCGGGCTCGTGGGCCCCACCCCTGTCCGACGGTCGGTCCGTTAATTTTCCAAGGCTCGAAATCATTGTTTACTGACCCTGCAATCACCACCCGACATTTTCCCGTGCTTTGGCCTCACTCGCACGCTATCGCAAATCACTTCCCGATAGGTCACCCATCCTTCCACTACTCCAGCTCAAGCACGCTTAACTCTGGAGTTCTTTCAGGATGTGCTCCGGAAAAAGTAAGTCAACTTTGGTGATATAGGTAGCCAAATCAATTCATTTAAACCTTTCCATGTACCACAAATCCGGGATGTTACAATTCACCCCCTCTCAAAGAACGCAACGTCCTCGTTGCGCCCCACGACAGGTCTCAAGACGCCTCTCAGGTCAGAACTGAGACGGCTAACCAGCTCTGATACCAAAATGTAACACCCGTATTTCTCAAAATAAATAATAAATAATAATGTCTTAAAATCTCCCTTTATTGCTCCACGTAAATAATTCCAATATCATAATCCATAAATAAATAGCACTAAATCCAAGTAATAAAATGAATCTCAAAAATATCGATAAAACATAAAACCACAAGTCTGGAAAATAGATAAGTAAAACTCCCAAAAGCATCAATCCGATAGCAATCACTCATGCCCGTCGGTCTCACCTGAAAAAGGAAAAGAAGAGGGATGAACGACAGGGGAATCGCTCAGCAAGGTATGGGATGCTAAACCGTAAAACCACTGACTCAGTACATAGCACTACGACCATGTAGGCCTAGCTCTAGCATGAAACAAACACAGTGTCTAATACACCACATAAAACATCCAATGCGCTGATAGTACATGCTACTCAATGCACCCCGCATTTCCTCATAAGGATATATGTATATCTCTAGGCGTACAGTAGTCCATCTCTGCACTCCCACAATCTGCGCGTCGGCGACTGATACAAACGTCTTTGTACCCCCGCAATCTCACTGCTCGTCGGCGGCTTACACAAACGTCTCTGTGCACCCGCAATCACACTGCTCGTCGGCGGCTTACACAAACGTCTTTGTGCACCCGCAATCCACACAAACGGACATATTTATATATATACATATATAACAGTTTTAACATCACTCAATTCATTCAACCGTTGAATCCTCTATTATCCTATTTCCGGTTTAACAATCAATAATAACGGTAATCAAACAAGACTCTCAAACAGACTCGATTCACACAAACTTATCATGTTTCGAAACTAAACTTTCCATAATAGTAGTACTAAACTAGCTCGGGATTTAACGGAGTAGCCCTCACCTTAGCAACTGGCTGGAATGAACAACGGAAGATGATCAACTGAAGTCAACTGCAATACGAGAGTCAGCGACTTAAGCTCAGAGTCTCAGGAAATAAAGTTTCTGAAAATAGAAACTTTCCTAAAATAGAACTTTCCTAAAATGGCGGCTTTCCTAAAATAGAATCTTCCCTAAATAGATTTTTATAACTAGAAATAAAGAGGCGACAAACTTACTAGAAAAACCCGCTGGAGCTCGCCCGGAAATCCCACCAGAGGCTCGCCCAGAAAACTCGCCGGAAGCTCTCCCGGAAATTCCACCGGAAAATTTACTAGTGACTGGTCGTTGGATATTTCAACAACTTGTCACGCAAAGATAAACTTTGACTTGATGAGAATAAGGAGAAAAGGTGGAGTTTCTTATATAGGAGAAGGGAAGAGAGCTAGATTTTGCAAACTTCCAATGTGGGACAAAGATAAAAAAAAAGGGTTTTGGGTTTTAATTAATAAAAAAAACAAATGGGCTTTGCCCAAAGATCACGGTCGTTACAATTCTCCCCTACTTAATCGGAATTCGTCCCGAATTCCAAAGACACAAAGGAAGAACATCCACGACTACGAAGAAAACAAAAGACAAAAAACAAAAGATACTTGGTCTTCTCCTGTAAAAGAAAAGAAAGTTTTTAACGACTAACCGAATGATACTAGACAGAACGGTGCCATTTTTTTTTCAAAAACTCCCAATCCCAAAATATTGAAAATCGCTAAAATCCAAGTCCCATAAATCGCCGTCCCAGGTCGGAGCTGGGACGGAACCCCGCTCTGATACCAAAATGTAACACCCGCATTTCTCAAAATATAATAATAATAATAATGTCTTAAAATCCCCATTTATTACTCCTCGAAAATGAGTCCAACGTCATAATCCAATAAATATCCATAAATCCAAATAAGATAATAAATCCCGAAAATGTCGATAAAGCATAAAATGAGTTTACTTTTGGTTTCATGTAGACACTCGATACAATCAAAAGACTGAGTCCAAAAAGGGCTCTTCTGATCGGAATGACTCACGAGTTTGATCACCACAAGGACAATGAGTTTCTTGATGAATGGTCTAGAAGGTAGACAACTGTATCAGAAGAAACCGTACACAGAATGAGAGGAGTTATCTTATTTATCTGTTGCAATGCTTTGGTTTTAATTAGGGAAGGGATCTCGGTAAAACTTGCGCATGATGGCTTGAGAGTCCCAATTGACCTATGAAGAGGTAACAAAAAAAACACTATTTGTGGCCTTCTCATTTAGAAAAGCTAAGATTATTCCATTTGTCGAAATCATCCACCTCTGGTTCATTAAATCTCTTTAGGCTGAGTATCTAAATCAAAAGATGAGGATGCTTGTGTGGGCTCTTCTTCAGATACAAAGAGAGAAGGAAATGAGAAACGGTTTTCTTCAGTATGCACTAAAAACTTTTATTTGTTGTTTTAACCTGTTTATCTTAAGTTGGTATCTCTGTGTCTTTGTTAAGTTATAGTTTAGGATTTAACCTTTCCCTTATTATCTTTTTGCATTTTTTCCGGATATACCTGTAAAAATAATAAAAAAGAAAGAAAAGCAGTTCATCTTAAAACTACTTTATGGTTGAAATTTTTGATTACTACATCATTAGTCAAATTTATAATAGAAAATCTAAAATCACTCTAAAAGTAATAAAATAAAAGACCACTCAAAAAGGCTTTTAAGTTTCGTATGACTAAATTCATTCACAGTCACGGGAAAAAAAATTCTAGTCACGGATCATTGTCATCGTAAGCTATCAACAAAAAAAAAAAACAAAAAACATGTTTCAACTTTAGCTATTTTTTAGTTTCTGACAATAAGGTTTCTTCAGTAACAGAGGAACAAACCGACCATATATGGAGAAAAACTCTTGATAAAAATCCAGTTTATTAAATTTTGGTTACTATATTATCCAACAAAATTATAAGAGAAACTCGAGAAATAACACAAGCTGTAACTAGGTGAGATCATAAGAGTCTAGTCTCCTGTTAGACCAGAAGAAAGTGTTTGAAACAAAACCGTTTGATATTTAGTAATATTTTCATTTGAGACCAGGGGAAAGTAAACATAGTTCGCTGAGTTTCCTTCGTCGTTATAAGCTGTTCTCTCCATCCAAATGTTCGGTGCAGACCCTCATCTAGGTTCTTGAAGACACATGAAAAGAAAGTTAATCTAGGCTCTTCACAAACAAACAAAAAGCTAATATAGGTTCCACCAGTAACATCGATTAAGACAATAGTGGTACCTGTTGAGCGAAAACCCTCCGATTCGAGATGAATCAAAGATCACTCGTAAAACCTCACAATCACTCACAGGACTTTGAAACGAGAGAGGGATCAAGAAGAGAAAAGAAAGGGACGACGCAAGATTTGTTTACCCAGAGGTGTCACTCCGATGTGGAGTACTAATCCTCTGGAGCCAGACTCAGCTAGCAAAATCCACTAGAACAGAGCACCAATCTCAACAACAGAGATGGTGAAGAACAGAGTACAACGTCGATTACAGATCTTTCCCTCTATCTCGCTTAGCTTCTCTAAGCTATCTATCTGTCCTTTATATATAGG
The DNA here is from genome assembly GCA_026261945.1 of Hirschfeldia incana. Taxonomy (NCBI): domain Eukaryota; kingdom Viridiplantae; phylum Streptophyta; class Magnoliopsida; order Brassicales; family Brassicaceae; genus Hirschfeldia; species Hirschfeldia incana. The sequence goes on from JABCMI010000105.1 coordinate 483,233, forward strand.
ACGAACAATAGCGAACCAGAACGTATTGAACTCAACCGTCCTAATTGAACCCGGTTCAATCTAATTATTCTAATTCCCATTAACCAGCTGAAATAACCAGCTCAAGATTAGATCACTAACCAACAAACTCCTCCTTGAGCTAAGCTTGAGCTTCACCACCATAGCTTTCACTCGTCCAGTACCTCTGTTCTCTTCTCCGTGGATTTCAACTCTAGCTTACACCGTCTGGCGAGGCCTAAGCCTCTCAGGCTGAAACAACCTTGAGCAAGCTCAACGCTGCGTTAAACTTGCTCACCGGAACCACCTTTGTCAATATATCAGCTGGGTTCCTGTTGGTGTGAATCTTCGACACTTCTATGTCGCCTTCCTCGATGATATCTTGAACGAAATCATACCTCACTCTCATGTGTATCGTGCGTTCGTGGAACACTGCATTCCTCGATAAGCAGATAGCACTCTGAGAGTCACACCAGACTTGAACTGGACCATGACTAATGCCAAGTTCCTTTAGCAGTCCCTTGAGCCATATCGCCTCTTTCACTGCTTCAGTCAACGAGATGTACTCCGCCTCCGTAGTCGACAGTGCCACAACCGGCTGCAAACACGACTTCCAACTCACCACGTTTCCTCCAATGGTGAATACGTAACCTGATAGAGATCTGCTCCTGTCTCTATCTCCAGCATAGTCGGAGTCACAGTAGCCCTGTATCCTGAACTCCTTTTCTTGCGTAAACACTAGCTGAACATCTGCAGAGCCTTTCATGTATCTGAGAAGCCACTTAACAGCCTCCCAGTGCATCTTCCCTGGGTTACTCATGAACCTGCTGACAAGTCCTACAGCATAAGCCAAATCAGGCCTCGAACCCACCATCGCATACATGATACTTCCCACAGCTGATAAGTAGGGAGTCACGTCAGTATCAATGCTCTCCTCGCGATCCTTTACAGCAGATAATTTGAAGTGAGCCCCCATAGGTGTTAGAGAACTCTTAGCATCATCCATTCTGAAGTTTGTCACAACCTTCTTGATGTAACCTGACTGAGACAGCCTCAAAACTCCCTTGCTTCTGTCTCTGTGGATATCCATCCCCAAAATCCTACGCGCCGGGCCTAAATCTTTCATCTCAAAGGCAGATTCTAGTTGCTCCTTAAGTTTCTGAACATCTTTGATGTCCTTTGCAGCCAGCAGCATGTCATCAACGTAGAGTAGCAGGTACACTCGGTTCCCTTCTGAGATCTCCTTAGTGTATACGCAAGCATCACTGCGGCTCCTCCTATAACCATGAATGGTCATAAACTCATCGAATCTCTTGTTCCACTGGCGCGGAGATTGCTTGAGTCCATACAAGGACTTCTTCAGCAGACACACGTAATCTGGCTTCGACCTGTCTTCATAACCCTCTGGTTGTTCCATGAATAGATCCTCTTCCAGATTTCCGTGAAGAAACGCTGTTTTCACGTCCATTTGTTCCAGCTCCAAATCCAGGTTTACTACGAGAGACAGCAACGTGCGTATGGATACATGCTTGACTACTGGTGCGAACACTTCGTGGTAGTCGATACCCTCCTTCTGAGTGAAGCCACGAGCCACCAATCTGGCCTTATGTCTCTCTGGATCTTTCTCAGTGATTCCTGGCTTGATCTTATAAAGCCACTTACAACTGATGACTTTCCTGTCTTTGGGTCTTTTCACCAGCACCCAAGTGCCATTCTTCTTCAATGATTCCATCTCATCATCTGACGCCAGAGTCCATTTGTGATGATCTTTACTGGCCATTGCTTCTGCGTAGTCTTTTGGTTCTTCAACGCTCATGAGCTCAAACATTGTTAAAGCAAATGCGACTTCTGAGCAATCATAGTCGTTGAACCTCACTGGGGGTACCACTGTCCTCCTTGGACGGTCTCTGGCCAATTGATAGTTGGTCAGACTGTTGCTTCCCTGCTCCTCATCAGCTTGATCGGATTCTTCTGAGGCATCCTCATCAACTGATATCGGTGTAGCTCCTCCTTGACTTGAGCTCCCTTTGGTCTCATGAGCAGGTATCATCACTGGTAACTTCTCAGTTACTGGCTTGTTTTCCGTCTTTTGGGTTTCAACAGTCGAGTCCTTAGGTAAATCCTTGAACATCATTTCTTCACAGAACTTCACGTTTCTGCTGACCACACCCTTCTCATCATCCAGCAGCCATATCTTGTATCCATTTGTTCCTGGGGGATAGCCAATGAAGACTCTTTGACTGCTCTAGGCTTTAGCTTTCCCTGATCTGAATGCACATATGCCACTGAGCCGAACTTCCTCATGTGCTTGTACCCTGGCTTCTTTCCTAGCCAGATCTCCTCTGGAACCTTGAAACCCACGGCTGATGAGGGGGTTCTGTTGATGGTATAGACCGAGAACGCTGCTGCCTCTGACCAGAAGCCTTCATCAAGGCCAGACTCGTTCAGCAGGCATCGAACCTTCTCCATTATTGTCCGATTCATCCGTTCTGCAACGCCGTTCTGCTGGGGTGTGTATGCACACGTCCTGTGCCTTACTATGCCATTTTTCCTGCAACACTCATCAAACGCATGGTTGCAAAATTCTAAACCATTATCTGTCCTAAGGCATTTCACTTTTCTATCAACCTGATTTTCAACGAGAGTTTTCCATTCACTAAAACTAGCAAAAGTCTCATCTTTAGTTTTAAGAAACCAGATCCACACTTTCCTAGAGTGATCATCTATAATGGACAGGAAATACCTATTACCAGATAGTGATGGGTGAACGTTCGGTGAGCCCCAAAGATCTGCATGAACATACTCAAGAATGTTATTAGTATTATGCTTACCCGTTCCAAAGCTTACCCTTTTGGACTTTCCCATCACACAGTGCTCACAGAAGAACTCAGTCCCCACGTCTCTCTTGGTCAGTATTCCTTCCTTCACAAGGACCTGGAGGTTCTTGTAGCTCATGTGCCCTAACCGGCTATGCCACAGTGGAACACGAACACTCAGACCATCAACGTTGCAGACTTCTGGAAGGATGGTTTCTCCATCCAAGATGTATAAGCCATTGACTAGGCTCCCTTGCAGCGCAACCTTCGAATTCTTCTTGAAGATGATCTTGCCGTTTCCTCCTGAGTGTTTGAATCTCAGTTTGTCTAACGTTCCTGTCGAGATCAGATTCCTTCGAAGTGACGGGACGTATCTCACGTTCTGCATCAGCTTTACTGTCCCACCATGAGCGTTTATCCTCACAGTGCCGATCCCAAGAGTCTCCACAGTGTGAAAGTCTCCCAGTAGGATCTTTGCTGACTCGATCTCCTTGAAGTCTGTAAACCAATCACGGCGGCATGTCATGTGATGAGTGCAGCCTGAGTCAATCACCCAGTTGTTGCTGGCGTCGTCTCCAGCTAACATCAGTGAGTCCTGAGTGTCGATCTGACTTATCGCTACTGCTGCTTCTCCATCACTGTCTTGCTCCATCTTCTTCTTTCTGGCATAGCAGTCTGCTTTGACATGGCCCTCTTTCTTGCAGTACCAGCAGGTGACCTTCCTTGTCTTAGACTTGCTCCTGCCCCTGTTGCCTCGAGAATCGCTGCCCTCCCTTCTACTTTGTCTGCCTCGGTCTGAGGAGTAGAGAACTGAAGCACTTGCTTTCTCACTCTTTCCACTTTCTTGAATCTCTCTTTCCTTGGATCTTGCAGCTGCTATCACTTCTTCCAGTGTGAGAGAATCCTTTCCGTACTTGAGCGTGTGCTTCAGTTGATCGTAGCTTGCTGGCAGTGAGCTCAAGAAGACGATTGCTTGAATCTCGTCGGTGACATTTACGCTCAAGCTCCCCATCTCTGCAACAATTTTAAGAAACTCATCTACGTTTATATCGATAGACTTTGAACTGTCACACTTAAACGTATAGAACACAGATTGAACGAAGATGCGATTAGGTAAAGACTTGGATAGATACAACCTTTCCAGAGATGACCACATCGAAGCTGCGGTAGTGCAGTGCTTGACTTTGCGCAGAACTTGATTCCCAATGTTCAGGATGATCATGTCTTTCGCTTTCTCGTCCTTCTCAAGTTTGACCGGATCGAGAATCTTTTTCATCTCTGAGGTGCCGGAGTCACCATCATCTGCCGTCTTCCCTTCCGGTTTGGTCGCTGGAACTTCGATCTCGAAGTCATCGCTGAGGACCACCTCCTTCAAGCCTGATACTCCGAAGTGAGCCATCATCCGAATCGTCCATAGTGAGAAGTCACCGGTACCGTCGAACAGCTCTACTTCAGCTCGTATCTTCTTCGTCGTCAACGGACCCGATCTTGATAACCACGGCTCTGATACCACTTGTTGAGCGAAAACCCTCCGATTCGAGATGAATCAAAGATCACTCGTAAAACCTCACAATCACTCACAGGACTTTGAAACGAGAGAGGGATCAAGAAGAGAAAAGAAAGGGACGACGCAAGATTTGTTTACCCAGAGGTGTCACTCCGATGTGGAGTACTAATCCTCTGGAACCAGACTCAGCTAGCAAAATCCACTAGAACAGAGCACCAATCTCAACAACAGAGATGGTGAAGAACAGAGTACAACGTCGATTACAGATCTTTCTCTCTATCTCGCTTAGCTTTTCTAAGCTATCTATCTGTCTTTTATATATAGGACGAACAATAGCGAACCAGAACGTATTGAACTCAACCGTCCTAATTGAACCCGGTTCAATCTAATTATTCTAATTCCCATTAACCAGCTGAAATAACCAGCTCAAGATTAGATCACTAACCAACAGTACCAACGACAATAGTGGTACCAACGAAGTTTCAATAAGCTTGGCAAAATCTTTTTGGGTTGTTGCTTATTGGACCCACTAGGAAGATATGTTTTGTCTCCATTTCGAAATTCTACCATGTTTAAGTCAAACCTCATGGTGTTGAACCTTTGCAAATTATACACATAAATTAAACTAAATTCACATTTATTGACTCAGTTAGTAATAGCGATGTGAAATGAAAATTGTCAAAAAGTGTGGGCGACGAAATGTACAAGTGGCTTTTTGACTTATCTCATCCACCGACCACTAAAATCAAATTAACGCACCATTTCAACAAGCCCATAAATATAATGAATATCGGCATGACCATTTGTATATGTATTTGTTTGAACATTCTTTGAGTGAAGTGCAAATATTTTCGTTGTTGACCAAAAATATGGCTATTGTTATTTATTCAATTGAGGAAATGAAATCAATCAGCGACCAGAAGGCATAATGTGCATTGCAATCACATCAAAGTTGATTATATGTATGACAAAAACAAATCAACATGTTCATCTCACTATTTGAAAGAAGATATGTTTTTAACGAATGAAGAAAAAGAAAGTTGAATACGGTCAAATTACTTTCTTAAGGAGTCCAACAAGTATCATTTTCTCTAAATTTCATACGTGGACCATCACTATATTCGACAATATGGCTCGAGTGGGGTTAAACTCGGACCACTATTGGAACCAGACCTAACTTCTAGATGGGAGGTGCAGCCCACGGATAGACCCTCTCCCGAATATTCAAATGAGTCTTAAAACATGGACCCATATCCGTATGGTGAACAGATGCATCGTGAGGTAGTTCTCTCTGGCAGGGTTCGAATCCCCTATCTAGATACAGTCGTTACCATTGGGCCACGATGAACCACTTAATATGGCTCAAGTGCATTATAATCTTTTTGTACCTAACGAGATTATTATTAACCAGAGGCAAGAACCATGTGATAAATTTATCATAAAACATGGTATATAGTTATGACAATTTTATGAATATATGATATGTTTGCATTTACGTGTACGTTTCTACTTTATATTAACACATGTGAGAAAGAAAAATAGGCATTGCATGTAGGGGTGGGCAAAATATCCGTAAATTTTGATTCGATTCGTTATTCGTTTCGATCCGATCCGAAAAATCCGGATATCCGTAACTTTACAAATCGAAGCAAATACTAAAATTCAATATCCGTCAAAAACGAAGCAAATCACAAATATTAAAATTTTGGGAAGCGGATATCCGATCCGATCCGGCAATATATAAATACATGTATATCTTGATTATATTTAAAGTTATATATGTATAAACGTATATAATTATTATTCTGACATATGATTTGACAGATTTTATTTACATTATTACTTATACAGAAGTAGTACATAAAAGGAACAAAAATATTTTATGATAATTATAATTTTTCTTAAGTTTTGTGTTATTATAATTGTTAACTAAATTTATTTTTTTTACAAAATATGTAGATTTACTTATTCTTTTAATTTTTATCATATATATCACGTAAAATATATATTATACAAAACAAATCTGCTTCGAAATTTGAAGATTATTTGTATTAATTAAAACATATGAGATATCCGTAAATATCTGCAAATATCCGCAAATATCTAATTATTTTCCGGATATCCGTTTTTCCGAATATCCGTATTTCTCCGAAGCAAAGCAAATACAAAAATTAGATATCCGTAACATACGAAGCAAATCACAAATACTTTCAAAAACCCGGATATCCGATCCGTGCCCAAGCCTAATTGCATGTGCAACCGTCCAAAATAACTGACTGTGATTTTTTTTTATAGCAATCGAAGAAACTATTGATATGAATATGATATTCAAAAAATCAACAATAAGAAGTGAAGTGAAAAATTAGGAAGGTTGTAACTGGATTAACTATTTTTGGAATGGAATATTTTGGAATGATCAATTATATTAGTTACATAAAAAAATTTACTAGTTACTATGAATGAAATAGAATGCTCATTCCACCAATTCCAAAAAAAAATAAAATAAACAAAATATAAAGCAAATCATTCCATAACAATTTTGTTAAGAAATCAATGAAATTGATTTATTCCATTTTTCTACTGCATTTCATTCATCTTATTTCATTCCTTTCTATTCCATATATTCTTTTTTTTTTTAATTTACTAGTTACAGCCGATATGTGGTTAGTAGCCTAGTAGGATCGGTTAGAGAATGCTTGCTTCAGACTTTTAGTCTTGTTTTATTTAAAATTTAGATTTACAGCAACATCACATTTGATAACCAAAATACTGAAATAAAAATCTTGATTATGACACTAGAGCTACTGTAGCACAATTATGTTCTAATTTAAAAAAAAAAAAACTACTATAGCACACTCACATGAGTGATGATCGTATTACATATATTAACCCCGTAGTTAATAATATTCTAGACCAAACTAAGACAGAAAAATAAATTTAACATATACTCTCTCCGTTCACTTATATATGACGTTTTAATTTTTTTTTTGTGTCAAAATACTTGACGCTTTGCTAAAATCTATGCACAATATAGTGTTAAAAGACATTATTTATCCTGGAAAGTTTGACTGAAGAATGATAATCGTATCACTAAAGCATTAAAGACAAAAGATAAAATAGACTTAACATTAGTTGCCTTAATATGTGTGAAATTTTTAAAACGGCAAATATAAACGAATGGAGGAAGTATTGTTAAAGAATCTCAAATGTTTTCTCAGGAAAAAAAATCTCAAATGTTATTTTCTGAGAAAAGCATGTTCATTTTGTAAATAAAATATTTAGAAAAGAAAGTGATCAGACTCACGTATCATTTTCTACGTAAAAGCATGTCTTTGAGCAAATATTTTCTATGTTTCATATTAAGTGTCGTTGTAAAAAAAGTTTTGTTGTAAAATAAGTGTCGTTTTAACATTTTAATGTATAATTTATTAATTTTGTTTTTCAGTTTAAATATGAGTGGTTGTATAGATAATGATGTTTTTATATTGAAAATATGTAAAATTAAATTATTTTTTAATCTGTGTATTCTTAATATGTATACATAAATCTAAAACAACACTTGGTATAAAATAGAGATAGCAGTATTTTAAAATAGATTTCTTTTGAGGAAAACAAGGTTGGTCTATAGGAATCTAGCTGAGCTTGAGCCTCACAATACGTACACGCTCTCCGTTGTTTATATACCATTCGTATGTTTTGAATTTTAAAAAGCCTATAAGTATAACAATTTGAACAAAAAAAGAGCCTATAAAATTATATCAGTATATAAAAAACAATCAATCATACGAACAAATATAGGTGGCGAATGAGTTGTACTGCTGCTCGGCAGGGCGCAGATCCTCTTCCCTTGATACTAAAATAATTTTATTAAATTGTTTTTTCATGGTAAAAGTAAAAACTATAGATACCTTTGAATATTTAACCTAAGTTAAATGTAGAAACAGTAGGTAGTCAACGGAATATATCGATTCTGGTTACGTAAATAATTGGAATCTTATCCAATAAATGAAAACTGCCATAATGAAAATATATGTACAGTAATATTATTAAAAAACAATTATGAGAACGAAGAGAGGTAGTCAACGGTCAAAGTGACAGAGAAACGTAATGCCCTAAAGTGGAGAAAGTGTCAGTCCGATTTGTTTACGTTTCAGTACTGGTTTTGTATCGTTTACTTTGCATCGCGAATCTTACACACAACCACTTCTTCGGTTTCTTCTATAAACCAAAAACAAAACACAAAGAGATCATAATTGCTTGCTCTGAGTTTTGTTTGTCACTCTCATAATTGCTTGCTCAATAAAGATATAATCTACTGTTATTACTGCTACAATTAATTATCATTATAGTACACAGAGAATATAAAAGCATCTTCATTAATTCCAATTTTTCTAAGTATTCAATAATACTGTATTTATAAAAATAAACAAACACAGGTTCTCATTTCAAAATGTATAGAGTACTATTTTTCTTCTTCTTGTGTAGTTTGTAATGCACAAGTGTAATTTGTAAATGGTTTATTCATCCTAATAATTTAAATTAATTATTAAAATAATTATTAATGTTGTTTCATTATATAATTTATATTTCATTTTGAGTTTCCAGCGTTAGAAATGCTCTAACTACTACCAAATTAATTTAACCAAATTTTAGATGGAGTTGCTAAGTTTTTTTTTTTCGGCTGCCTCATTTTCTATTTGTTCGAATTTTATTGTAGACTTATGCAAATAGTTTCTTCTTTCTTCACATTTTAATTAAGGGTTCTGTATTTTAATTATTAAGTTCACAGCTGAGCTAGTGAGTCTGTGACCCCCCAAAAAATAGTACAAAGTTTACAGTGAGAAAGAAATGATGAAGTTCATTATGGCTAGTGCCGAGATCGACAGACGTAAATAATAAATCCACATTCACTAATCTACTCATAGGCTTTTCAGATATCATTAAATTTTCTTTTTGGCACGTACTAATGTACTATCTTAATTTTTCTCTTTTGTTATATATATGTAGGTTAAAAAACTGTGCTGTATTTAATCAACAGAACAATTTACCAAAAAAATCAAAATCATTAATTAGCCTTGTGTTTCTTACTCATCAGATGGAACTTTGTTATAGGAGTACAAAATTTTATAATATGTCCACTACTTTCTGTCTCTATATTAGTTTATATGTACATTATAAAAAACATTTTTCCAATATCAAAAATTTAATTTAAGTCGTTTTCGAGATTTAATTCGGTGGAAACAAAAAAAATGTAAGTTTACAAAAAAAAATGTATTCATGGATGAGAATAGAACAAAGTACTGAAGATATCTCGAAGAGAAAAAAAGTACCGAAGAAATGTTTTGTATTAAAAATACAAAGATGAGTTAGGTGACGTGTCAAAATCAGAACGGTGTATGATGATGAAATGCAAAATGTGGACCGGCGTGTGCACAGTCTCCTATTTTCACTTCTTTTGTTTTGTTTCTGTTTTTTCTCTAACACAAAAAATACAAGAAAACAATTCCCAATAATTTAAAAATACAAGATAAAAAAAAACACCTCCTTTGCTCAATCATTATCTAAAAATTCCCAACTCTATTAAATAAAATAATAGTAATGATTATAAGCTAGAAAATACCCATTTGTCTCTATTGTTCTTCGGAGGAGAGAAGAATGCTCGTCTTGTTTTCAACTTCACCCATATAAAGACATAGAGAGATAGATAGAGAGAGAGAGAGGATTTAGCATTGGCAATGGAGTATGAGAGGATAGAGAAGGTGCAGGTAAATAAACTACTCTGTCTTTCTCAAAGTACAACTTTCCTCTGGTTTTCAATCTTCCTTTCTTTTGTACTTCTCTGTTTATTTTCTTTCTGAAAAGCTAACTTCTCTGTTTTGTTCTTATCAATATTACACTCTTGCTTTACATTCCTTCGCTGAATTTATTGGAGATATGAGTTAGTATTTTAGCATCCATTATGATACAATGAATGAGTTTCCTCTGTTAAAAAAAATATGTTGAACCTTTTCTTTTGAAAACTCTGTGTTTGTTTGTATTTGTACTGTTAAATTTCAGAAACTTTTTTTTGAAAAGAATTAAATTTCAGAAACTTTCATCCATTTTCTTCTCTATTCAGTGAAATAGTTTTTGCTTTTATCAGAATAAAGTTAATTTGTTTATCGAAATAGAAAATAATAAAAGTTCAAGAACTCAAGAAAATTTTCCAACAAGTTTTGGTTTTATACATGTTGCAGAAGAGCATGATCTCGCCAACTAAGCTGAGAATGAAGCTAATGGGTCCACACAATAACAAGAAGAAAGAAGGATCTAGCAATAACTCATCAAGAACATCTCCTGTTCGTCTTCAGGTTTCAGATGACACAGAATTCTCCAAGAACAGCTTGCTAGCTTCTAAGTCTGACTCAGACGACGATGATCATGGTTAGTTCTCTCATTTCCCATGTCTCTGTTTTATAGTTTGATTCTTTTCAAAGTCTTAGAAACGCCAAAGTCTCTCTCTTTGCTCTGTTCTGGGCTAAAGCTGTATATTTTTGCTCTGTTTTTGGTTAAAGCTTATCTTTTTGCTCTGTTTTTGGCTAAAGGTTGTATTTTTTGCCCTATTCTTGTTTCATCTCTATGCCCTATGTTACAATTTTAAGTCTTTTTTGGCTTGAGTTTATGCATTCACTCTGTTTCTTCTCTGGTTTGGTCATGAAGAACACTTGACTAACGGTTGTGTTTTTGCTCTGTTTCTTGTTGTTGTTCTGACTTCCAGTGGCTGCTTCAACTACTAAACTGCCAGGTGCGCCAGTTTTGGACCTAACCGAGAGCAATAATCAAGCCTCGAGTCATCTATGTGTAGGGGAGGATATGAGAGAAACCGATCAAAGAAGACCTCAGCAACTTAAAAAGGGCGACTTGAGTATGTCTCTGAGACCTCAAGAAGATGAAAATCTTGATTATGACAGTAACGCTAGCTCCTCAAGCTTCGAGTTCCACGGCGGTGTTCGTGGTGAGCGTCATGCCTCAAGAGCATCATACCCTTCGAGACAAATACCATCGAAATGGAGTGATGCTGAGAAGTGGATTTTAAGCAGACAGAACATGGTGATGATGAGGAAGAACGGTCAAGGGAACCGGATGCCTGTAAGAGTTGTGCCTACTGATACTACAGGATACGAGCATAACAAATCTAGGATGGATCCGTGTCATCATTCTTCACAAGCTCAAGGGTTCGAGAAGTTCCCTAACTTTGTTCCCACGGCACCACTTCCAATTCTAACTAAAGGGTTGCTGATCGATCAGTCCACACAAAGCAATGATCAGGTGGATACATCGAAGGCTTCATCACATTGTAACACAATAGGTAAATAATAAGATTACCTAGTTTTTTTTTTTGCTAGATTATTGGGGGTAAACTGATTTTGACAAAAAGGTGGTGTAATGTGTGAAGCTGGCCCTGCGATTCGTTCTGTATGTATGAGAGATATGGGGACTGAAATGACGCCAATACCAAGTCAAGAACCTTCAAGATCTGTCACACCGGTTGATGCAACAACTCCTCTTCGCAGCCCTACTTCTTCTCTACCCTCGACTCCTAGAGGAGGCAAACAAGAAGACCCGTCAAAGAACACAGGAAGAGACCTGTCTGAGGAGGAAATAAAAGCAAAGACGAGAAGAGAGATTGTAGCTCTCGGCGTTCAGCTTGGGAAGACGAATATCGCTGCTTGGGCTAGTAAAGAAGAAGAGGAGAACAACAACAACAAGAACAATGTAGATGCAGAGGAGACTCAGAGGATTGAGTTTGATAAACGAGCGGCTGCGTGGGAAGAAGCAGAGAAGTCGAAACACAACGCAAGGTCTGTTTGCAGCACTCTTATGACCTCAAATAGTAGCTTGTCTGTGAAGAAACATAAAGTAAAAGACCTAAAAAAAACGTGTTATTTTGTTTTGTTTAGGTATAAGCGTGAGGAGATCAGAATCCAAGCTTGGGAAAGTCAGGAGAAAGCCAAACTCGAAGCAGAGATGCGACGTATTGAGGTATGGTAATCAAATCCTTATTCTCTTGATCGATCACTCACCACTACTAATATTCACTCCTAAAAGGCATTGTTAAAATCTTGGGTTGGTAGGCTAAAGTGGAGCAGATGAAAGCTGAAGCAGAAGCAAAGATAGTGAAGAAAATATCAATGGCTAAGCAAAGATCAGAAGAGAAACGTGCTGCTGCGGAAGCAAGAAAGGCTCGTGATGCCGAGAAGGCAGCAGCTGAAGTTGAATATATCAGAGAAACAGGTCAAATACCGGCTTCAGGTTACAAGATATGCTGTGGTGGTTGGCTCTAATGAGTAAACCAGGATTTGGATTCTCAGAATCCCTTTGTGTGATATATATATATATATATAAAATGCATTTTGTGTTTAATAGGTTTCAAAAGATAGTGGGAAAGATTGTGTCTGACGTTAGGTCTTGCTATTGCCTTAAGTAACAAACTAAAACGGGAACTGATACACAAACTATGTAGGCCAAGTTACGTAAACCGAACAGCCTTTGGGCTAGTGGCCTTCTATGCACACTGATATATTAGTGATTTGACTCATGGGCCTGTAGAAATTCCTCGAGTACTTCTGGTCTTGTTAACCCAGTGAACAATGGTATTACATTACATCAGGGGTTTGAGAAAATGTCAGACACTAAAGACTAGACCATTCATCATAATCCTATGTCTTGCAGATTAAATAATCCATTTGAAAATAGGTAGGTGTTTATAGTAAACAATAGATTGTATGAATTTTTTTTTTGAATGAATGTAAAATTTATTCAATCAAAACCTTTACCACATCAAGTGCAACTGATTTTCTTTGTGTTTAATTAAAGAATCTTTTGTATCCTAAGCAAGTAATTAACCTTTCTCCAAGATAGTGTTGTCCCTTATCTTGTACTAACAACAGAAACTGGATAGCAACAGGACCTGCACTATTTTCTTCACAAACTTGATCAAACAGCTTATATCTTTTGGTTGTTCAAACAAACATTTGTGGTTGCAATTTATTCTTTCCGCTTTATTATAAGTATCACTTAGACATTTTTTTACCAATATTAAGAAAAGTATATAATAGATTAATATATCCCTATATAATATATGATTAATTAAATGAAAATAGTTTAAATAAAAATTTATCGGTTATTCAAAAAGGTAAAAACTAGATTTAAGAAGGTGAATTGAATCTGAAATTTGAAGTGATTTAATTTTTAATAAGTTTTTATATGATTTTAGGGTAATTAGAATTTTGGTGTGATTCTTGTTAAAAACATTTTTTTTGTCGACGTTAAAAATACTTTAGAATCTCATCTAAAATAGTGAGAGATGAATTTTTATATTTATAACTAATAAACGTCTCTCAAACACTCTATAAACACTGAAAGTACTCTAAAATCTCTAAGTTAAATTTTGTTCAGTAACAGTAGATTTCAGAATATTTTATGAAATGACAAGTTTAATAACAATAGATTTTAAAATGATTTTTAAAATTAATATTTGAATAATAGTGAATTTTTCATTTTAATACAAATCACTTCAAACTTCTAATTCAATACACATTCTTTATTGTAAAAAGTTGTATTAAAATTGTAAAATGACATTTATTTGAAACAAAATAAAAAAATCTAAAGTGATATTTATTATGAAAGAGAGGGAGAGTATAAACTATGTAATACACATATTAGAGATCATAACGAGATTTGTCTTAGTAAATGTTAACTATATCTTTATATATAAAGTAAGCTTTTCTCTCTTCTTTTGACATGTGGAATGGGGGGTTTGATGACATGTGTCCCCTTTTTCTATCTTTTTACATTTTAGATCCTAATTCTTTTAGATTACTACAATTTGGTTCACCACTTTCTAATTGTGCACTATCTAATCATTTTCACAATAGTCATCATCTTTTTAAGTTTGATAATCCTTTAATTTTTTAATTTATTCACAACTAAAAATAACATAAACTTCACTACTCTATTAGTTTTTACTATTTTCTATCATTTCATTTACAAATTATATATTTATTTTAATATTGATCAAGTTACGAAAAATAAACTAGAACAAAACTCATAATCGAAACAAAAAATCTCTATAATCATAGAGAAAAAAAATGCCAAAACACACTAACTAAGTAAATGTTTAGAGATGAAACAATATTAAGAACAAAAACTAACTTAGCTCACTTTATCATAGAATTTTTGGTCATAACAAGAAGATGTAGGAAAAGATTAGAAAGATAAACTCTGAAAGAAAACATCTTTCGGATACAAAGAAACAAGATCAAGTACCAACACAAAGAACCAAGAAAATGTGTTAGAGTAAAAATATTAACAAAGGGCAAAAATTGCCACAAAACAAAAAAACAAATATTTAACACACCATAAACGCACCCACCAGCTAAAATGTAGGAAGCACCTCAAAAACTAAACAAGCACAGAAAAAAACGTTTATAATAGTGGAGAACCACAAAACACTAGATAAAAAAGACCAAAACTCCAAGAAACTAACTTCGCAAACTTATACTAAGAAAAGCAGGGGGAGAAAACATACAGCCTGAAAGATAGAGAATGAAAGTTAACCACCAAGAAACCAAAGTCCAAACTTGAGACAAGACACAACATTATAAATTTACAGAGCATACACGAAAGAAAACACTATCTAAACTTGGAGTCTCAAATTTGGCAAAATAGAAAGCGACTAGAGACGCGAGAAGTGATGAAATCAGCAAACCGTGTAGCCATCCTCAAACTTTGAAAGAGAGCATAGAAGTCAGATGATCAAAAACTAATTCTTGAAAACCAAACCGAATAGAAATTATCGATGGTAAGCTAACGAAGAAGAAATCAACATCAAAGACGACTAGACTCTGACCCAACACCAACAAGAATTAGAGTAAGAAAAGGAGTAGCAAATATTGACTGTAACAGCCTATAACGTTGTGATTAACAATCACACAAAATGAAACTTATAAACCTAATCTATAACAAATACCAAAAAATCCGAGGAAGAACAAACACACATAGGTGACTATTTTTTTTGGTGAGGGTGAATTTCAATAACTTTACAATGTCAAAATATATAGAGAGAACACAAAACATCTTAAGGAAATAATGTTCAAATAAAAAATAAAATATAATTTATAACGTTAAACTGTTAATATTAAAAGAACAAATGCAAAGTTATTGAAATTCAATATGCTTTACATCAGAAGATTTACTATTATATACACAAAATATATTATTGGAAAAAAATACAAACACATAATATGTAAACCTATCACATATTATTATACAACAAAATAAAAACATTAAATAATGCTTTTAAAAAATAGAGATGGCTACATAATTATCCAAAAAAAAATTACTCAACAACACTAAATATCAAAATTTTTAAATTCTTATTATTAAGATTTAGGAATAAAATTACACCGTACCAACTTCGAATGTAACTTTATGATCAATATACATCTGATTGGTTAAATTGATATAGTCACTACTTCTTAATTTTGACAAATCAAGAGCGAGAAGAAACTGGTGGTTAATATGACGCCTATGATTATTTGAAACTATCATCATAAGCACCGCTCACAAAATATAATTCATTGAATTCAACCTAGCAGAGTACAAAGCATCAAACTATTATAACACCTCACCACCACCCCAATATACAAATCTAGGTACGGGCATAAATCTCAAACCATAACCCGCTCTGAAGTTAGAATATCGGCTCAGTTACGAATCTAGCGAAAAAGACGATTTCATTTACTTTGGGTTTTGGGTTTGGTTCCCTTTTAGCCGATAACTGAAGTGTAACTCGAGTTAAACCGAACAAATACAAAGTTGATAGCATAAAACCTGACAAGAAAAAAGTTCATCTGATTTCGAATGAGATGATGCAGAATATAAGATAAATTTAAAATGCATTTTATCTAATTAGCATAGATTTATCAATTTAAGTTTTTAGTCATCTTTACAATCATATCTAATTATTGGTATATATATATAATTTGAAAAGTAATATTTTCACAACATAATATATTTACATATATATATATATATGCATAAACTCTAATTTAACATAATCACTGTAAGATGAAATTCACATTTATAAATTAATCTAAATCATAATTTAAATTAATAAGTTTCAATCAAATAATAAACAGTTTAGCTATTACACTCTCAAATTGTCATGCATATATTTAAACTTAAATCTTTTTCATAGTAACTTTGCAAAGACTACAATGATACTGAAATTTTCATAATAAATTTCATATGATCATATATATATATTGTTTTCTAAAATACTGTTGAAAAATGTTCTAGATTATAAAACCATAATCAAATCAGAACAATATTAACAAAACCGGCGCGTAGCGCCGGCAAACCCCTAGTAATACATATTTTAGAGGTCATCATAGCGAGATTTGTCTTACAAGATCTATGAGACTACGAACAAATCTCCTAGTCATTTTAAAACAAAAAAAAACTGAAACTTCAATGATTATGTATTTGGTTTTCCATCAGCGATTGACACTTTAAAACTTAACATTTCTCTGAAGTCCAACAGATCAGTTCAATTTCTTAAAAACATTATTAGTTTTGATAACTAGATAGGTTAAAAACATATTAGTTTTGATAACCAGATAGGTTCAGTATTGATTATTAATAATTTCTCCATCGCATAAATCCCATCATAACAACTTAGGATGATGGTACATAGAATTTCTTTTCGTGGTCTTATATGACTCAAAAAGTTCCTTTATTTTACTTTGTTCAAAAAGTGTTTCGACCTTCAATAATATCACATTTGACGTTTTCTGTCCGTCGTTTTAAATGAAGATAAATAAGAAAACTAGTCGCACAAGAACAACTTACATATCCGTTCAAAAGTCACGCCCTTACTGCTAAAAGCTTATTTTGATTATACTAAATTTTTGATATATATATATATATATTATGTGTTTTCCTCTACAATGTGCAGTGATAATTTTTCTAAATTTAAATTATATTTAAAAACAATATTTATTAATATTATATATTTATTATTTTGACCAATATTTAATATAAATTTGATTTAGTTAAACATATAATTAAGAAAGAAAATGTTTGTTTATTTTAAATTATTTTTAAGAATATAAATGTATATATTTAAAATTATAATCTTAGATAAAATTTTATTTATTTTCTTGTTGAACCTATTAAATCAATTTGTACAAAATTACTAAATAATCATACAAAAATTGTATAGTTAACAAAAAAATTAAACTAAACAATATTTATAAAATTTGTACATATTTTAAAAAAATATAATGATCTTACGATTAAAAAATTTCTAATGTTTTGAAACAAATAATATATATTTTTTAATTAAAAAGTAATAAAAATTATATAATTAGAAAAATTATATTAAATAATATTTCAAAATTTATAGTGACATATTTGAACATATATATTTTAATGATAATTAATGATTTATTACCATATCCAAAAAATTTTATCAAAGATATAAATTAATATGAAATTAACTTATAGTTATTGACCATATTATATAAAACTATTGTCTATATATAATCATAAACTATGTCATCAATTTTAATAGGCATGTCATATTTTTTGTAAAACTGATTGTAGAAAATATACGTGACAGTTTTTATTAAAATATTTTCATTTGACAAAGAGAAAACCTCTTAGGCTTCGAATGGTAACCGCGGACATGTAGTCATATCCTCAACTTTTGATACATTAATTTCTATAATTTTCTTTATCTAATATTTTAAACATGTGATCCAATTGAATTTCAATTCAAATTTGGCTATCTGTAATACAGTACACCTAGTCAACAATATATATAAGCAGGCGTCTATATAAGATACACTAGTGCAGTTTTTATGAACCTTTTCTGAATGATTAAATAGTTTAGCAATCTTTTGGACACAAAACCATTCCACATAATACTAGTTTCATCCTCATCTTGTGATTTATAGACTTTGTTATATGATAACTATTTTATTAAGCTAAAATATTTTTTTCATGACGAAAAGTTTAAGTTCAAATTTTCTTTTGGAATATCATATTTGAGATTAAGTTGTTGATTTCTTATAATGGTGATTTATTATAGTATTACAAATTATGAAATTATTACATAGATAACTATTCAACTGATTCACTCCTAATGTACCATTCTAAACCGTCATATGAATTCATGCATCTGATGGTTTTACGTACTACCATGCTTAAAAACTCATATAAACCTTTTTCTATTAATATGTATAGTTGTTAGTAAACTGCATTCCCTTGAACTCAAAATTTAGATTTATAAAACCAACTACATAAATCGGCGTCCACTACTATCAATTTTTTTTGTCATCAACAAATACAATAATTGATTATATCATGAAATCAATTAGCGTCCTCGAAAATTCCAGTAAGACTGACAATATATATAGTCATGACATCTATCATGATTCTATCTGTAGATAGACAAAAGCTATATGTTCTTAGATTACATTTGAATCAATTCTTTACATCCTAATGAATGGCTACAGCATCCTATGAAAATAAATAAAAATAGTTGATTTTGTAAGGGGAAGAAACAATTTTTTTTAAAAAAAAATATTTTTTTAATGGGTCAAAAAGAAAAGAATAGGTGAGAACTTTCAAAATGATGGGGCACCATATACTATTTAATTAGGGCTCATGAAAGTGCCCTAACTTATGTCATATGTCCCTACCACATGCACCCAACATTATTTTCAACCATTCTCAATTTCTCACTTGGAATATATCGTCACACCACTAAAGATATTATGTGAATCACATTCACACACCACACATCAAAACCATATACTTACAAATATCTCTTTATCAGATTTGTTATTTATTTGACTTAAAAGCATGCTCTCTTTCATTAATTGATCACTACATTCTCCTAATGGACAATCAAACACCAACCCAAATCATAAGTTCTTCAATTATTCCAATGATGATTTATTTATAGCTAGCCAAACATCACATTTCAATAATCAGAAACAAACAAAAACAAGATATCTTCAAATTCACAACAGTTTTGATTGAATACTAAAACGTCCGTCTTCCCGTGGTTTATTTTGAAGTTTATTCATGTTATGATATTACAATATCATTCTACAAATTTCTTTTTGTATTTCCATATACTTCAACTACGTACCTACCTTCTACCAAATCGTTTGCCTATAGACGTTAGAGCATGCTATTAATTGACCTAGAACCTTAGCCAACGAGTACGAACTAGGGATCGATACGTGTCAAGAGAAAAAGCTTAGTGCCGATGCAAAACAAGATCTAATTTTAGGGTAAAGCCCTAAATAGCGGGTCGGAATATTTCGGTGTTTCACACAAAACCAATAAGGAGTTGGGACCCATATCACTTTCTATGTGGGCCACTGAGTCAGACAAAGTCTTAACATAGCTCCAAACCAACACTTCACTATCAAACATTGATTGAACAAGTAGTGAGCAAAGATAATTAAGAAAAAGAAAAAAAATATTCATATAAGAAAAAGACCAAAAAGATCTTATAATTACAGTATTGCGACATAAGAGATAAGATCTATTACATAGTTTTTTTAGTTTTGTCTCCACAAAGGCCAACTCAAAGCTCTCTTGTTTATAAGTAATATAAAGAGAGTTTTAGCTACTAGTAGTAGTAATTAAAACTAAAGAAGATTAAATACTATTTTGATAAAAACATGATAACTTGATTACCAAGAAAATGGGGGTTCTACTTGTCTAGTAGTTGAATGAACCCCCAACGGATGCAATACCGTTACCGAGGTTCCTCGGGTCTGACCGGTTCCCAAAGTCATCGCAGTTCCCGTTGTTGTTGTTGTTGTTGTTGCTCGGGAGCTTCTCGACGACGTTGTTGTTGTTGGAGGATGGAGGAGCTGAATTGAGAAGCTCAAGGCCTCTCTTCCCCATTTGCTGCACTTCTTGTGGTGACAGTATCTTTATGCACCACACGCTGCTCACAAACTCCCTGTAAACCACAACGTTAGAAGATCAGTGGATGAGACTAACAACAAAAGTGGAATAGAGATGAGGGAAGTTAAAAAAAAAACACTTACGGCCAAGGGTCATCGCCGAGGAGAAGAACATCGTTCTCTCGGTCGACAAATACAAGCTGCCAGCCTGATCTCACAGGGTCTTCTAACTGGCCTTCAAGGCCAAACATGCGAGCAAGCTCGCTTCGCAGCTCGTGGTAGCTGCTAAACTTCGTTATATCTAATGATCGTCCAAATGACCCTGACTTGTACACCTGCTACAACATTTCCCATTAGATCATATCATCACTAGCTAACGTGCAAAACAAGAAACACACTGAAACCTTTAATTATTACCTTCACAAAGGTATTGGTATTGGATTGTTGGTTCTCAGAACCGAGGTTTTCTGAGGACTGTAGAAAACCTGATTCGTCTATACAACTAGAAGGTGTGGTCATGGCAAGATTATTACCACCGGAGGAGAAATCGTTGTTGAAGTTATTGGATGTTGTGAACGGTAGAGTGGTGGAGTCGCCACCTTCGATGCCAATGCTTCTAAGGTTTGACATTCCATTTGGCATCAAGAGGGAAGATGAATCTATGTTGACTCCAAAGAGAAGATGGCTATGTGGGTCTGATGGGCTTCCTTCTTGCTCTATCGAGCACTCTCTGCCGCCGCCACCGCCAGGGAATGGAGGCAGCGAGACAGCATTTGGAGGGACGTTGCTGCTTGTGTTGTGGGACTGTCCCATTTGCTCGATTACGGATTGAGTGTTGCTGTTGCCGAACGATAAATCAACTGCAGGACGCTTTGATGGCCAGCCGGAAGAAGTCATTGCAGCAGAGTTTGTTCTGGTGAGGTTGAGCAGTTGAGATGACTCGTCTTGAGAGAAGTTGCTGAGAAGCGTGTGGAGCGGAGACATGGGATTGTTGTTTCCTCCGTTGGTGTCTGAGAAGTTCTGAAGAGACGTCATGGACTGGTGGAGTGGCAGCGTGACTGACTGAGAAGCAGAACCAAACTGAGACATAGCAGCACTGGAAGCTGACTGGTTATGATTATCCACCACTTGCTGCTGCTGCTGAGATTGAGGCTGATGGGTTTCAGGAAGGCTGAGATAAGACTGTTGCTGCTGCTGTTGCTGAGAGAGTTGCTGCTGTAGCATCTGTGGCTGCATCAAGGAAGGTGGTTGCATTGAGAAGCCAGAGGGGTTTTGGTACTGAAGAAGAGAAGCAGCAGCAGCTTTAGCGGGATCAATGCCTCTCATGTCTTGAAGAGCAGCAGCAGCCATTGCTTGGTAAACGTCGTTCTGCATACCAAGCAAGCCCGAAGCATCAAGCCTAGGCTGCATCCACGGGTTTACTCCCATACCTTGAAAGTTCAGAGACTGAAGTCCACGATCCCACATAAGCGGTGAACTCATACCCATACCCATACTCATATCATCTTCTTTAAGTCCTGCACATAAAAGAAGAGAGAGAGAGGGGCAACAAACAAACAAAGATTAGAAGAGAGATATAAAAAGACTTGAAGGGATGGTTTGAAATATTGACAATTACCATGAAAAGAAGGGAGACCTGGAGGCCACGGACGTTTAAGCCTGAGAGGGAAAGGAGATGGATACATAGGGAATGTCGTCAAAGGCTCAATCTCCCACAAGGAAACTCTAGGTTGCCTCTCTCCTGCGGTTGACTCATCCCATCCAACCTGCAACATTTATCTAAAGATAATGAATACGAGAGAGCAAAAGATAGTCATCAGTCTACAAAATAAAAGGTGTTTGGGTTGTTGAAGTGAACCTTGACGGATCTCCAATGGGAATTAGCCCAACGAGTAGGATCTAGATCACAAATGCCAGTTATTGTACCCATGTACCTGACAACAAACAAATGATTATTATTCTTGAGAAGGGACACTGATGAATTAATTACAAAAAGTAAAAGATAAAATAACATACCGACGAACACTTGATTCCTCGGTTTCAAACAGCATCCTAAACCGCATGCCAACAGAGACACGAGTGTGATAAACCGCTTTCACGTACTTAGCCAGGGGAATCACAAACTCTGATGGACTTGCCCTGAACAAAAGAAGAATACTTCATCACAAAAAAAATGCAAAGAAACAACACAGTAGCTGCTGCAAAAAATGCAAGAATAGTACCTTGGGTTATAGAAGATGGTGAAGCGACTATTAGTAGCGGCAGCATGAGCTGCAGCAGCAAGAAGGCCTAAATGCATACTGTCACTTGACAAAACAGATGAAGGCATGACAGTCTGTGGACGATTGGCTCGTCTTATACCAAGAAGTAACTGGTTCTTATCGTTCCTGTGTCGTTAAACAACAACAACAAAAACACACATTAAAGCCATTTCATTATAGCAAAAAAAAACAATATCTGAAAGCAAAAAAAAATAGTGGGTGGTTCTAACCAGATGAAAAGAACAGAGTCACCAGCGACAAGCCTTTTAGCACTCACAAATACGCTCCAACCAGTAGTAAGGAGGTGTCTCTTGGGTTGGCCTGTAAAAAAAAAGAAGAAGTGTAAATAAAACATCTTTGTTCTTCAGTTTACTACTACTAGAGGCACTTGGGAGATTCATTAACCTCGGAAAATATGCCTGAACTTCCATTCGTTATCGTGCAGATCTCTGGCCATCAACTCTTGAGCTGGAGGCTGCTGAGTGTAATCCTGAAGTTAAAAAAAAAAATCAAAATGGTTAGAAAGAAAGAAAGAAAGTTCAGGAGTAAGGAGGAGGAGAAGAAGAAGAGTTTTTAGTACCAAGGGAGGGAAAACTTTCTCAGCAGCACGGCGAGGGACAGAGAAACCACCATGAGTGCTGGTATCACTAGCGGTCAGAGTTTTACAGAAATAGTTTGTAGGCTGTCTACTCGGGACACCTAACTCCGCAGGAAGGTATGGATCTTTTTGCTCTTGCTGTTTTCAAACAAGTAAACAGTTTCACAACACCGACAGAAAAAAAATAGTAAAGTATGGATTAAATGTAAAAAAAAAAAGTCTCTCATACAGCGTTCAACGGTTGCAAAGTCATTTGTGCGTAGACTTCATCAGTCTCCACATCAGCCTGAAAATAGAAAGAAGAATCATGTTCTTGGTTAACAACAGAATAAAAACATTAGTAGGAAGGAGAAGTTTGTTAATAAAAACAAAGTATATCTCACATGCATTGTGACATTGTGAAGCTGACAGATAAGCTGGGGATGCAAGCTTGGGTAGTTAGGTATATGAGAATCCACTTCTTTGTTGGTGGAAGCAGCGACCTGTTCACTGTGACCTTGAGGGAAATACACAACTCTGGATCCAACAGGAGGTAAGGAGACAAGAGGACCAGCACAAGCATGCCACAGTTCAGAATTTAGTACTCTCTTCTCCCCTGTAACTACTACACACACAAATTTTAAGTTAAAAAAAATATACTCAGAAAAATCCAAAGTTTCTTCTACATTTGCAAGTAGAGAGAGAGAAAGTGTAATTAATTACCTTCATGAGGTTGAGAAGGATTAAACCCAGCTGTAGACAATCTCATCTCTTTTTTTTTTCAACTTATAAAAAAAAAAAGAAAAACTTCCAACTTTGTTTCTTCAAAGATCCAAGATATGCTTAAATGTAATTATGACGAGGAAACAACCCCCCAAAAAAAAAAGCTTTTAACTTTTTTTTTAAAATTGTTACCCTTCCTTCCACCCACCAAATCTTTTCACAAATCCAAAAACCCTAAAGAAAAAAAAAACAGATTTTTGAGCTGCTTCCTTACAGAACACAACACATACATCAACCAAATAAGCTCGCAATCTTTGTCTCGCCGACCTCAAAGCCGCTTCTCCTTATCTCCCACTCCTTCATTACTCTGTTAAACTATCCAGTAACCCCAACCTATAAACTCCCATTAAATTTTTAATAAAATAAAATATGAAAAGACCCCAACTTTGATTTTTGCCACCACCGCTTAAAGCTCAGAAGCCGAGAAGGAGACGCAGATCTCGAGCTTAAACTTAAAACGACACCGTTTAAAAGACTTGAACAAGTAGTAGATCTTCTTCTTCTTCTGAAGCTTTGGTTTTTGGTTTCGTGAGATCCCAGAAGTATGATGGTTGATGCCAAGATCGGGAAATGATAGGGAGGGGCATGCAACTGCTCTCTCAACTGTTGCACAACATGTCTCTCTACAAAGAAATAAAGAAAGAAAGAGACGGTTTTTTAATTTTTATTTTATATATTTGTTTGGAACTGAGAGAATGATTTCTCCGGCGAAGGAACACGGCGGAGCTGAGCCTCTTCTTCTGCTACTATTATTATTGCTCGAAACTTACTTACTTCTTCTCTCTCTCTCTCTTATTTGAATCAGAAGGAAAGGGAAAGACAATGGCTGTTTTTGACCCAAACCCGAACGTAGCGGGTCGTTTTATTTTCCCTTTAAAACATTTTTTTTTAAAAAGCAACTTGTTCTTCTTCCACAAAGGACACTGCGCTTTTACTACTTTACCCCTGGTTTATGTTTTTTATTACGGTTGGGGACTCGTGCCCTTCTCTTTTTTTTTTTATATGTATTGCTGTGCTCCTCCCGAGTTTCGAAACTTCGTTGCCTCGTCCACGTAACTTAACTATTTATAACACCACATCTCATTTTTATTTTTGTTTCTGTTTTTATAATATTAGTACATCCAACTATATGGTAGATTATTGATATTAAAATCCGTTGTACTATAGTAATATATTATACATATACACATCTATGACCCATATTATATATATCGTGTGTTTAGCTACTAACGTCCCATTCATTATTTTTACCATTCAAATTTTTTAAACGATATTTTTTTGTCAACATAATATTTTCTTAGCAAAAAAAAACATAATATTACAGCTTAAATTATTTTATTGATCATCGGTGATGTATTTGATTTTTGACATGATACTAGTATGCAGTAGATTCTAGTAACTATTTAACCTTTTAGAAGTTTTTTTTTCTATTTGATATAAAAAAGTATTTTTTCTCTATAAGTTGTTTTTTTTTGTGGTAATCAAAAAGGTGTTTTCACCTCTTTGCCGGGAACTCAAGCATTGTAAATAGTCTCTCCTGCCATGTATTGAACCCAAGTGGCGGAAGTTACAGCCGCAACTCCTTTACCACTAGGCCAACACAACGTTGGTTTCTCAATAAGTTGTTTTTCAGATTAATCAACCTTTTCATGACATGTTCCAACGGATATGTTATTTCTTTGTTAGGTTGTTTAAAGCTCTACTTTCTGAATCACAGCCAACTTGTAACGACCTTTATTATAACTTACCAGAAATGATATTAGAAAAGGTAACTCCAGACCTAGAGCAAATCAAGGTCCAAACTTCTTTGATAATTAAAAAAACTTACATAAACACCTCATATGTTATACTGCACATTTGCTAGATGTGCTCATACAACAATTCCAGTCCTCTCCCAAAAAAGATGTGATTGTACCTCCAAAAAACTATCTAACATCCCTATACCTACAATGCCACGTCAGATCCGTTGAAAGCATGCTATGGTCCATCACCTAAGATCCTATACAACTAGCTAGAGTGATTCGATCCAGGTTTACTCAAAAACTCGATCCCACGACTTGGATCACAATTTTCTCTATAAATATTCATCCACTATACGTCTAACATTAACAGGAGATGCATGGAATGATAAGATTAAAGAAATAAATCATAAACGCATATTATGGGGAACCCTACAAACACACACACACACATACCTTTCATAATTCATGCTAAAAGGCATTTATACCTTATGTCGGAGATTCTATCACCTCTTCCATTCATGATTTACCAGATTTGGATTTAGTTTCTATGCTGCATGCATCAGCTAATTGAAGTTCTTCAGCCCCCTATATGAAATTATATTTGTAACTGTATATTAATTTTTCATCTCACCTAGATATCAGAATGGTCACTTTTTAACTGCCCAATACTTAACCATCTTTTGCTCCCTCAATTTTAGTGTTCCTCCCAAAACCATCACGAGAAAAAATATCGAGTGTTCCTCTTAAAACCATAATGGCCAAGTGTCTCAAAACTGTTTTCACTTGTTCAAAAACCAACAATCAAGACATAGATATCAAGTGAGTTAAATTTACTCCCATGCATGTGAAATGTTTAGTGTTTCATATGGACTTACCATTTGACTACATTTCTTATAGTTAACTCAGTCATCAAATGTGTGCGCAAAAAATAACTTAGGGCATCTCCAGTGGTTTGCTTAAAAAAATGCATTTTTTCAAAATAAAACAAAAAATGAAACACATCTCCTCCACTAGTTTGCTTCATGTATTTCTTGTAAAAACAATATTCCAATTATATTATTTGTCCACTTTATCATTAGTTATTAATAATACCTTATATTTTTTATTTAATAATTTTACCAACTGTTTTATTTTAACAATAATCCAAAATATTATTTAATATAAATAAAACATTATCATATAAGAAATTTATTACATAACATGAACAAACAAACACAAAACACCATATTTTATAAGAAAGACATCTTATATATTTTTTTCTATAAATGATTAATAAAAGTATTTAAAATAAAATATGAGCTTATTTATCTTCAATTCTTTTAAACGAATTAAAGTTATTAAAATGAATATTCTCATGTTTTCAATATAAATATCTAATTAGATGAAAAAAATAGTCAAAATTTAGAAATTGATTGGATAATATTAACTTATTTAATTTATTATATTAAAAGATAAAAATAAGTAAAAGTCATACCAATTGATAATTTAAAAGAAATTGCTTTAAATGAAGCAAAGAACAGCATTGCTTCAGATTTTGAAGCAACACTGTTTATTACTTCAATTTTAAGTAAAATATAAAACACCATGGATCATAATCAGCTTCAAATGAAACAAAAAGTAAAAAATGAAGCACTTTCAGAGATGGTTTTAGTCATCAAATAATAGTATACTCTATCAGCTTCATAGTGATTTATGTTTTGGAAAAAAAAATCATTTCATAAAATATACCTTTTATATTGTCAATGCATTTTTAAAACAATAGTCAACTGTAATCTGTTAACAAATATTTTTTCTTGATTTTTTATTGGTGAATGATATTGAAATTAGTTAATCATAAATTAAATAATACATTTATAATCAAAATTTAATACGTGTGAAACTCTAAACCATAGATCTTTCTGAAATGGTGGAATATATTTTTTAAAAATAGCATTTTGACTGGCCAAATAAGAATGGTTAAATACTTTTGCTGAGAAAAAACTAGATTGGATCTATACATAAAATCCCTCAACAAATAAAAGCCATTAGTCGATTTACTACTTTATTAAATGGCTTATTATTGTCCTCAAAATCTGAAAACAAAAAAATAGTTTTTTTACTAGGTGGCACTCCATTAAATTAATCATCCAATTAGTCTCAGAGTACCGTATGTAATATCACCAGATTTTTATATTATACACTTCTTATAGAAAAACTTATATATGTATTATGTAAAATAGATTTTAGGGTACAGCTCAAATTGGTAAATATCTAATGAAATTCCCCACATTATCAATTGTCAAAATGAAAAAAAAATCTCCCACTTTTTCCAAAACCCAAAACTATCATAGTATTAGGTAGGTATTTTAAAAACTCTTATAAACTCACTCAGGAGTTTTTCTAAAATTTTCTTATATAACATATGTTTAAGGTTTCAGATTATGTTTTGGAATGAGTCGCCTAATAGTATACTACTTCATTTCAATAATATAAATGTTTTAAAGCTTGTGTTTATTTCTTCCGTTCATGTTGTAGAAAACAAAATTTTATTTCAAAAAATAATGTATTTGTTACCAGTAAATGTACATTTGAAAAAAAAAACATAATTGTGTAATCATAAATAATTAGTTATGGACAATAGTTAGTTACAAAAAATAGTAATAAATAATGTTGTAATCAAAATTTTGTATATTTTCTTAATATGTGTATAAATTCTAAAATGGGCATTTTTGAAACAGGAAGAGTAGTATTTTAATATTAGTTATATAAATGATAATAATTTTGTTTAATATTTATTAATAATATTATTTTTATAAGCATTTCACATTTATTTATGCTTAATAGCAATTAAGTGCTCTGTCTTTATGGCCATGTAAGTGCTCTTTCTTTCCCTTGGGTATATTCTTTCGCCTCATTATTTGATTGAGTAATGATATAAAGGGAGTGTGCGAGATGTTAATAAAATATTTTATTTTTTGTTCAAAGATAATAAATATATTTGTATAATAGCAATACGTCAAGGTAGACAGTGAAATCACCTGATAAAAATGACAGGACGCTCTTTTAGGGCTTCTTGATTCTGTATCTTTTTTTGTTGATATAATATATAGCTGGAATCGCGTACCGGAGAGGGCAAAATTGTCAATATACATACCTCTATATAATTTTCAACGTCATATATATACTAGCTAGTCTTTCACTTCCTCCTTTGGAAAATTGTGATTCTGATTTGTTCAGCTATAAATTGTAATAAGGAATAATACGTGTTTGTTTGTGGTTTAGGTTTTTTAGTATCTGTGTTTCATATAAACGATTAACAAATTAAAATTAGGAATGAACTTTTTCACCGGAAAATTACTTAGTGAAAACCGAATTTGCCGACGAAATTTATTTATCACAAACAGTAAATATATATTGTAACCTTATATCTACAGAGAAATGATAATAGTAACCAGGTAAGCGAGAGAATTGTGTTACAAAAAAAAGTAAGCGAGAGAACACGTGCATTATCTTGACGTAACGAGGGTAACGTTGGAAACAACAACATCAGTACATATATAGTTATATATAAATCGATTAGTATTGTCGTCTTTTCTTTTGGGATTTTTTTCCTTTTTCTTTTCTTCTCTTCGATTATAGGTGCATTATGAACTTTTTAGTAACATGGGACTCAGCTGCTAGAAAATCCCGGCTAATGTGGGATTAAGAAAACATTACGTGGTTTTATATCACAGTTTGCGACAATCATATTGTCCTAAGAGAAAATAAATATAGAAGGAAAATAAATAACAAAAGAGATTAAATAGCTAATGGTACATCAACTATTCAGTAAACCTATTGCCTTAAGAGTTGTAATTAGTAGTCCTTTTGGATAGAGTTCGCCAGCATATTATTCTTTTGACCACTCCAAAGTCAAACGATATACAATCAAATTTGGATTACTAGTAATTTAGTTTGTTAGTTTGGTGGCTAAGTTTTTTTATATGTAACCATTTAGTTTGTGTATTCGGGACAGCGTCGGGTATCAACCTGCATGTCCTCTATACTTGTGTGTGATCTACGCCAAATATGTATTGCAGTTATCCGTTGACGTGTTTAATTTGTTTTCACTTGGTTCCTTCGCTCATTTACTTATAGAACTGTTTAAGATAACCTATAATAAACAGGATAGTAAACATGTATTGTTTAAGTTTGTTCCAAAAAAAAACATGTATAATGTATTGTTGAAGATCTAAATCATCTTATTCTTACTGAGTGGATAAACCATATGCTGAAAGTATAGTGTGACAAAACTTAGTAATATTTCGTATTTTATATCTATTGATATCGAGTTTTAGAAATTACGTAAGGATGGCTCATGGTTGGTAATGGAAAACTAAAATAAATTGTATGGCACACGATTTATATATATATATATATGTGCGCTTTCGAAATGGTCGCAAAAGTCTTAAAAGCGAAACCTCTATTTCCACAGCCGGCATATGTATTTATAGTATAAATACCGTATATCACTGAAGATATATACAGTGGAGTCGTATAGGATAGATTTTCGATGTCGACAAGAATAAATACTCTTTATATACACATATACTAAACACGTCTATATTATTAAATATATGCATAGGGAGATGGAAAGGAAGTAGAAAGAGGACGGTGTATAGTTAAAAAGGGTAGGAGAGCCGAAGTGAGCGGTGTACGATGATAGGTTATGAAATCAAGGAACCAATTACAGCCGTTTGATTAAAAACGTAAGAAAGGACCTACATGAGTTGATAGGACATGCCATTTCATTATCTGTAGGGCTACTTCCTTTGGTCGCTTTCACAGTACTTACGGTGTTCCATCGTTACACGCATTTACCTTTGTGCTCCCACACACACCCGCATCATACACGTGCGTCACTGTGTAATATATACACGTATACGTCATAATAAACCCGAAGATGTTATCTTCTATCATATGATCTATCATCATCATCATCTCTTGAAGGTTCCCATATTATATGATCTATCATCTAGACGATAAGAGAGGTCTTGCAGGTTCGCAAAATCAATAGTATATTATTTTATGTTGGACGAAGTTCATTTACTTAAGTTCAAACAAAAAAAAAATCATCTACTCGAGGACACTAGTACAAAATTTTCTGAAGGACATAATGATAATACAATCGTTATAAGTTTACGGGGATTGGCATCAATATTGGTTACGGTTGATTCAACATCAAATATTAAAACGTTATAGAGTTTTGCTGGTTTTGTTCATAGAGGTTAAAATTTAAATCTTTATTCCACTTCTTATATTCATTCTGTAAATTTCTCTTGTTATTATATTCGATATCATTAATTTTCTTAAAACCCTTCAACCTAGCAGTGGATCTACTTAGACATAAAAGTATAAACATGAATCAATATAGAAAACACAAGAGTTCGTGTGTCTAGGGATAAGTGGTGGTGAACATGAGTATCTCTTATAAGTTGTGGGCTGGAAATGGCTAGGTTGCTAAACATAGATCAAATATATGAGATTACCTTTTAAGGTTAGTTCAATGTGGCTTACAAAAGGTACTGGCGAGACGATGTTTTAAAAGATATATTTTCAAACCTTTTAACTAGATTTTGAGTTTTTGTTAGTCTTCACGGAAGTATAAGTAGATGTTCAAGTTAGGAGAAATTGATATATTCATGTTTAACGAGTCTAAAACTTGTGTTTTGTGTCTTTTATCTAGTCAAAGCAAGTTTTTGTCAGACATCAAAGATAAGAAAAAGAACTTATTTGTACTAAGAAAAAATCTAGACTAAATCCTATAGGAGAAAGAGAAGGTATTACTGGCTTTGCCTAAAATTTGACCATGCCGTGTTTCCAACACATCTATTATATTGAAATATTGTTTATACTGTTTTTTTCTGCAGCAGATTTTTTAGATTTTAAAGTTGTGCGGAGAGACGAAGGATCATTTTCTGAACCCCAAGAATCACCTCTCTATTATTTAATTGTGTTTTCTATATTGATTTGTGTTTGCTTCTATGTCTAAGTAAATTTACTGTTATAGATTGAAGGGTTTTAATGGAACTAATGATATTGAATGTTTTGGATTGATAGATTAGAGAATATTCGTTAGAGTTCTTCACATGAATTTTTTTATGCATGTACTTGGTTTGATCACCTAGTTCATTGATCTTAAGTTGATTAGAGGTAGTGAAAACTGTTATTTCACGAAACAATTTTTTTCTGAACAACATGTCATTATCCAGTGGAAGTTGATGTTAAGACGCTTTATGAACTAACCATAACCTGTTCTTTGTGCATGTTTAATCTTCTGAGTTCAACGATAATTAGTTCATTAGATTGTTAAACATACAAATAGGAGCCATAACATTGGAAAAAAAAATTAAAATTGTGTTATGAATTAAAATGATTCCCATTAATATTCTACAAAATATTCACAAAATGTAAGAGTTATCTGATACCTTGCATTTTTCTTTCATAGTTTATATCATTTTATCTACTGCATTATTTATTTTTTTATCTTTTACTAAAATTCTTTATTTTTAGGTAAAATTTCTATTTATGGAAAAATATAAATGAATGCTATTTTTATCTTTAAAGTTAAAAATAGTATATTTTCCAAAAAAACAGAAAACTTCATTATATATGCAAACGTTAAAATAAACCCACATTTATAATAGAATTTGTTTTGAGAAAAAAATATAGAAATAAACATAGACGTGGGTTAAAAAATTCTTGACAAATATGCAGAAGAAATATTCAAGTTATTTGATCTATGTTTGGAGTTCAAATTTTTTTTACAAAAATTACAAGAGACTTGTGCATCTATGCCATCTATCCTTCGAAATAGTATTAACAGAACAAAAAGTGGTTTTCAAAAAAACTAAAGAAACAGAACAAAAAATGTAAGAGATACCAATGTATGTACGAAGAAATAATATGAAGATAACAAAATCAGTGTACAAAGTAAATAGTATTTTCCAAATTTTAGCAAAAAAAAGTAAATAGTATTTAGCACAAAGAAGATGAAGAAAAGTAAATGGTAGATGCGCAGTTAAAAAAGCAAAAAAGGAAAAAAAAAACTTGAGTAAGAAAAGAAAGAAAGGGCCATTCATGCATGTCTCCCGAAGAAACTGCCAGTCGGCTCAGAGTGTCTGGCCCATCTCACATGCGATCTATCGTTTCTTTATTTTTTCCTCTTCGAAACCTTTTTTTCTAACGACGTTCAAAACCAGATTTTATTATTTGTTAGAAAAATGGGCTATCTTACTATATTAATAGCCCTTATTCAAGACATTTAGGTGTGTCCACATGGGATTGGAAATCATCCAATCAGAATGCATCAAACCACCATGTCACTGCTGATGTGTCTACCTAGATGGCATGATTAACAGATTGAGCCCAACTATTTTTGTAATTGGGTTGGGTCGTTTACCCATTCTATAAGCCTAGAAAATCTGTCTCATATTCATGTTTCCGTCGGATGTAAACAGATAAGAAGAATGGATAAGTCTCAATCTGAGCCCAATATAGCCCAACTGTTTTTTTTTAATTTAGAAAAAAAAAATAGATATTCATCTCTTTCTCCTCTGCGGGATATTTCACGACTTCTCACCTTTCGACTTCTCTCCTCTTTTTCACCGTTAACTTCACCTGAAACTCCACTAATCAACAATTAATTGGTCCCTTCAATGAATTGTTACCCTCTTCTGATCTGTCATCCCCTATATATAGAATTCTTTGTACCTTAATCTGTTTCAGTTTCGGAAAATCTACTTACAAACCCTTGGAGATAGATCCCGCCGGAAAGTCATCCGTCACTCACGGCCGCAACACCAGAAACAAGACCACTGGTCCTTCTGCAGTTCCGAAGTCAAACGGAAAGGCACCCGCTTTCGCCCCCACCGTGGACGAGCAGTTGATGTTGGTCAAGGACGTGGAACTCGGCCCTCGCGAAGGCGCGTTTGTTCTGCGTCTAATTCATTCCTGGGAGGCTCGAAACCCAGTCTCAAAAAAGCTGATTGGACAGGAGATGCTCTTGATCGACAAGGAGGTATCTTTGATTATCTTTATGTTTGGTTCTGTGAGAATTTTCGATGGAATATATACTGTGAATTTTGTATTCTAATAGATGTTGAAGAAGATCACACGATGACCAGTTCAATGAATTGAAAAAGATCACATGATCGTTGTGTGGGTTGTTTGATCACGTTTGTATACCTGATTCAAACATTTTAAAGCATATACCTTTTTTGTTTTGTTAATCCTGAAGTCTCATCTGAAGTTCAGTGTTCTTCAGCTGGTGGTATTTGTTTTTAATGATCTGATTTTATTTTTTTCTATTTTGGCTCAGTGGTTCTTCTATCCGACTTCTCTATGATAGAGTCAAGTCTTTGTTTTGCTAGGTTTTTGTGATTGTTTGAAAACCTTAATTATAGATAGCACATATAGATCAAGAATGTAATTGAAAAAGATCACATGATGTCCAGTTCAATGAATTGAAAAAGATCACATGATCGTTGTGTGGGTTGTTTGATCACGTTTAGTACAGTGTTACGAGAAAATAAAGTGAGATGGTTAGGTTAGGTTTGTGTGGCGTGCTGTCCTGTAAATTGAGCTTTTAAGGAGCTAGATGGAGAATTCATGAAGGTAAACCAGAACAACTCTCTCTGATTTTTCCCAGGTGTTGTTAGACTAATGTAGTTGTTTGGTGAAACTCCAGATTATGTTATGTACAGAAGATACTCCAACGCCGTCATGGGCGTGTGTCAAATACGCAGTTCTTTGGTCTACACAGCAGCCCACCATACGTGGTTTGATTGGATGCATTGTTTATTCTGATGAACTGGTACCGGTTAATGGCAACAAACTCTTTCAATGTCGGAGGTAACAACATGTAACAGTATTTCACATTCACCATTTTGTAGCTTTGTTCTTTTATTACATCCTTATTAGCCTTTCTTTGTTCTTAGTATATGAGCATATAAAACCCGTTTTGAAATAATTTATATCATCTAGATCGTTTTCCAGAGGCTTTTACTTGGTGTCTAGCGTCAATTACTTTTTCAAGTCTACGGAAATGGTTGATTTTAACTGTTTTGTTACTATGTTAATTATATTGTGTTGTTCATGTACAAATCATGTTGCCCACCAAGAGATGCAGTTTTGTTTATGCGTGTTTCTGATCTTGATTTCTTAGTATATTTTATGATTGATTGATATTGTGTGAATTTTCCAGAGGAGATAGATCCCTTGAGTAAGACATCCTAAGAAGCCAATTGCTAAACCAAACAAAAGCTCAACGCTGCCAACACATCTGAGTTAGTACTGTAACCTCTCTTTTGGGAACATGAGACACGAGTACTTTGGTGATGTGAGTTCCGTGGAAGAGAAGCTTCAGATGTACACCAATCAGTTTGAGTAAACAAACTCTTTCTCTGTTGGAGATAACAACAAATACCAGTATTCCAGCTCAGATCAGGGAAGTAACTCATTCGACTGTTCTTGAGTTTGGGTGGAGTGATCAGGAGCCAGATATCTTCAATGCTAGAAAATTTGGAAGTTGGAGGCTTTTCGGGCATGTGTATACCCGTGAGATTTGGATTTTCACGGGGATGATTGGGAGAAGACTTTTGAGAGAATACAAGCAGCAGAAGAACTGAAACCATAAGAGGTAATTCTCATGTGAGGTCTTGCACGGGAATGTGGATTTATTTTCAATGAATTAGAAACAGTTTTGATAAGATTTTGTCAGCAGTATATTGGTATGATTTTAATTTTTATCATAAAAAGAAAAGAAAGGGGAAATTTTTGTTTGGAAAATAAAATTAGGAATTTATCGGATCACCGTGAGAGAATCGAAATATCAATGTGGCCAAGTAGAAAAATATACAGGCTAGATTCCTGTTACTTTTGCTTCTTCTGTATATAATTGTATTAGTGTTTTTGGGAAATATTGGAACTTTTGTTAGTGACTTTTGATGTTAAAATTTGGTTCGTTAATTTGTCTGCCAGATTTACTTATTCCCATAAATGTTCTGCGATAGTGAGATGGAGGAGTTGTTGGCTTCTGGCAAAAAAAAACTATACTTTTGGGAGGACAATTCTATATAGGATTTTGGTACTATCCAGGTTTACATATATGCAATGGGACAACTTCCTTTACAAAAATAATGGCATTGCTTGAATTCAATGAAGGGAATGCAAAAGGCATGTATATATGTCAGTTTGTATTTTTTTTTGTCGAGAGGACAGAAATTGAAAATGTAAAATCAATAATTCTAAATAAATAAAAAGTTTTAAATTGGATTTAACAATTATATGAAAGTTAAGAATATTGACTATTCATCACTTTCTTTAAATTTTAATAATAAATACACAACAAAGAGTGAGAGGTTGATCAGTTGTTATGTAGTTTTTGTTTTTATTTTTACTTTAGAAAATAAGCTGTAAATTGTTTTGCAGCGGCTTTAATTGTTTTGCAATATATTTATTTTTAAAGCACAAAATAAAATTTTAAGAATAGTTGATTTTGAAAACTAATATATTATTTTTTAAAAAAAAAATATTCTTTAAAAAAAAACCTTTTTAGAAAAAGTGGATGTCTAGACATTTACCACCAGTACCAATCAACTCACGAGTTTATTCATTTCAAATTTGTTGGACAACATAATAAATTAATTTGTGTGTTATTACTTATATTTTTAGTAGTCAATTTTGAAATAATATATATATATATACATGCTTTTATAAAAAATAAATAGGATAAATTTAATTAAAAATTATAAGAAGAAATTTTTCCGGACGTAGCCCGGACAACGATTCTAGTTAGTTTAATTTTAATTTGTTCGATCATTTAGAAAATGAGATACCTGTTCTATCAGCATCACATCATTCTTAGACATGGTTTACATAATTTTTAGGAAAAATCTGTATATTTATTTAATTATTCTTTTTAATATGTTGGATCATTTTAGATAATGAGATACATTTTCTATCAGCACCACATCATTCTCAAACATTTTTTTTTTTTTTTTTTTTTTTTTTTTTTTTTTGTTAACCAGGGGGTGATCCATCCGCTTTCTAGACGTCAGACTAATCCCCCTGAGGCCGACGGCGCCCGCGTTTTCTAGCATTTAAGCCAGCCCCGGTGGCCGGGCTTCGAATCCAGCAGCGCTATCTCCCAGCCGGGAGCGCTTTACCACTAGGCCGGAGTACCCGGTTTCATTCTCAAACATGGCTTACAAAACTCCAAGTGTTTCTGTCTCGTGCAAATTTGGCGTATAACTTATCCAAATGTTTGGTCTTAATATCGCATATTTATAATCGCGGAGCATACTATTACCAATAATAATTTCGATTATAGATTCGCCTCCGACACATTACTAGATCAGATTAACGACGCAATCTCTTCAGTGTAATAAATTAGAATATCAGTTTTTCTTATAAATTAAAATTGTCTGATTGGTGAATATTAGTATAAACCCAAAAATGTAGTATAGTAGTATTATTTTATTTCTGGTCCATGGGCACTGCACGGGAAATCTGTCTTGTCGAATGGAAGTTAACTCTTCTTTGGATTTCATGAATAAAAATAAAAACTGACGAAAATATAAGTGGCTAGGCAAAATTATTTGATGCCAAGAAAAAACAATCTATTTAAAACACCGACTTCTCTGGCAAATCTGTCATTCGAGTCAACGCCATGGTCAAATATACATTTTCATAAACCAACACACTTTTTATATAACCAAGAACTCAATCCAAACAACACATTAAATGCAGTCATAGCAGCTATGCTATTTACACGTATAACAAATTCAAAAATATTACTCCAATAAAGTAAATAAAATTTCCTGTATATTAATTGAAAAACATTACATTATTATAATGAGTATAAAAATTCTCAGAATAGGTTGGAACATTTAAAAATATATTATGTTTTAATTAAACTAAAGCAACGGTTGTCCTAAAGCTAACGAGCTGGTGTCGATTTTTCAGGACTATGTTGAATCTCATATAGTGTAGTTTGTAGCTTTGTTTATGTTGATTTTGACTCTGGGGTTGATTATAGTTCAATCGCTGGCTTGTGTTTATGGGATTAGTGTATCCTCTAATCGCTGCTTGTCAGTTTTTCGATTCTAGCTTTTATGTTTGGAGTTGAATCTCTATGGTCTTGTAAGTTTGTGTTTTTCAATTAAAATATCAGATGACAAAAAAAAATAAACTAACCATTAGACTGATTAATATAGTGTATAAAAGAATATTTTCTATTATTTCCTAAAATAAAATTTAAGGAAATTTCTTAATATGATTAATATATATATATTATATTACTATATGACAAGTAATTTTATAATATTAAAAAGAAATTAGAAAATCACATCAAACGTATAATAAAAAAATTATTTTTTTCTAATATGTTATATTTCAAATTTTTAAATGATTATAATTAATAAAAAATATTAAAATTTTCACTTTGAAAATTCTGTGATCAATGGTTTAATTTTGTTTTTGATATAACAAGATGCAAATGATCGTAAAATCGTATGAATATGAATTCTTATTTTATATATATATATTCATATTATATATACATATATCATTTAAATTAAACTATTTACAATATAAAAATACACAAATATGTTGATTTTGAAATCTACATTGAAAAGATAGCACATAAAAAATTTGAGGACTAATGGTT
Organism: Hirschfeldia incana; assembly: GCA_026261945.1. Lineage (NCBI taxonomy): Eukaryota > Viridiplantae > Streptophyta > Magnoliopsida > Brassicales > Brassicaceae > Hirschfeldia > Hirschfeldia incana. Next base: position 521,581 of record JABCMI010000105.1, read on the forward strand.
TATTTTTTTTTGTTACCGCAAATATACAAATGTTAATAAAATCATGTGATAATAATATTTATATTGAAATATACTATATATATGTTAATATAATTTAATTTAACAGTATACCATATAAAATAAATAAAACAATTATTTTGATTTATTTACCATAAAAAATAGTGTAATAAACAAGATGTAATGTTTTGGTTTATGTAATAATTAATATTTCTTGAGAATTGATTAATCTAATCTCATATATATTAATTGAGAAAAAATGATTACTCGAACATGTGTAATTTTTTTATTTAAAAAAAAAAAATCTTATAAGAGATTGAGACATTGAAAATTTACTTAGAAGCTACTGAAATCGCATACCGAAAACACGAATTACACAACATGAAAATTAATCTCATATATATTAATTTGTTTCTCTGTTGATTTGTATAATTTTGTCTTCTCCGGGAATTGAATTCAGATTTCCTGATGTAAAAGTATTAATGAATTCATGGTCAAACCATTGGATCAAAGAAGTTTCCACATTTAAACTGTAATTCTGAGAGATGATATGCAATGCGTAAAATCTAATGAATGAAATATAATAATTTTTTTTAAAAAGCCGGAGATCGATTCTCTTCATATGGAAAATTATCGAATTTTTTATTTGTTCAGTCGAAATAGTATCACACTTCAGATATTTTATAAAATTTGGCTAGTAGGCAATTTCGTTATTACACTCGTCTGAAAATATTAGTCGGTGCTACTAATTCGGATTACTTCTACTAAAATATAAATAATAATTAGCATGGTAAAAACTAACCTTGTAAGAATTTTTAAAGTCTTCAAGTTATACTTTCATTTTGTTTATAAATTCATTTAAGTTTTATTAAGCCTTGTGTTATGGATTTAATGAATTTTAACTGCATTCAAAATCTCCTGTTGATAAAAAGAAGTTTAGTGACCATTGAGTTTGCACTTCTATACCTACTATTATTGAGATATATGAAATTTCTCTAATTGTGCTCATTAGGGAAAAAAAACTTCTGTGCGTCATACACATACTAGTTCATTGCCAACAGTTTAATGTGACTGTTTATTTCGTACAATTCTGACAATACAAATCGTCTTTGTTACAGGTCGACGGCATTGCCATCTCGACTTGTACCCGTTTGGTACAAAGTGATATACTAAAATATCATACTAGGAAGAACTTAGAAGTAGCATATATTGGTGTAAGTTAAAGATAATTAGCTAGCAAAAAAAAAGAGTTGAAGATAATTTAATGAAACTATGAAAGTATAAGCGGCCCAGTCATGATGACCAGAAATATTAGAAGATCCGACATTTTAAATATAGATGCATTTCACGTATAAAAAAACATTCAATAATTTAGTATGACGCATTTGGGAACTGCAAACTCACGGTACAATTTGTAAAATAAAATATAAATATATTGGCAGTGCTATATGATTTACAGTTCTGCACAATTATGAATTATCTGTGCCAAATGAGAGTGAGTTGTGGGAAAATAAAAATAAAAAGCAACACGTCAAGTGTAAGATTTGGGAGACCCACCATTCATCGCTCAAGATTTCCCCGTCCCATCTCTTTTGAGATCATATATGTATAATATATCTTCCACTACTATTTCATTCTCCTAAACTTTATTAATGATTATCTTTCTGGCTAAAGCTTTTGGATAACAAAATCGAATATATGAAGGAAGCCACGAAGCTGCTTGAATTTTTTTTTTGATCAAACAAAATGATCGAAAATCTAGTAGCAGAGATGGCCAAAGTAACAACACCATATAGATGACACCATTAAAATATATGTTCTTTGTTGATAACTAGAGGGTGCTTGGTGGACCAAGCTCCAACCAATAATCATCTGAAAGTTTGTTCGGACAAATTCAAATGTTCGCAAGAAAAATTAAAAATTTATATATTATCAGAACACATATATCGTGAGATTATTATAAACCTGGATAGATTAATTTACCGGAATTTGCCTACCACTAGACCATTCATATATGGTTAATTGAAATATATGTTTCGAAAATAGAAGAGAATTTGTAAGGAAATATGGTTTGGATACAAGATGGACAGAGTAATATCAAAATTTTCATACGATTCTGCCCATCCCATGTCTATCTCGTCCACGCCATATCCATTTGCATAAATTAGTCAGACTTATACCTTTTTATATAAATATATTTATTAATTTTAGTTAAACTTATAATTTTTATTTAAAAGTAGGTCATAGTGATTATATTGGTTTGCATTCTATACTAATTATTTACATATATTAGCTACATTTCTTTTTGTTTTAGTTTAAAAGTTAAATGACATGTTTAATGTAAATTTTAATAGGCATATTTTAAAAATTGCATAAAGTTGCATTTATATACTTCAATTACATAAACTGTAATAATGAGCCAAAAATAGTTATGGATTACCTTGATCCAACTTTTTGCATTTTGAGTAATCTTTTAAGATACATGTCACTACTGAATAATCCATTCACCGAAGGTATAATAGGTCTAAAGAATTATACTATTTCAAATGATTAGTTGGATATAAACATATCCTCGCCAGATGTTGAAGTACATTTTAGAAATGTTTGGAGACAAGTATAATATTTTAAATGAAAATTGTTTGAAAACATGAATAGTAGTATTAAATTAATTGTATTTCTATATTTTAGTTAGCTAAATAATTTTATTAATTATATTACCTTAACGATAATATACATCATTAATTATATTACCATAATAATAATAGTGCATATTTTTATTTATTAGTTAATCAATATAGATCTTGTGCCAATTATAAAATCAAAAATGTAAATAACTAAGTTTTATATATGGTTAAATGTTCGATTTAGTAAAACAAAATTATTTTAGTTTCAACCGGTGGAAAATAACGTAACCAAAAACATTATTCAAAACCATGTTTTTATGAATAAAATAATAATTCAAATAAAAAAATAAAAAGTGTTATATTTATTGTCACTTAATTTTTCATTTAATATAATTATTTTATTAAATAAACAGTCTTTTTGTTTATAATATCAGTTAGACATGAACATCTATACTATTAAAACATAATATTTCTTATGAATATAGCCCTCACTTTTCCAATTAACTACAAATATTGTTTGTACTTTTTTGCCAGCAGTATTTGCAACCAATAAAAAGTCATTATTTTGTAATTACATTAAAAAGTATTTAATAATTCAGTTTTTAGCATTTTTAAAAAAAATATTTCTTAAATATTTGCATCATATCTTTCCAAAAAATATTTCACTTTATTAATTATTTAAAAGCATTTATTAAAAACCCTCAATATAAAATCAAGTTAAAATAAAAAATGATTAAATCAACAAAATCATAATACGGATCTGAATGATCTCACCTTCTTTAAAAATAGTTTCATTTAAAATAAAAACTAAATCACATAAAATAAATTTAATAAAATTATAGAAAATGTTTTAAAACGCACAAATAAATTTTTCAATACAGAGAGTGTTGAAAATATAAAATATATTATTTAAATTAAAAAAGATAGTGTAAAATAAGTTTAACTTCGGGTTCAATAAATAAAATCATATTACGGATTAGAATTATCTAAAGTCTTAAAAAATTTAGTCATATTTAAAATAACAAAAATAAGTCATATAAATAATTTTAAGATAAATTTCATAAAAAGTAAAAATATATAATTTATCAAAAATCATAATTTTATTACGTAAAAAAGTTTCAACAAAAAATATACCTGCCCTTTTTAAGGGCGGATCAAAATCTAGTATATACATTATACATCGTAAAAACACTGTGTTTAAATTGATTAGACGAATTGTCATTATAATCTAAAGGGAGCATGCACAGGATCATCTTCAAGAAATGATTACAATGGATGGATATAATAAAACGATCAGATCTATACAGTACGATAAGATAACTGTGAAAACAATTTCAGGAGATTTCTCAATAAAGGAAGATACCTTAAACGAAACATTTTTCTCTTTTAAGGATGTTTTCTTTAATTAGAACACATTGAACCCTCTTTTGTGCTAAAGGAAATTATAAAAAAAAACAAATGAAAATAATATTTCTTTAGCCAAGGATTCTGCACAACTTGTAACATTAATACGTAAGATCAGTTAAACCATATCTTTATGTTATAATGGAAGACAATTTGGTCTAAAGATCGTACTTCATGACTCATGAGCATCCAACTTTTGTTAAAGTATGAGTTTTAAAGAGTTTAAATTTATTAAGACCCCGTACCGCTCAACTTACTTTTTGTGTTGTTTGTTAATTAATAAGGAAAACAAATACGATAGCCTCTTTTAATTACACAATAACAATTCTGTAGTCATAAATAAGATCAATAATTAAGAAGTTAGTAAAAAAAACAGGATCAATAGTTAACTGGTTTTTCTTTCCAACCGAATGCAAAATTATTTAGCCTGTTTAGTTTTCTACTTTTATATTAATATGCTATTTAATTAATAATACACACATATTTTAAATCAAAATTATATCAATTTTTATAAAAGTGTCATTTTAGGAGTATATTCTTAATTATGTTCACAAAATAGTTTTGTTTTGTAGTTATAACATGTAATTTTCAAATTATATTTCAGTTTTGTCTCTACTTTTAGTCTTGATCTTATTACTTATGAAGGAAGCTGTTTGATGTATCAATAAAGAGTAACGAAAAAAATACTTTTTGGTATAAAATATGCTAAGAGTAGTAGTTTTTGTGTAACAGAAAGAATTTCAAAGTATGAGACTAGCTGTATTAGTAAGGAAAAATTTATATATAGTCTTAACTAGCATCGTCTAGCTGGCTGCTGTGACCAACGAATTCAAAAGTTATTTTTGTAACTTGCTTTCAAATTCAAAAGTTTTCAACATGCTACTACACGACTATGAAAATTCATGATATATTCTATAAGTAGTCTGGTACGATTACATTCATATAAGTACCTAAAAGAAAATTTTAATCAGAAGTTACAAAAAAGCAAAATTTTAATCAGTGTTCAAATTTTTTTTCTAATGAGACATATGAAACCGAAACCATTTATCGTCTACAACTATTACAGTGACCTAAAAGAGGAGGATGTGTATGCTATTTTTGACCTCGACTAATGGAGAGTTGACCACTATTATTTTTGAGTTGTATCTGCAAACATTTTATGTTTTATAAAATCATTCTTAAATATTAAATTATGTGAAAAGTAGATCAGACACATTAAGTCAAGTTATAAGCTCTGTTCTTTGTTTATTCAGGCAAGACAACATTAAACAGAACACATTAACAAAGATTTTCTTTGTAACCTCGTAAGAGCATTAGATCATGACAAGAGACAAGACTGTGAAGCTAAATGTTAATTAGTTTTTTCTTAATTGAAAAAATGGGCCCCTCAGCCTTAATGAAGTGAAACAAATTGACAAATAAAATTAACGGGGACGCTAACAAATGATTAGTGCTAATTAAAAAGAAACCAAAACAACAGATAAAGACATGCTCGAGTGTTCTGAATAGACAATGATAACCCCTGTCTGTCTTGTGAAATTCTAAGCCTTGCGATTAGTGTTGATAAGTGCTAATTAAGGATATTCATGGTGCTTAACTAATTATGTTATAGGCAATCAATACTTTTTCAAAAACAAGGTTCTTTTTCACCGTGTTACAAAAAAAAGGTTATTTTTTTGAGCCATTTCACACACAAAAAAGTTAGCCAAATGCAATCTGAATTATGATAATTTTTGTTCACAATTTTGGTCAAGTGTCATACTGGATACACATATATCACTGTTTTGTTCCCTTATTTTGAAACATACATAACTTAATTAAAAATAAAATCTAAATTATTCTCAGCTATCAGAGATTTCACTTGTTTTCACAAAAAACTAACCCATATTTCTGTATTTTAATATATTTATACATCCATACTAAATCTAGTGTTCTTCTACTATATTTTTTTCAACATAGATGATAATCCTGTTTAGCCATAAATAGAGAAATTTTAATATATTTTTTCAGTTGTTTGATAACGGATAATCTCGTTTAGCCATAACCCATTGAAAAAACAGTGAAGTTTATTCAACTACAATATTTAAATCATATTAGAATTACATTATATCACCTATTGGCAATTTATAATTTTGATTCTGATCATATGAATTTATTAATTTATTTGATTTCATAGTGGTCAAAATAATTTTGGAAGGAAATTTTTGTTAAAAATGCAAAAACTTGAATCCGAAAAAAATTGGACCTGTAACTAATAAAAACCACATGTAGAGTTTGAAAAATCAGTAAATATAATTTAAATTTGTATTTATATAAAATTTAAAGATCAGTAAATACTATTTAAATTTGTAAATTTTAGAAAAATTTCATTAGTGAAAATACATAAACCAAAAACGCTTTCTAAACTTTGTTTGAAATTTGCTACAGAAATGTTAAATACTGGTTCTATGCACAAAACATGACAAACTTAGATCGGCCGTCTCGTTTCTGTTTTATCCATGGCCATTAGAAACTAACCCACTTTAAGTATACTCAGTTTCTTGCCAAGATGGATATGACATGGATGTTTGTATATGTGTATATATCGCCAAAACCTGTATACTGTCTTAATTTTCATGAGTTAATCAGTGTCATTCTAGTGTGCTCTCTCGATCATTTCAATATCATATAGCTACCAAGTCTCTTAGAGAAAACTGATAACAATATATAATAAAAAATAATCGTGTATCCTTTGTTCTAGCTGTGAATCGACGGCTGACTTTCTACCAAGGTCCGGGAACGGTACATGACGGGTTAGGGGCGTTCCAGCCTCGTCACAAAAAATGCAATTCGTGACTTGGTCAGTTCGCCCGCTAACACGTCCCGTCAGATCAAAGCCTAAGGCTTCTCAACCCGTACTCCGACCTAGTGTTGTGTTAGCTTGGATAAAGCTAATATCATAAACAACAAGGCATTTACGTAAAACATCGATTTACTTATCTTATATCATATTCGGTTCACAACACACAAAATATTATAAATGTAGTGGCATGCCATCGAGCAAAAGATACATACTTATAGTCTGAAAATGTCGCAAGCAAAAAAATGCAAAATCTACACCAGCCCGCCTAGCTTCCCGCGACCGCTACAAACTACTGGTCACCTGAAAACAACAACGAATGAGGGGTGAGTAATCTAGTATTACTCAATGAGTTACAATCCCCAACTAAACAAATACAACCCCTCGCTATCCCATCCCAAACAATCTAAAGCGAGAGGTTCACCTAAAAGCATATATCAAAAATATCAGCAATAATATAACTGAAATATAAAACCCGTAATAAAATAATACGTGTAAAATATCGATACTATACTATAGTCTTTGTAAATCGATATCCCAATAAACTAGGATTTACCAAATCCCTTTATAAAATATATAACTATAACTCAGGTCCCGGTGACGTTACTCTTTGCCATTACATATTGAAAAAAATGATTCTATATGTTTCTTTATTAACAATGAATGTTTACTAAAATGGTTAAGATATGTTTTTGGAGTACATTATACTTGCAGAGTTTTAGATAACTTGATCGGGATTCAATATATTCTCTTGTAAAAAAAAAGAGATTTGTTTTTAAGAAGAATATAAAAATCATCTCACAAAATTCAACAAAATATTTTTGAGTCAAAATGCACCATAGAGAAAATTGCAATGTTCACTTTAGTCAATTGGTAGATGTTTATATTTTAATGCACCATAGAGAAAATTGCAATGTTCACTTTAGACAATAACGTATGTAGCATCATCATATTCATTCAAATACTTGGTTTACTTATTTTTATATAATATATCATTTTTGTAAAATTCAATAAGCTATTTAAAATACTAATAGTAAAGTAATGTCTGTAATATCATTTTGGTAAAATTTAACAAATTTTTCAAAATAATAATACTAAAGTAATGTGTAAACCAAAGATTTGTTCTTAATTGCCTAGGTGATCCATCAGTGAAAATATGATTTGACAAAATTTCAGAATTTGAAAGGAAAATTATTTATCTTCTAAAAGTGTGTATTATATAAGGTGGATTCTAGCCATAATTGATATACTTGAGGAAAATGTGAAATCCAAGAAAGAGTCAAATGCAACGTGCTAGAGAAAAAGTTGCATTGAAATAAGGGTGGCCCGGTTTATCATGTCACATACCTACTACAATTAACTAAATGTATATTAATTCAATATTTTATAGTATCTCTCTCTACATTCCACTTGATATTATGACAACTTCAAGATTAGTTTTATACTACACACATGTAATCGGAGTGGTAGATATATTGGAACTTGAAAATTACGGTAGAAATATAGGGATGCACTAAACGCTGTAAACCCAATTTTAAAGTTAGGCTGTAAGTTAAATGGTCGAAAGGTTATGCATCTAACAACTCAGTAAATGACAGGGATTGAAGAAACTATAAGTGTTTTATGTGTGTAGTAAAAAATGATTTAAGAAAGTGACATAATTTTGTTTCACGATAAATAAATAAACATGAGCATGCACTTTTGAGATCTAGTAGTGGAATCATATCGATGATGTAGGCCACAAAAGAATAAATTAAAGTTTTGTATCTGGTTCATATCTGCGCAGTGTAATAATCAAGTCTACGATATTGTAAATATACTATATTTGATGGGTGTATTGTTAAATTTAACAAACATTTCTTCTGTTTCTAATTAGATGAAGTTTTAAGAAGAAAATTTGGTTACAAATTACATAAAGTTTTGAGACTTTTAATGTAAAAACAAATAAAATAATATTACTTTTTTCTCTCCAATCAAGTGTTTAAAATTATTTTTTCTCTTTAATCAAGTGTTTTGAATATAAATAATATATATATTTTTAACTTGTGTGTTTTATACAACATCATGTAATTTGAAACAGAAAGAGTACTATATTTTTAATGGATTCTTTTATAACATTTTTTTGTCACAAAGGATTCCTTTATAATAAAACTTGACAAATATATACATAAAAAATTATGATTTCGAAATGCAAACCTCTCATAAATTGGGTCTATATATATCTTTTTTTTTTGAAAAATGGTCTATATATATTTTCCTTAAGGAAAACATCTATCTATCTATACTATTATTTGCGAAGTAATTTTTCACAACGAAGTTTTCATGTTAAAAGTTAGAGTGGTCAAAGTCGATGATACCCTTAATGAATAAATTTTTAAATTAGCTAATATATAAAAAAAACGAATTTAAATTTATTTAATTAGATAAATGATTAGAGTTAATAATAATAAGAATTATCCAAATCTAGAAAGTATATGTTAAAACAAAAAAAACAATTCTTATATATATTGTGTTGTTATCTGAAAATACTTTTAATAAAAATTTAAAAAATCGATGATACTCTTAATGAATAAATTTATAAATTGACTAATATATAAAAACGAATTCAAAATTAATTAATAAGATAAGAGATTAGAATTAATAATAATAAAAATTATCAATCTAAAAATATATGTTAAAAAAAATAATTCTTATATATACAGTGTTGTTATCTGAAAAATATTTTTAAATAAAAAGTTAAAATTAAAAACAGAAAATACATAACTAAAAGTTAAGTAATTAAAATTTATTTATTAATAATGAATATATATATATATATATATATAAGGACTTTAAATAAAAATTATAATTAAAAAGAATTTTCAAATGAAAATATAAATAATAATTTATCATCATAATAATTATAAAATACTTACGCCTGTATATGCGACCGAAACACCTAGTATTTTGATAACTCTAAAAATGGATAAGTTGATATTTTGTAAAAAGATTATAGCAAAAGAAAATGTCCATTCGAATGTTTGATTACACAATATGCCTTTTACTTTTTGGGTACATCTTTTAACACACGTAAAAAGGGAAAGGTTAAACATTAATATAAAAAAATATGCGAAAAGCTGGTAGTAATTATTCAGCTCAATTTCTTCCAACATGCTTTCCTAACGGGAGACACTGTTTCCTCCTCATCCCTTTCTTTTACATTTGAATTAATCGACAGAAAAGAAAATCCTTCAGTCACGAGATGTATTTTTCACATTGAGGCTAATAATTGTTTGAATCGTAGCTGAGTCATTTACTCAACTGAGCAAATACATTATAAGGCCCGTTAAAGCCCAGAGAAGAGTTGTGCCATTTCCAAGAGAGCCCCAAGAGATGCAACACCACCTCTTATTGTATACCGTCTAATGAACCAGCCATGCCCAAGTCGAGAGGAAGTACAGAGAAAATGGACCTAAGGAATGAAATCAAGCCCGTTTCTTGTTCTACAGTCTTTACTCCCGTCGACTGCTTTAACTTCTATTTCAATCTCAGCTTTGTGTCAGTGGTGTCTATCTTTCTCTGTCGACTTCTCTATAATTCCGCTTTCATCGTCAAGCTTTCTCTGATACCTTAACCGAGCATACTTTTTCATATATATATATATATATATATTACCAATCATTTAGTTTCTGTTTTCATGTCAAAGAAGCAGGAGAAAGGCCTCAGCAAACATTAAGTGCTCATGGAAAAAATGTTCTACACCAAATGTGGAAGAGGTTATGCTACTTAGACAGTCCAAAATCTTGGAGGTTTAAGTTCAGGAACAGCTCAGCAACAAACGCTGAGAAATTTTTCTAAGACATGGATGTTCTATTGGCCATTTCTAGAGAAGTGCCGATCCCAAAGTCTTGCTAAAGCCTATGAAGAGGAAGTGTTCTAAGTCTTGGATGCTTAAGTTCTGTTGCGATAGACCAGACGCACTTTCGGGTCAGATGTTCTACTAGAACCAGACGGGATGTCCGGGCTGGAAGTCAGACGTTCAACTAAAACCAGACGTCCGTCACCAGATGTTCAACCTTTGCTTAGTATAATATTATCCGTTTTGAACCTAAATCTTTCACATATTTGTTTTTGGATCGTTACTCCTAAAAGGCTTCATACTAAGCGGAACTGAACTAGCTATGTATATTAGATTTTATTCTGTCTAATATCCGATGTGAAACTTGGATTACCTTTTTAATTATTCTGACAATCCTCCCCTAAAACTAAAGACCACGAAACCTTGGCTCTGATACAAATATGTTGTGACAGACCAGTTGCACTTCTGGGCTAGATTCTCTACTAGAGCCAGACCGGATGCCTGTGCTGGAGGCCAGACACTCAACTAAAGCCAGACGTCTGTCATAATATGATATTGTCTGTTTTGGGCCTAAACTCCTCACGAATTTGTTTTTTAGTCGTTTATTCTCAAAATGCCTAACATTAAGTAGAATTGGACCAACTATATATATCATACTTTATTCTGTCTAATATCCGATGTGAGAATTGAATTGCCTTTTTATTTATTTTGACAAATAAACTAGAGAAGCATTTCAGTTGCAGACACAACTGTCAGAGATGATGGCGAAGATTGAAAGCAGGGAGGGCCTAGAAAATTTAGGACCATAAGCAAATTAAAAAAAAATGGCTGCTTTTATGGTATTTTGAACCCTGGTTGGGTAAAATGGATGATTGATAAGGGTTGTAGCTTTATGTTTTTGGCTGTAGTATTTAATCTGTAGATTTATTTGCTGTAACTTTGGTTGCTGTAGCTTTGTAAAACACTTATTTTTTTATTTAGAAATAAAGTTCTCTACAGCCATATTTTAATTTTGTAGAGACTTTTTTGCTGTGAGATTTTTTTTTTAAAAAAAAACTTGATTGGTTGACATATATGTCTCTAAACTAGATTTTGGTTTTCTAGAGCATCTAAGCCATAACCAATCATCCCCAAAGTAAGTTTCTGGCTTTCAGATTTTACTAAGAGACTAAAGAAAAGTTTGTCCATATTGTGGCCAAGATTGTCTTTATAATAAAACAGCGGAAGTCACTGCTTCTTTGACTTGGTCCAAGGACCAGCTCTAATTAAAAGGACAAGAAATGAGAAGGGCATGGAGGTGAAGAAGACAAAATACTTAACACTTGCCACATATTATCACTTCACGGATGTCTTATAGTTCGGATTGACTCTGATTTGGTGGATTAATTCGTGTGTTTTTGATTTTGCAGATTTACAAAAAAAAAACCACATTGAAAATATTTCTGCGGAAAACATTTTTTTCAACTAGTCTTTTTATCAAATCCAACTAACTTTATTTACTAGGGATCTTTATTCCAAGCATGCTAAATTCTTTGTATTGTATTTTTTGGTGAAATGTTAAATTCTTTGTATTGTATTTGTTTGTAGATATTAACTACTTAATTTCGGTTTTCGTTATACTATTGATATTTTATTCGTCGGTCTTCAATTAGGTTGCCACACTTTTGTTTATGTGTTTTTCGTTAATTAGTATAGTCTCTCGCATTCTTTTTTTTTTTTGACTGATCCGTCTAATTCTTTTTCCATTCTTACTTCATGACATTGTATGTTTGTTCTCCCCCGCTACAAATGTCATCATCACTCATTTGATTGAATCATTTCTCTTCAGCTTTAATTTTTATTAGATTATAGTTTATCTGGCTCATCTAAAGGATCTCAGATTTATCCTTGTTTACGGAATGACATTAAATCTCATCAACTGAAAGATGTAATTGTTGATATATCTTTCAATTAAATCTGTAAATGGGTTATAAAGAGCATATGTAGTGAGCGATCACTGCTGCATATTTGTTTTGAAACAGTGACCAACAATATCCCTCGTGGGTTTATTCCATGCAAATTGTATATGCAAAAGATCATAGTATATGCTCGAATAAATTTTGAAGTTGTATTTCATATCCTTCTCTTTATTGTTTGCCGCTGCGGTCCGTGTCTAGTTGGTTGTTTTCTCTATGTTCCACACTTGAGTGATGAACATATTCATGTAGCTTTACTTAGTGTCATCCATTTCTGTCTTTACTTTGTGTTTAATTCGTTTGGTAATTTTTGCATTAAGAGACATATATAGTGACAAAAAAGAGACATATATGTATCTAAATATATATTAGTATTTAATTACAGATTTCTAAAAATTACAAGAAATCCAATCGAAAGTTTTGACATTTTGGAAATAACGAATTGATATATTATAATTGGTAGTTTAAAAATCTATGTAGACAGTTTAAATGGTTTACATCTTCAATTTTGTAGTGTACAAATATAAAGTTCCTTTAAATTTCTATATGGTTTACTTTATCTCTAATATATTCTTCAAATTAACCAAATTATATTTAATTGACATAATACCTACTTCATCTATATTATTAAAGTTGAAGTACACAATTGGATTGTTTGGAAACAATAATAGTAGAATAAATGAGATATGTTTGGAAACACTGATAGAGAACAGTTGATGTCAACTCTAAAAAGAAGAAACAAATGAGACCTTGCTGAAGTAGGGGTAGCGCCAATTTACATCCTTCTCAGTTCTCCCCTGGTGTCTCTCCTCCTCAAAACCTGTCGGCCTTCCCTTAAACCTGCTCTTCACCCTCTTGTTGTCACACACACCTTTCCCTCTCCTTATCATTTAACCAATATTCTCTCCCTTCCCACAAAACCCATTTCCACAAGACAAACAATACTTAAGACAACCAATATACTTAAGAGTTATCACTCTTTGTTTTCTCTGAATTTCTTCTATGTTTTTGTTCTCCTTTCCTGTGAACAAAACCAAAGAAAAACCTTTCCTCTCACCTTCAATTACCTGAGGAAAGAAGAACAGCGAGATACGCATCCCCACACGTTATCTCTCCTCTTTAATTCACAGCCCTGAACTACAAAAAAAAAACCAGAACTACAAACGGTTGCTTTTTCTTTAAACGGCTACCTTTTTCACTTTCCCTTGACCATAAAACTTGAGGAATAGAGATAAAACAGAGACACATAGCTATTCGTGTGGCAAAACCCAGATGGAATTTGAAGCGTTTCTTCTGTCCTTAGGGACATCAGCATTCATCTTTCTCCTTCTCATGTTCCTCTTCACCTGGCTTTCTCGTAGACCCGGAAACGTTTACATTTACTATCCGAACCGGATCCTTAAAGGCATGGATCCTTGGGAAGGCAGCTCCTTGACCCGAAACCCATTTGCTTGGATCCGTGAAGCTTTGACTTCCTCTGAACAAGATGTCGTTAAGTTATCCGGCGTTGATACCGCCGTCTACTTCGTCTTCTTGAGCACTGGTTCGAACATTCTCTCTCTCTCTCTCTCTCTCTTCAGCTTTTGTTTGTTTTTCTTTCTGATGAATTCCGTTGCTTCTGATTTGGGTTTGGACTTTAACATAAGAAAGTTTCAATCTTTGGAGACAATTTGATGAAAAAAAAACGTTTCCTTTTGTTTGTATGTTGTCTCTGTTTGCTCTGTTTTACTTTTGTCCATATCTGCTTATAGTACGTTTTGATCTTATTTTTTTTGTCGCCAACGAATAAGACAAAACAGTTTAAAACAAAAGTGTTTCTGATGGTCTTGAAAACTGGCTTTTGTTTGAAACAGTCCTGAGGATCTTTGCTTTGTCCAGTCTTCTCGTCTTACCGACTCTACTCCCTTTAGCCGCTACGGACAACAGTTTAAAGAACACAATGGACGCAATAGACACCACAAGCAAAGGGACTTTTAGCCAACTTGATAATATATCAATGGCTAACATCACAGTAAGTTAAAAACAAAACACAGACTTCATTCGAAATTGTTCAAAAAAAAAAAAAAAAAAAAAAACTTCATTCGAATATTTTGTTTTATTCCATTTAATTGTTTTCCTTTTGGTTTTTCTAGAGAAAGAGCTCAAGGCTGTGGGGGTTCCTATTAGCGGTTTACTGGATCTCTCTGGTCACGTATTACATGTTATGGAAAGCTTACAAGCATGTCTCTACATTAAGAGCTGAAGCTCTCATGTCTGCTGACGTAATTCCGGAGCAGTTCGCTATTCTTGTTAGGGATATACCTTCCCCACCTAACGGGCAGACACATAAAGAGTTTATAGATTCTTTTTTCAGAGATATATACCCCGACACATTCTACAGGTCGCTTGTCATCACAGAGAACCGCAAGGTATCTGTTCAATAATACATATTTAAAAAAATAAAATCTTTTTAATTTTTTTATTAATTTTTTTATTGAGTATAGTTTCAAAATAATATATATTTACAATTTTCACATCATAAATGCAATTTTATATTTCTTCTATTTCTACAGCTATAAGACTTCAAGAAATAATAAGATTTCAAGAAATGCAATTAATGTTTTTAAAACTTACGATTTTTTATTTTTAGTTGACAAAAAGTGGATTGTAAAATATAAAAAGAATATCATTTTTAAACAAATTATTTCTCTAATATTTTTCAAAACGGAGGGAGTATATTATTGTAAAGGTGTTTTCTTGTTTTGTAGGTTAATAAGATATGGGAAGCCCTGGTAGGTTACAAGAAGAAGCTTGCACGTGCAGAAGCGATATTCGCAACGACTGGTAACCGACCAACGAACAAAACAGGCTTTCTTGGTCTGGTCGGAGAACAAGTAGACAGCATTGAGTATTACACCGACCTAATCAGCGAGTCTGTAGCCAAACTAGAGACAGAGCAGAAAAAGGTTCTTGCTGAGAAGCAGCAAACCGCAGCTATTGTTTTCTTCACCGACCGAGTCACTGCCGCTTTAGCAGCTCAGTCTCTGCACAGCCAGATGGTCGACACATGGACAGTGGCCGAAGCACCCGAGCCTCGCCAGATCATCTGGGAGAATCTCAAGATCAAGTTTTTCACAAGACTGATCAGACAGTACTTGATCTACTTCATCGTCGCAGTGACCATCCTGTTTTACATGATCCCCATCGCGTTTGTCTCTGCGATCACCACTCTTGACAATCTCCAGAAGGCTATTCCTTTCATAAAGCCGGTTGCGAAGATAACTTTCATAAGAACCGTTCTTGAGTCTTACCTTCCTCAGATTGCGCTCATCATCTTCTTGGCCATGTTGCCTACGTTCCTCATGTTCCTCTCCAAGTCCGAAGGGATACCTTCGCGGAGCCACGCCGTTAGAGCTGCCTCGGGGAAGTATTTTTACTTCTCGGTCTTGAATGTATTCATCGGTGTGACACTTGCAGGGTCTCTGTTCGATAATTTGAAGGCTCTCCAACAGAAACCAAACTCTATTGTAACCGTTTTAGCTACTAGCCTTCCTAAGAACGCTACTTTCTTCTTGACCTACGTTGCTCTCAAGTGAGGTTTCTCCTTACTCTTTAACACACATGCACTTGTTTGTTCTCTTAATCTTATGTTTCTTGAAATTTTTAGATTTTTTATTGGTTATGGCCTCGAGCTGTCACGGATCAAAACGTTGATAATATTCCATCTGAAAAAGAAGTATCTATGCAAAACCGAAGCAGATGTCAAAGAAGCTTGGTACCCAGGAGACTTGAGCTACGCGACTAGGGTTCCTGGAGACATGCTCATCCTCACAATCACCTTCTGCTATTCTGTAATCGCTCCTCTAATCCTCGTATTCGGCGTTATCTACTTCGGTTTAGGGTGGCTCATCCTGAGGAATCAGGTCAGACTTTCTCATAGAAAACCCTATTAGGTTTTAATCATGTTCTTCAGGTGATCATGATCGGTAAAAAAGAAACGTTGTAATTTTTATCTATACGGCAGGCGTTGAAAGTGTATGTTCCATCATACGAGAGCTATGGAAGGATGTGGCCACATATACACACTCGTATACTAGCGGCATTGTTTCTATTCCAAGTGGTTATGTTTGGTTACTTGGGTGTCAAGCTATTCGTTTGGGCGACCTTCTTGGTTCCTCTTATCGCCTCCTCTATCATCTTCGGATACGTTTGCCGCCGGAAATTCTACTCAGGGTTCAAGCACACTGCTCTCGAGGTGGCTTGCCGTGAGCTGAAGCAGAGTCCGGACCTCGAGGAGATTTTCAGGTCATTCATTCCGCATAGCTTGAGCACTCACAAACCAGAAGATCACCTGTTTAAAGGCGCATTCTCCCGTTATCAAGACTATGCTGCAATATCAGCTGCTTAAGGTTTGAATCCAAATCCCTAGTTATCTCGTAAAATTCTTGGGTTTTTAGAAGCTTTTTTTTATTGTTGTGTGTGGTTTTAGGGTTTGTTTAGGATCTTTCTTTGTATGTGTTTGTTCTAGGTTGTAACCTCTAACTTTGTAAAAGCTAACTTTTAAGACAAGCAATCAATTTAGTATTTTAAATCTTATATATATATATTCTTTGCGAAGTGATTTGTACACGTGTCACTACAATCATTCTCAGTAAAAAAATAATGACATAACACTGAAAAAAAGATGGCATGTCTTTAGAAAAGTGTGATAAGACGTCATAGTAATTGTGAAATGTAAAGTTTTCTTATAAAAATTTACATCTTTTTACAAAAAAATTTAATAGGATAATGACTAATAACTCATATATCATCATTAATGTCAATTTTTCATATAAATGTTTATTTTTGATAAAATTATTAAAATGTATTAATAACTTACATATCACTATTAGAATAATATATATATATATATATCACATTAATAAAAAAAATTAGTAATAAAACTTGTATACTTATAAAAATAAATAATATTTCGAAATTTCTGTTGTCATATATGAATATATTTATTTTAATGATTATGTATAAATTATTTCCATATTCTAAAAAGTTTACAAAAAATAATACCAACATTAAATGTAATGCATGCGCTATTACCATATTATAAAAAGTTTACAAAAAGTATAAATTTACGGTAAATGTAATTATACATGTCATATTTAGGTATAAATCATGCCATCAATTGATTATATAGATGACATATGGCAAATCATTCGCCAAAATAAATCGTTAGGAAAATTTATCTTAGATTATAATTTTAAATATATACATAGATCTTATTTAATATAATTTTAGATAAACAAAATTATTTTTTTTATCTTAATTTTATGTTTATTAAACCAAATGTATATTGAAAAAGTGATAAAAAAATCTATAATATTACTAAATTTAAATTAAATTTTGAAAATTCTTTACTGCACATGGTGCATGAAAATGCCAGTTTTTTTTATAAACTTATAAACTAGGAACTGTTTGGAACATTATTCAAATGGAAATATATATGTTTGCGTCTACGCTTCTTAGTTAAAGTTTATATTGTTTAATGGAATATCAAATAGTAAACGCAACCATATACATTACTTTCACAACTTTATCTATGTACATTGATTAAATTTTTTAATTTTTAAACTAATTTATAGATTTATATTAAAAAAATAATTATAGAACTTAAATTTTTTGAAATTTTAATTGTAAATGAAAAATACTCTACGTGGATCAAACTCTAGTATACCTTACTTTCACAACTTGATCTTTGTACATTGAATTCAAATGTTGTAACAATACTCACAAAGACAAAACATTAAAAAAAAACGAACAAATGGGAAATGAAATAAATTATTTTTCATAAGTTATAAATTGGTCTTGGTCCGGTCGACAAGGGAGAGGGGATGTCTTCTGGCGCACGGACCGGCTTCACCCACCTACCGGTTTGTTTGTTGAGAATCAGACCCTTATGTGCCACTTGATACCAACACTCCGGTATTCTCAGATGATCAAGTAACATATCTGTGTTCTTGTTCACAGAGGCAACGTCCCTCCTGGCGTTAACCCTAAACCCTGATTTCTTGCGGTGGAAGCCGTCCAAAACATGGAGATACACCTCGAGATTGTGACACCCCGCTAAATCAGAGTCTTGTTTTATATAAGGCGAGCTGAATACATCGAGCTTAAGCTGCGTTCCAACGTGCCTGTAGACCCAGCTGAGCCTGGAAGTTATGGGGTTGAGTTTGTTTAGAACCTTGTTGAACACGATACCAGGAAGCTTAGGGACAATGTCTTGCTTGTTCACCACTCGCAACACCTTAACACCCATACTGTTCATCCTTTCCTTGAACGCCAAGTTACCTACTCTCGGCGCACCAAATGAGATCACAGAAACATTACCGGATAACTCCGGAACATCTCTGGCCGCCTCGTAAGCGTTCATGAGCGCCAACGCGCCTCCTAGGCTATGACCAGTCACGGTTAAACTCACCTCTTCGCCTCTATCCGTAAAAAACTTCACTAACCGCTTCACTTCATCCATCGTCTGCTCAGATGCACTTTCTTTATTGTACCTTGTTTGCTCGCTTTTGGAGTTGTAGATGCTGAAAAAACCGCTTTGCACCTTGACCACGTTCTTGCCGTGTTCACTTTTGCAATCGAACGGCTCTTTACTAGTTCTAAGATCCATGAACCATTCAGTAGGAGTGACGGTTCCACGCCACGCCACAACGATGTCTCTCCGACCGATCCTCAACGACTCTCTGTCTCCACTCACAGCGACGAACCCCATCCAGTTCGAGTCTTTGCTCCACGTCTCCCCCAAAGATGAGCTCAAGAACCACTGAGGAACATCGACGTGAGACATGGCGTAGATGTATTTGGTTACCTTGTAACCATGTCTTGTAAGACCTAGCTCTTCGAAGAGTTTGTTCCTGTTGTATCTACAGCTTCCGCAGAACTCGGACAAAGGATCGAAATCGAGGGAGTCATAGACTGATTCAACGAACTCTCCGTATTTGGTTATCTCTCTCCTCAGCCATGGATGCAGAGGGTCAAGAAGATTCTCCCAGTTCTTGGAACCGTGAAGCTCACGCCACGCTTTCGATATGTTTTCCCTTGGGGACGCGGCTGGAGTCATCATGTCGCCGCGGTCTAGAAAATCAGAGGCTGAGTACTTTGGAAGCTGGAGTAGATACGCCAGCGAGTTGGTGGCGTCGTTGGAGATTTTGCAGATCCTCCGTGCCGTTTGGGCTAATTCTGGTTCTTGGTTTCTTGATGTCATGTGTGTGAGGCGTTTCTTGATTAGCAAGAAACCCGGAAGATGTGACTTGACCCGGATCTTGAAAGACTTCCATGCAAGCTTGAGCTTTTGCTTCAGTTTCCAGGATCGTTTTGTTGTTCTTCTTCTTAGCTTTCTCAATGGAGTTTTGATCGTTGACTTCTCCATCCTTTTGAGTTATGATCTGCCCAAGACCTATTCAAGTGATGATGAAGATGATAAAAGTTGTGTTGTAGCAAGAGGAGAGATATGTTTTGGACTTGATCTCGAAGTGTCATTTATACAGACGAAGAAGACTATATGACAGGCGCATATGTAACTTCTGGGAAGACTCAATTTCATAGATGAAGAATAAATGTTTGACCGGTCTAATTTATTACATCGCTCGGTACGGAAGGTGATTGCCGGTAAATATTCGGTTTAGTTATAAATATGAGTAAGCGCAAGTGATTTACTAATAAAATCCGTCCCGGTTTAGATAAACCACATCTTTAAATTTTCTCTACTTAGTTGGTCAAAGTAATAATAATACGCTTTGTTGACAGTGTCTTCTTTACAATTTGTTATTTGGCAGCTTGATTTTAATAGTTACGGCTGCTAAATCAAACATACAAGAACAAGAGTCTAATGTGTCGGCTTTTGCGTTAGGTTACATAATTCCAAGTTTCTTGCCAATAACAGGGCCACTAATGATGATCTACAATCTTATAAATATTCTGTATTCCTATATGTAGATACGAGCATTTACATAAAAACAAACACAATATCTGATTATATATTGCATAACCTAACGTACGCATGTTAGAATGGAATTTAAGACCAGCCAGTTTGACTTAACTGATCCTCTAGTGTTCGGTCTTTCATTTTTGGAGTTAGTGGAAACAAAATAACAACACAACAATGAATTTTCATTTAGATTTCAATGTTATTGTGCAAAAAAAAAGTAAATTAAATAAATTGATAGTTATATGAATTTTCATTTAGATTTCAGTGATATAAATAGAAGTACACAGGTTGACCAAATAATTCATTTCAGCTTAGGTTGAAAGTAACTGAGGATGAAAAGAATTGACTAAGCTAGAAAGTCTCTTCACGGCAAGTTCGTCCGAACGTCGATGACTACTAAAATCAATGTCTGAAATATGTGATATCCTTTCTATTCTCAGTTTTGCCCCTTGACTCATGTAAAATTTACGAAATTTACCACTAGCCCTAACCTCCGCAAAACTAAAATGGGCCTCGAGTGAAGCCCGTATAAGAAAAAGCAAAATCTGCCTTGTGATATGTGACACGACAGCCTTATCTAGAGTTGAATTTCACCAATACCCACCTGACGCGTCGGCAAAAAACCAAGGCAGAATCCATTTCTGTGATAGCCAAAGCCACAAAATGGTTCTTGGCTAAGCCTAAATCATTTTAAAGACAACTAAGAACAGAAAAAAACTGCTACGATTAAAAAAAATTGAAAAACAGATCGTCAAGAAAATTAAAGTTTATCACGTAAGAGTCGAAGAAAATGACGAGCACTGTGATGATGACTGCACTGCCTCAGTTTAATGGTCTTCGTGCCAGCAAGATCTCTGCCGCTCCTGTTCAAGGCCTGGTTAGTAACTTTCATTTGTTTTTAGATTTTTAAAATGTGATTTGATCATCTACACTACACACTGAAGAAACGTGCAAGCATTAACAAAGAAATAAATATAAATATTGGTGATCATTTTTGCCGTTGATTATCATATGTTTTTAATGGCAGATTCATTGGAGACTATTTTTCACACTGTAATATCGTAGCAAATAAATCACACACTTATTTACCAAAAAAAACAAATATATCACACTGCAGAAATAGTTTGTTATAAATATCCTGAAATTAATTAATCATGATTTTTTTTGATCTACCAGGCAACTGTTCAGCCCATGAGACGCAAGGCAAATGGAGCTTTGGGTGCAAGGTGTGGTGACTTCATTGGTTCATCAACAAATCTGGTAACTGAAGAAAAATTAAATGAATATCTATTCAAGTTTAAGCAATGATTGATGTTAGCTACTCTCTAACTAGATAATGGTAACGTCGACAACCCTGATGTTGTTCGCGGGGAGATTCGGACTTGCACCATCCGCGAATAGAAAAGCAACCGCTGGACTTAAGCTGGAGGCACGTGACTCAGGTCTACAAACGGGTGACCCAGCCGGGTTCACGCTCGCTGACACGTTGGCTTGTGGCACCGTTGGTCATATCATCGGTGTTGGAGTTGTCCTTGGCCTCAAAAACATCGGTGCTATTTAAAACTTATTTGGTTGGGTATTTGTAACCATTGTAGATTTCTTAAACAAAATTCTCAAGAACCTGAGGGGGAGATCTAATAAATTTTACAAAACTACTATATGTTTATAGTATTTGCATCGCACGTTAGCCTAAACACAAGTAGAAAAGATATCTTATATCTACGCCATGTACATTGTGAATGTTGTTCACAATACTTGCTGCCTAAACACGTGATTAGAATGAACCGAATGCATTTGTTTCAATATAAAACACCACTAGACAAAATATAAATAAAATTAACAAATACTATTAAAGAGTTGAAAATATGAGTGGCGTGAGATATATCATATACATAGTTATTGAATAAGTTGTAAAACATCTAGAGAATATGCCATGTAATTAATATTCATAATGCTTTGTATAAATACTAAATATTGGAATGTGTTGTAACTAAGTCAGCAAGTTGAGGGTTACAGGTATGAGGATCTTGTGCTCGAGCGGTAAAAAGACGGAATCGTCTGTTTAATCCATTGTTTGACATCCATGAATACAAGTTCTTACTTACATTCCATTTGCATATTTGGAAAATGTCTAGCTAGTTGTATTTCCCACATAAAATATTCTAGGTTTTTTTTATCAACTGGAATTTACCACGAGTCATCCAAAAACATTGAATGTTTAGTCTGGTAATGTGTTTTGAGTGTTTCAAATAAACAAAGTTCTTTTTTTATAAATCATTCATTTTTTTCAATAATACTTTTGATCATAATTTATTTAGTGCTTTATACTTATTAATGGGAAAAGACTCGTGCCTTTAGCTGGATTATATGGTTCTTAAAATATTAATGGTCTGTAATAACCCGTTCTCTATGTAGAGTGAGATGTTTTATAAAATATTTGTTAAATATTTTTTTTAGTTTTTTTAATAATAAAAATATATAAAAATTTATTTTAATAATTTGATCAAACGAAAATTGTATTAATATTTAGTTTTGATCAAATAAAATATGATAATGTTTCTAAATTTTAAAATTAATATATATTATATATATGGCATATAGTTTAACCTAAAAGATATTAGCATATATATATATATATTGATATATTTAATATGAATATGTATAAAATAAAAATTTCTACTCATATAGATTTAAGATCATTTTTAATTTGCTATAATAAAAAAAAGAGAACTTTGATTACAAATCTTTAATGTGGTTTTGTAACAGTTTTGGTAATTTTTAGTTGTTTAAAATTCAGAGTATAACATATAAAAAGGCTGAAAAATTATTATATGATTAATATGACTGTTTAGTTTATTTTAATAATATAAATTGATAATAATGATAAATGAAATCTTTATTGTTCAGAATCATTAATTGTTATATATATATTTTAGGGATAATTCTGTAGTTTTATTTAAGGAATAAAGATTTTTTTTTTCAGATTACTTACTAATTTTATATTTATTTAATGAGATGTATATTATATGTTTAGATAGACTAGCTTATTTACTAATAATTCGAAGAGTGATTCTGGTGATACATGTCATAGTCCACAAATTATAATGTTTTTAAAATAATATATAAGAGATGTGTTTGTATGATATATTCCCTATGTTTCTTAAAAATTTCATTTTAGCATTTTTTTCTTCTTTCAAAATAATACCATTCTACATTTTCGGTATATTTTTCATATATAATTTTTTCTTACCCTTTCACGCAACCAATCAACTTTTTTATTTGAATTATTTTCATTTAAATAATTTAAAAAAATGAAGATACATTAATATATTTATCATTTTTTAAAATCCGTGTTTGAAATGTGTCAAAGTGATATTTTTTGCGAGGCTGAAGTATATCTTTAGTAGCTTTGGAAACGCTTAAGATAACTTTATATATGTATTTGCTATGATGATACCTCGATTTCTAATGGATCGTCAGACAGAAGTGGATCCAGACATTCTACATCAGTGTGTTGGGAGATCCTTAACAAAAAAAGTGAACGTTACAATCGCGTAGCAACTACCAGAAGCACTCCCAAACAGAAAAGTATCATTTTCATTCAAAGTAAGTCCAATTAGGTAAGGCTTAGGCCCATAAATACATAGACTTTTTAGTAACTTCATGTCCTAGAAGCAAACAACTAACTTCATGTCCTAGAAGCAAACAACTTGGAAAACCAGACTTTCTGTATTATATTCGATCGATGCGAGCGTATCGACTATCAAAGAGTAATAATCTCTCTGTTTTATATTGTAAGTAGTTTAAGAGAAATTTGTTTGTTTCACAATATAAGTAGTTTTTTTTATTTTATATAACTTTTACGTTATCGGGTATAGTGTAACCAATCAAATAATATCAACTCATTTACTATTGGTTTAACTATACTTAATTTATATATCAAATATTATTTTAAAAATAACTAATATATTTCTTAATCTTTGTGCATTCAACTAAAACTACCTACATAAACAACAGAGGGAGTACCATTTACTCGGTTCTAGCTCGTCAAGTTTTTTTTTTTTTTTGAAATTTAGCCCGTCGAGGAGTTTCTAACAAGGAACAAACTTTGGCGTAGATGTAATAAATTTGTTAACCGTAACCATAAGAAGAATTGAATATATAACTGATTGAACCCTGAAAATAAGTCTTGAAAAAAAGTCTTACTAAATTGAATCCGACAAATGTTTTAATTGTTTAAGTTAGAACATTTTTGAGTAAAATTTATTTAGAATTATTAACATCAAAAGAATGAAAAGTTTGTTGGGTTGAGAATTGAAATCAAAAGCAGCAATTGCCAAAAAGAAAATAAAAAGGAAAGAAGGCAAATAATAAACTTCCAATCCAATGATTCTAATAATTATTGAAAATAATTTCCAATCAACAAATATATGTTTATAATATTATTTTAAAAGTTAATTTCTTACATGTCGTGCATGTTAAATATTATAATGGTCAGTTAAAAATTTAACTTTAATAAATTATAGATAATTGTCCATGTTGTAAGAAAATGTAATCAGTAAAACTTGATATATTTATTATTAGTTTTTATTTTTATTTTAGTTTCATTTTCTTTCAGTATTTTACAAAACCCACATAACTAATAAAAGGAAATATTTATCTGGTTCAAACATATATACCGAATTTTATTTTATTTTATTTTTCTTCATATTTTTATATGAAAACATAAAAGATACATTAAGTTTTAAGATGTATAGACTTTATTCATAAAAAATAATTTCAAAAAGGTATTTGTATTTAAAATATTCATTTAAATCTAAAAATTAAAATAAAAGAACTGCAACAAAAAATAATTAGTTTTAAGCTAAGTATAAAAACTAGGTGTCGTTCCTTTTTAGAACAAATATATAAAATTCAATATAACCAAGAAATAAGCAAGTGAATATATCATGAACTTTATACTTAAAATCATAGGTCTAATTATGCCAACAATTTATTACTACTTAAAATAGTCATATTCATTTTCATGCATTTAAATTACAAACGACCCAAAACTAATGAACAGGTAAAAAATAAACAAATTATTACTATTTAGTTTAGTCATAAAATGTATATACATGCATAAGCTTTCAAAATATTACTGATTATGTCCACTTCTGTAACTGCGAGCTACATAACTTTACAAAAATTAATTATGAATCTAAGACATACACCAAATTAAATACAACTTTGTTTGATTTAGCCTATTTAAAATCATGAAAAACTAGTTTTTCAGTTGAGCTGAACAAGTGTAATTTCATTTACCCCAAAAAATATTTGAAACACTAATTTTATGTATGATAAAAAGTTTTATATATGTTATTTAAAATTTGGTGCTATATATTTAACAAATGATAACTATGGTGAATTTTAATACTCTACTAGAGAGTGACCCGCCCTAAAAGGGCGGGTATATTATTATTTTGTATATATTATTTAAAATTAAATTTATATATTTGTGTCTTTTTGTATCCTATATGTATTTTTGTAAACATTCTTAATCATATTTGTAGTTTTATCTGATCCGATTTTTTCAAAAAAACGTGTATATTTTTTATTTAACTTTTTCTTAGAAATTTATTTTTCATATTTGTATGTTTTATTCATATGTGTTTTTCTTTGTAGTCATATCTATTCAATTAAATTAAGACCATATATATATAGTCCAACTATTTTCATACAATTATTAAAGTCTTTTACTAATCATTAGACTTTTTTTACATAAGATTACAAAACACAAATATGATTAAAACACACAAATATGAAAATTAAATTTCAAAAAAACTGTAAAACAAAAAATATACATGTCCTTTGAAGGACGAATCGTGATTAATTTATTAGTCTATATCTATTCAATTAATTTTGCTATATGACCTATTGATTTAAGTGTGGTCCAACTATTTTAATACAATTATTAAAACATTTTATTATTCATCTAATAAAAATATTATACAAAGAAAAAAGACCAAAGAAAAACACAAATATGACTAAAACACACAAATATAAAAATTAAATTTCTAAAAAAATGTAGAACAAAAATATATCCGCACTTTGAAGGACGGATCAGAATTAGTCTATTCGTCTATCTATTCTTATAAAACACAAGTATGATCTATTGATATAAGTGTAGTCCAACTATTTTAATACAATTATAAAAACCTTTTATTATTCATTTAATAAAAATATTATACATAGAAAAAAGATAAAAGAAAAAAAATATGATTCAAATACACAAATATAAAAATTATTTAAATAATAATTGAAAATATTTAAAATTTTGAAAATACAAAAAAAATATATTTAATTATTTATTTTAAAAAGTACGGAAAATGCTTCTGGAAAAGGTGAAAATAAAAAATTCAAAAAATGTTTGAAAAAATTAGTTTGATACAATTAATTAAATATAATTATGTAAATAGGTTAATATGGTCTTCACTGACTCTAAGTAAATTCACATTTAAAAAAAACTTAAAAAAATAAACCATTTAAAACATGTCTAATGAGTTTGAATGAATATTTATCTCTATCAAATAATGTTGAATAACATAAAAGAATAATTTGGATGAATCATATTAGTGGCAAAGTCAGCAAACGTAACTGATTAACATATTTCAACATAATTGTAATATAATAAAATAGTATATGGTAACAATCGTATTCTAGAAATCAAAAGAAATAAACCTTTGTCATTATATATATCAACTGGTCACACTGCAAATTTAATAGTATTGATTGTAGTCCTGAGTTAGATACTGTAAATTGGCACCTACTTTTTTTTATAATCATAGAAATTCCAAAGATTTTCCAAGTTCAAAGATTAATCCTACAAGATTTTGAACTGAAATGCACAACTGATCTTTTAATATAGTACAATTATATGACTAAACACAATTAATCTATTAATATAGTACAATTAGATGACTAAAAAGAATCGAACTCAAGATGGAAATTTCAGCTGAAATCTTTTTACCACTAGACCAGAATGTCATACGATTTTTAGAGTTTTTAACTGAGGAATTAAAACGCTTTTATAAAATTGACGTGCATTTATTTTGTTATTTAGTCAAATGAGGTTGGCTCAACGCTACCGAACCCGAGTTGTCCTAGGAGGCCTTACTCTTACTTGGAGAAGTACGTTTGTAGACTCACCGCATAATTCATGTATACAATAATAAAACTAGTCTCCGATTTAGGAAGATTATGATAATCCCAAGACTTTCTTTTTGCCTAAGCATAATCCCAAGATTTGGTAGTTATTAAACAAAAGCCTTTACTACTTTTCAAAATAGCTGGTGCTTTGTTTGCACATAGGGACCGGATAGTGCGTACAACTAAACTGTAGATGGAATATAAGAAAACGGATGTAAAACGGATCTTTGTGATGTCCATTTAATATATTCGTCCGGATTATTTAAATACAAATATCCTAACATGTTCTTACAACCACCACAGTGGACTTAAACAATCCCAGCAAGAGAAACCTTCGTAGTTCTAAAAAAACCTTCGTTAAGTTCTAAAAAAACCTTCGTTAAATTCTTTGTTTCTTGATCACAAAAAAATTCTTTGTTTCTTTCTTAATAGCACTCTGTCTACTTGTCTAGATACATGTTTAATGTACTGTGCCAAAAGTGCGTTGATGGATTAATCAATAATTCTACTTATTTTTATATTTGTTCAAATCTGTCAACTTTGTTTGACTTAATTAATTAGAAGACGTGTGTACTATGCATTCAGGTTGCTTCTTAGAAAATAGCAGTTGTCTTAAATTTGATCATACCAGTATTACTTTCACATTTTTAATTAAATAACATAATAGATTGGAATTTGGATTAATGACTAATAAATATTTTCTCTGTTCTTTAAAAATGTATGTTTTGGTATTTTTACACATATTAAGAAAACACATTAATCATATGTTGCTTTTAAAAATTATCAAATTCCAATAGATTTTAATCAATATTTTTTCAATAAATTTAATTACTTTTATTAAATTTTACAATTTTTGTATAAAAAACATAAAAATACATCTTTGTAAGACAATTTATTTTTCTAAGATATCTATTCTTAAGGAAGAGAGAGAGTATGATTGATTCAATATCATATTATCATGGCACAATCCAGATTTACAGACAACAATGTTTTTTTATAAACATAACTGTTCTTAAATTTGAGTAGTTGATGTTTGCCCAAAAAAGATTTGAATAATTGATTATTGAGATGAGATCACAAAATTAGGGGGAAACAATAAAAAGAATAGTAGTTTACAGTCATCGACTCACCGCATGTGAGCAGCAAGATGAGTTTGATAAACATTTTCGGGCGACTAAAAATCAAAATCATAAAGGCAAAAATATGTTTTCAATAGCACTGACCGTATTTAATGCCAAGCAGTGGTTAACAATGTACGCAGATAGGAGTAATATACAGTTAACAGTCTATCGAAAATTCGAAATCAATAGTGGATTGGATCAAATCAAGAGTATCGCCCTTAGACATTATTTAAAAACATCATTTGGGAAGTATTTTTTATTGTACTTGTGTCACAATTTCCATTTTGAAAAATGATGAAAAATAGCTTAGTTAAAATGATGACATAATTTTCTTCTTGTTATAGTTTTATTTTTAATTTGGTAAAAATAAATTTATATTCAAACTTATACAAATTTATTTTTGAAAGATTTACTTATGCACAAGGCACATGAAAACAACTAGTTAACCAATAAGTCAAGAGATTGCTTTTAAGAAAGCTATGAAATCTTTTTAATAAACCACTAAATAGTTATAAGCGTTTTAATACTAGTCTCCACTATATTTTAAATTTTTATTTTGCTTTATTTTACTTGTTCTTTCAACATTTAATGCATAAAAAATTAAATTCATTTGATATTTATAATATTGAAGGTAATATTTTTACTATTCATTAAATCAAAATTTCATTTCTGCAATAGCGATAACTATTAATTATAATTTTGTATACATTATAAACATACATAAATTTATTTAAGGTTTCAGTTAAAAAAAACTATAACTAATAAATACTAATTTATTTATTTAATAATATATACTTTGAGTATCTAATATTATTTCATAAATGTTTATTGTATATTTAAATGGATGTGAGTTCTATGGCTCGAATTTTTATTATTTTTCCTATTTTTAATTTTTTTTTTCTGTTTTTTTTTTAAATTATGTATATTTAAATATTTATAAAGTAAAAATAGAAAATTCTTCTTACCTCTTTAATGATCTTTTTGGTCATTTGAGAGAATTGCCCAATAAATTGTAAATACCTTACCATTTTTTTTTGTTTTTCTGAGAGTATTTTTTCATTGGTTCAGTGTTATTTGAGAGTACTTTTTCATTTATTTATATATATATTTTAAAAATTAATATTTATTTATTCTGTGATTGTAATGTCTTTGAAATAGAAATGATTTAATGTTATTTGTGAGTATTCTGTAATAGTAACGAAAATCTTTCTTTTTTGGTCATAACATAGTAACGAAAATTAAAGTATAGTTTTTCAGCTAATTTGCCCGATTTGTTTTCGGGTGGATTATTAATGTGGAAAAATAAAATAAGAAAAAAGTAGGAAAAAAAGGTAGTGATTGTTGTTTTCTTATTACGAATCTAATTGACATTCCCGTCTCTCTCTGCAGTATGTATATAAATATTGACTTTTTCATAGCAAGTTGTAAGCAGTGACGCATCCTTTTGCTCCCTCCCTTAACTATCTCTCTTCTCTCTCTCTCTCCCCGAGAATACTCAGCGACTGAAACAAAATCTCCAAGAGAGAGAGAGATAGAGATCTAGTCTTTTCTCTGGGGTTTATAAGATTCCGTCTACGTCTCTCCATCGTCGCTTTAAACCTTATAAGCGCGCGAGAAGTTGTTAGCAGTAAATCTTTCTTTTGATTTCGTGCTTCTCACGTGATTATCCTTCTCTTAATCATGCTGCTGCTTTCATACAAAACATTTGTTCTGATTCTGATTTGCTTGTTGTAGAATTATTTATCTTTCTCGGATAGAAACTTGGGAGATTTATCATCTTTAAGGATCTATGGTTAAACCCTTTTTTTTTGTTTAATAATTGTAAAGGTGCTAACTTTCTTTCTGGTTGGTGTCTCTGTTTTTTTCCCTTTTTGATCATTCCAGGGGAAACAAAGTTTTAAAGTTGCTAAAAAAGCTTTTCCACCTTTGTACATTTATTTATTTCTAATATTTTGATAATAATCTATCTCCAACATTTTTTTCTCACCTCTCATCGAGTACATAATCTTGTTTTTTTTTCTGCAGAGTTGAGAGGATTGTTTGTTGTATCTTGTGATGTGTAGTATCTGAGTGGATACTATTTTGTAAGCAGCGAGGAGATCTTTTTTATTTTAACGAGGACGAAGATGGGGTTTGAGCTTTTGGATTGGTACTGCAAGCCTGTTCCTAATGGTGTGTGGTCAAAGATGGTTGATTATGCCTTTGGTGCATACACGCCTTGTGCTATTGACTCCTTTGTGCTTGGTATCTCTCATCTGGTTCTGTTGGTTCTGTGTCTTTATCGCATTTGGCTCACCGTAAAGGATCACAAAGTAGAGAAGTTCTGCTTGAGGTCCAAGTGGTATTCCTATTTTCTGGCTCTCTTGGCTGCTTGTAGTACTGCCGAGCCTTTGTTTAGATTGGTCATGAGGATCTCACTCTTGGATTTAGATGCTGCTGGGTTTCCTCCTTATGAGGTGTGTCAACATCACTTTTGTGTTTCTATGGTTTACTTTTGTTGTTGTTGTTTTGCCTGAAAGATGCTTTTTTTGGCAGGGGTTCATGTTGGGTCTTGAGGCTTTGGCTTGGGGTTCTGCACTGGTCATGACTGTTGTTGAAACTAAAACATATATCCGTGAACTTCGTTGGTATGTCAGATTTGCTGTCATTTATGCTCTTGTGGGAGACATGGTGCTGTTAAATCTTGTTCTCTCAGTCAAGGAGTACTATGGCAGGTTGGTAAAATCTGCAACCTATCTATGGTTTATTCAAGTTCGGTCTGCAAGGATTGGACTTATATGCTTCATTTTTTTTTTGGCAGTTTCAAACTGTATCTTTACATTAGCGAGGTGGCAGTTCAGGTTTGCACTTTGACACTCTTTTTTTTTTGCTTTCTCCAAAGTTCTCTTTACCATGTAATTAGATTTTAAATGATACAACTGTGTTCTGGTAATGGCTTTTGGAATCAGGTTGCATTTGGGACTCTCTTGTTTGTATATTTCCCTAATTTGGATCCTTACGCTGGTTACACACCATTGCGGACTGAAACCTCAGAGGAATACGAGTATGAAGAGCTTCCTGGAGGAGAACAAATATGTCCTGAGAGGCATGCACATTTATTTGACAGTAGGTCACTCTACCTACTCCTCATTTCCCTTCTGTGGATTTGGCTATGTATATTCTTCTCTCTTTTATTGTGAGAATCACCACAGCATCGCTGATCTCTCATCTGTAACCACTACCTATCTGAGTTGGAATTTATTCAGAGCTTTAAATTTCCTGGGGATCTGTGAATTGTTTCCGCATTCAACACAATTGAGTTGTTTACAGTCTCTTCAATATCTTTTTTTTTGACTTTCCTCAGTTTTCTCTAGATATGAACTTAAGGAAAACTGTATAGTGACTGTGAGAGCAAGCCACAACATTTTTTGTATAACAGACTAACATTTGTTGACGCTTGACTAGCTTATCTGCTTACCAAAACCTTTTGCTCCACAGGAATCTTCTTCTCATGGTTGAATCCATTGATGACTCTTGGATCAAAACGGCCTCTTACGGAGAAGGATGTGTGGCATCTGGACACTTGGGATCGTACTGAAACTCTCATGAGGAGGTATTTTATAAATCTTTGATAAATAATAAATGTTCTCATACTGTGTACGCCTGCCTGGCATGGTTGTGTGATATATTTTTTTTTATCTCCTTTTTTTAGTTTCCAGTTATCCTGGGAAAAGGAACTAGAAAAGCCCAAACCGTGGCTCTTGAGAGCTCTGAACAACAGCCTTGGAGGAAGGTAAAAAAGAAACATCTTTGTAGTCATGTGTTCTCATCTCTTCACAATATTAGATTGATTGTTTGGACGTTGACATAATGTGTGTTATTTAAAGAAAAACATTCTGTTATAGCATGTGCATTACATAAATAAATTAGAAGCTAATCAAACCACTTGTGGTTGTGAGTTCAAGTCTATTTTAAGTTGAATAGCAGATCTTTCCGCAAATAGTCTCTCTAATGGAAACCTGTTTATGTATTTTGTAGGTTTTGGTGGGGTGGGTTCTGGAAGGTACGTTTTTTTCTATTTGATAATAGCTTTATGTTGCCTAATCAAGTGTTTTCAACTTTTATTCTAAAATGTATCACAGATTGGAAATGACTGTTCACAATTCGTGGGACCTCTTCTTCTGAATGAGCTCTTAAAGGTTTGTTCCTTTCCCTTTGTAATTTTCCTACTTCCATGGATTGGTGAGATGCTTCAATGCTTTGTAATTTTGTTACTTCCATGGATTCGTGAGATGGATCCATATTTTGACTGGCCAAAGTTAGTGTTTTAACGTTCTTGGTAGATTCAAATTCCTACCATCCTTTGGATCTTTTCTTTTCTGACGGTATCTCACAGCGTGTGGTCGTAAAAAATTCTGCAGTCAATGCAACTTAATGAACCAGCCTGGATAGGTTACATCTATGCAATCTCAATATTTGTTGGAGTGGTATGCTTCAAATTCCTTTTCTCCTCTGCCTATACCTGAAGGGGTTTTAGTGTAGTTTTGATCAAAGGGAATCCAAGCGCTTGATGTTGTATTTTGACATTTTCAGGTATTGGGGGTTCTATGTGAAGCTCAGTATTTCCAAAATGTGATGCGTGTTGGTTACCGGCTAAGGTCTGCACTGGTAATTTAAAGTTTCACCCCCAATTTGTCTTCTGCTACTTTCGAGTGCAAAATCTCTGCTGCTGAAAGCTATAAAAGATGCTTTTTTTAGAGTGTTTCGTTCTGCTGATGAGTTCCTCCCTTTATAGATTGCTGCTGTGTTCCGAAAGTCGTTGAGGCTTACTAATGAGGGGCGGAAGAAGTTTCAAACAGGAAAAATAACAAACTTAATGACTACCGATGCTGAGTCGCTTCAGGTGTGTATATTTTTGTTACCGTTGCTTTGCATGGTTCTAGATACCAATTTGTGTCACTGTTGTCTTTTTTACCTCAGAAATATGAGTCTAAAATGCAATTTATCAAAGATCATACTTTTTCCTGCAAATATTTGACTTGAATCTAAATAAGCTTAAATTTGATAGGCTGTTCATTTTTCTAAAAGTGTCTCCTGTCTGTGACAGCAAGTTTGCCAATCACTTCATACCATGTGGTCAGCGCCATTTCGCATAATTATATCACTGGTTCTACTTTATCAACAATTGGGTGTTGCCTCGCTCATAGGCGCATTGTTTCTAGTCCTGATGTTCCCTATACAGGTCCGTTATTCTTTGTAACTCCTCATGCTTTTTTTGACTGCTTATTTCCTCTGTATCCGACTGTCTCTGCTTCTCTCTCCTCAACCTTTAGCTGTCTTTCAGTATAGTGACAGTGATTCCTTTTCTTTATTTTTGTTGAAGCAGACTGTTATTATAAGCAAGTCGCAGAAGTTAACAAAAGAAGGGTTGCAGCGTACTGACAAGAGAATTGGCCTAATGAATGAGGTTTTAGCTGCAATGGATACAGTCAAGTACGGTACTTTTTATTAGATGACCTTTTTTTTTGCATGGTTAGAAGTTTGAGGCAATGCTTAACTTACTAAACCAAAATACTGTTAGGTGTTATGCTTGGGAACATAGCTTTCAGTCCAAGGTTCAAACTGTACGTGATGATGAGTTATCTTGGTTCAGGAAAGCACAACTTCTTTCAGCGGTATGGTTTAATCACAGTGACGGTTATATTGACTGCTTCTATATAGTCAGTATGCATTGTGTGTCTGTGTGTCTTGTTGCTCTCCTTACACTTTCTTCTTCATTGAACATTGTTCCGTAGCCATGTACATTAATGCATGATTAATATAAAGTGCACTACTGTGTTCATTTTCCTCTTTTCATGGTGAATTTCTGACTCATTCCATTTGTTCTGCAGTTCAATATGTTCATACTGAACAGCATTCCTGTTTTCGTGACTGTTGTATCATTTGGTGTGTTCTCATTGCTTGGAGGAGACCTGACACCTGCAAGAGCGTTTACGGCTCTTTCTCTATTTTCTGTGCTTCGCTTCCCTTTATTCATGCTTCCAAACATTATAACTCAGGTGATTTCTTGCACCATGCCTTCATTTCTGGTGTTGAATGACATGCATCATTTGTAAATGATTGCTCATAATTGTTCTTTCTATTTTTCCATCACTACCTCTTTTTATAAGACCAGTCATTGTCATAGCTTGTTTCTAGATGCTGACCAGGCTTGACTTTTGTAGGCGGTAAATGCTAAGGTATCTTTAGCCCGTTTGGAGGAGGTATTATCGACGGAAGAGAGAGTTCTCTTACCAAACCCTCCCATTGAACCTGGACAGCCAGCTATCTCAATAAGGAATGGATACTTCTCCTGGGATTCAAAGGTCTCTTTTGTTTTACCTCTTTGCTTTCTTTTTCATTACATATTGTCATTGAACTCAGAAAATGAACAAGCAATATACACATGCAGGCGGAAAGGCCAACCTTGTCAAATATCAACTTGGATGTACCTGTTGGGAGCCTAGTTGCAGTAGTTGGCAGTACAGGAGAAGGAAAAACATCTCTGATATCTGCTATGCTTGGTGAACTTCCTGCAATATCTGATGCAATAGTTACTCTTAGAGGATCGGTCGCTTATGTTCCGCAGGTTTCATGGATCTTTAACGCAACGGTAGGTTCCTCTATGCTTCTGTTTCTATAGTATGGTTCTTCACTGAGAAGTTTTCATATTCTACTCTTTTGACATAATCTTAAGCGACTCTGAGCTGATGATTGTATTTTGCATTATATGTAGGTACGTGACAATATATTGTTTGGTGCTCCTTTTGACAAAGAAAAATATGAAAGAGTGATCGATGTGACTGCACTGAGACACGACCTTGAGCTACTGCCTGTAAGTTTCTTTAGGGGAAGACGGTTCTTTTTGGTAGCATGGAATTCCTCTTTTCTAGTTCTCATAAGTTTGTATCCTCTTCTTTCTATTAATTGATATAGGGTGGTGATCTCACGGAGATTGGAGAAAGGGGTGTTAACATAAGTGGGGGACAAAAACAGAGGGTTTCTATGGCTAGGGCTGTCTACTCAAATTCAGATGTGTGCATATTAGATGACCCCTTAAGTGCCCTTGATGCGCATGTTGGTCAGCAGGTAAACTAGACATTCTCATGAATATTTTGTTTCTTTTTTGCCACATGTTTCTCTTATAAGTAGCTTTAAGAAAACATTGTTATCTGATTGTTGAAACTGGCTGTTACAGGTCTTTGAAAAGTGTATTAAAAGAGAACTGGCGGACAAAACGAGAGTTCTTGTTACAAACCAACTCCACTTCCTATCACAAGTGGATAAAATCTTACTTGTCCATGAGGGAACCGTAAAAGAGGAAGGAACATATGAAGAATTGTCCAATAATGGCCCATTGTTCCAGAGGTTAATGGAAAATGCTGGAAAGGTTGAAGAATATTCAGAAGAAAATGAAGAAGCTGAAGCTGATCAAAAGTCTGTAAAACCAGTTAAGAACGGCAACGCTAATAATCTACCGATGAATGGAACCGAGACAAAGAAATCTAAAGAAGGAAACTCTGTGCTTGTTAAGCGTGAAGAACGTGAAACTGGAGTTGTGAGTTGGAAAGTCTTGAAGAGGTAAGTTTCCACTGTATATATCTTTTCTATCCATAGTGGAAATATCCATAAAATGGCAATTCACCTGTGGTCTTTTACTATAAAATGGGCATATGTTGTTCAACTTCTTCTATTCACGCTTTCGGGCTAAGCTTCGATTTGAAGGTCATTGTGATGACTAATGAGGCGTTACCGTGTTCCCAGGTACCAGGATGCACTTGGAGGTGGATGGGTGGTGATAATGCTTCTTATATGCTACGTCTTGACTCAAGTATTTAGAGTTTCAAGCAGCACTTGGTTGAGTGAGTGGACTGATGCAGGAACTCCAAAAACTCATGGACCCTTCTTCTACAATATCATCTATGCGCTTCTTTCGTTTGGACAGGTATGTGTTGCATTTGGTAAATGATTGAAGAGAAGAAAAAGGATACAGAGAGCTCTTTGGTTTTGCGCTAAGATTTATTTTTCTGTGCGGTTTCAGGTCTTTGTGACGTTGGTCAATTCATATTGGTTGATTATGGCGAGTCTCTATGCAGCTAAAAAGATGCATGATGCTATGCTTGGTTCCATACTAAGGGCTCCAATGGTCTTCTTTCAAACCAATCCATTAGGAAGAATAATAAATCGCTTCGCCAAAGATATGGGTGATATTGACAGAACGGTGGCAGTCTTTGTAAACATGTTTATGGGTTCAATAGCACAGCTTCTTTCAACTATTATCTTGATTGGCATTGTCAGCACTATATCCCTGTGGGCCATCATGCCCCTCTTGGTCGTGTTTTATGGAGCTTATCTCTACTACCAGGTAACATAATACCTTTGTAAACACAATACTGCTTAGTCTTATGTCCTAAACCATTTTTTATTTTATTGTAGAACACAGCTCGTGAAGTTAAACGTATGGACTCCGTTTCAAGATCTCCAGTTTATGCTCAGTTTGGAGAGGCATTGAATGGACTCTCAAGTATCCGTGCTTATAAAGCATACGACCGCATGGCTGAGATCAATGGAAGGTCAATGGACAATAACATCAGATTCACGCTTGTAAACATGGGTGCAAACCGGTGGCTGGGGATCCGTTTGGAAGTTCTGGGAGGTCTCATGGTTTGGCTGACTGCGTCATTAGCCGTCATGCAGAACGGAAAGGCAGAGAACCAACAAGCATTTGCATCTACAATGGGTTTGCTTCTCAGCTACGCTTTGAGTATCACCAGCTCTTTAACCGCAGTGCTGAGACTCGCCAGTCTAGCTGAGAATAGTCTAAACTCTGTTGAGCGTGTTGGAAGCTATATCGAGACGCCATCAGAGGCTCCGTTGGTCATTGAAAACAACCGTCCACCTCCTGGATGGCCATCGTCTGGTTCCATCAAGTTCGATGACGTTGTTCTCCGTTACCGCCCTGAGTTACCTCCTGTGCTTCATGAGGTTTCCTTCTTCATTTCTCCAATGGATAAGGTGGGAATCGTTGGAAGGACAGGCGCTGGGAAATCAAGCCTTTTGAATGCCTTGTTCAGAATTGTGGAGCTGGAAAGGGGAAGGATCTTGATCGATGAATGTGACATTGGCAAGTTTGGACTGATGGATCTACGTAAAGTTCTTGGAATCATACCTCAAGCTCCAGTGCTTTTTTCAGGTACGTCTTCAAGTACTTGTTCTTTACATGTATTACAAGTCAATTAACTGATGTTTTTATGTTAGGTACTGTGAGATTCAATCTTGATCCATTTAGTGAACACAACGACGCTGATCTTTGGGAGTCTCTTGAGAGAGCACACTTGAAAGATACTATCCGCAGGAATCCTCTTGGTCTTGATGCTGAGGTACTTAACTTTAACATCTTCCTCTCTTGTAAGTCTCATTGGAGTAACTCAAAGTCTCTTTCGTGTTAAGGTTACTGAGGCAGGAGAGAACTTCAGTGTTGGACAGAGACAGCTGCTGAGTCTTGCACGTGCATTGTTGCGAAGGTCTAAGATACTTGTCCTCGATGAAGCAACTGCTGCTGTTGATGTTAGAACTGATGTTCTCATTCAAAAGACCATCCGTGAAGAATTCAAGTCATGTACTATGCTAATCATCGCTCATCGTCTCAATACCATCATCGACTGTGATAAAGTTCTCGTTCTTGATTCTGGAAAGGTATGGCAAAACTTCATTCTTCTAACGGTATATTTGCTTTGCTTTTATGTCTTCAGCTAAAAAAATAATATATATTTGAAATGTTTTCCAATGCCTCAGGTTCAGGAGTTTAGTACACCGGAGAATCTTCTTTCAAACGGAGAGAGTTCATTCTCGAAGATGGTTCAAAGTACAGGACCTGCAAATGCTGACTACTTACGTGGCATTGTGCTTGAAAACAAACGTATCAGAGAGGCTAATGGTGATGATTCATCATCGCAGCCTTTAGAAGGTCAGAGGAAATGGCAAGCTTCTTCTCGTTGGGCTGCAGCTGCTCAGTTTGCTTTGGCTGTGAGCCTCACATCATCTCACAACGACCTTCAAAGCCTCGAGATCCAAGATGATAATAGCATTTTGAAGAGAACGAAAGACGCTGTTGTCACTCTACGCAGTGTTCTCGAAGGGAAACATGATAAAGAGATTGACGAGTCTCTTACCCAAAATGATATCTCTAGAGAGCGTTGGTGGCCATCTCTTTACAAAATGGTCGAAGGTAACGTCGTTGTTGTGAACATCTTTCTCACTGCTACTTGATAGAGAACTTTTTCTTGATTCTAAGATTTTTGAGTGTTGCACACTTTCAGGGCTTGCTGTAATGAGCAGATTGGCGAAGAACCGAATGCAACACTCGGACTACAGTTTAGATGGGAGATCGTTTGATTGGGACAACGTGGAGATCTAGATGAAGAAAGGCTTATTTACTTGACCCATGGAGACCTTTTGATGAACTTTACTTTTGTGTTTCTTGTGAAACACGGAACAAATTGTCCATTTATTGTTGTTTGATTACAAGCTACGCTTCTTTTGACAAGGGGAGAGTGTTCGGTTTCTGGGATTGATCCACGATTGAAATTCTATCTTAATTGTTCCATCTAAATGCGATTAAATACATATACTTATTTGGTAAAGATGATAAATCAGCAGTTGTACAAGGTACATGCCTAGAGTAGTATATATATGATTCTTTTTTTTTGAACAAGCTGTATATGTTCATATATTAAATTATCATACCATTCATATATTAAAAAACATTAAAAAAAAAAAAAAAAATTAAATATACACTTATATATGTATATTCTTATTACTTCTAAACAATATATGAATAAGCTAACATTCAACCAAAAATTATATACGAGGGCATTTAAGCAAAAAAACATTAAAATCATTTATAATTTCTGAATATTATTTTAATATATTCTAATATCGATGATTTTTTTTCTCCATTTCTAATATCGATGATTTGATAATAATAAATATAATTCTTATATATGCCAGTCCTTAAGGGGAGATTAATGGGCGGGCGATCAAACATGTGATTGCCTTCCCTTTTCAGTTTATTAAATTCTTACTCTGATCAAGGCATCAAGAGTGATTCTGATGATACTCCTCCAATCCTGGAATCCATAAGAAGATTATGATGTTGGCAATAGCCATGAAAATGGTCCTTGTACACTCACACAACCATAATACTTTTATGTTTATTCTGCATCTAACCAAGCATGTGAAGGATCATGTCTTGATGATGACGACTGTCGAGCAGAATTTGGATATTCACAATTTGGTGAATATATCTAGCATTGTTATGATAGTTTTTTTAGTGTGTCAAGTGGCTTCACCCATGATTCAGATACTTTTCATATACGTGGCGGATAAGACTCACTGCAATGTTACTTTGACAAAATATTGTCAAAATTTGATTGAATGGTTGTTTCTTCTTCGCGTTCGATAGCGTTTTGGCCAAAACGTTTGGGATCCATGCAGATCTCTACTATATAAAAGAAACTAAATTTGAGATTCCTAAGCTATGCCACATCACCAAAATATTTACATCCAATGAAAGTGACACATCACCAAAATTTACATGTCATCGTCTAACCCCATCAAATCTGTATCGATCTATTCCCTTCTTTAACGTTCTGGTATAACTCTTTCTACAGGCAACCTAAAAGTTCTAAAGGAAACCGTTCAGCAGCTCCATAACGACCACTTCGAATCTTGAAAGTCTTATTTAATAATAAAATATTCTAATGTCAGACAACCCTTCGATTTCCCCAACTCTATTATATATACTCCTCGGGGTTTTCGATCTTGCACTACTCCACAGGCCAGCAAAAAAAAATTCTGTCCAATTTTTTAATGCTCATTAGTGTTGAGCTGCTATTCGTTGACGAGAGAAGGTACAGCCTCATATTCTCAAAACAATAAATTTGTTCCCCCTAATTTCAAATGATATTAATTAGTGAGAATGTTCTTGAAATATTTTTGTTATGTGTTTAAATTCCCCGAGATGCTTGATATGTTATCATGATTCCATTCTTGGTAATAATATTATTGTGACACCTTCTGATGGACCTTTTTTTTGCAGGCAAAACCTTGCAAGAGTCTCTGAGTGGGCAGAACAAGCCTGAGTGTCTGGAAGGATGACCTGAAGGAGTGAAGGTAGCGTTTAGTAAATTTAGAAACATTGAGGATTTAGGTTTCTATGGAAATACAAGAGACATCTTTCGATTGATTATTACGAGATTGATGATGCCTTACAGGAAAGAAGCATGAATGTCAAGCAATGGGTGGTAGTTACTTGCATGATTTTCTTCGACCACAAACCCTAGATAGTAAGATCTCTTATGACATAACTTTTGATAATCAAAAATAATATAACAACATTATTTTAGCAAAAAAAACATTATTTATTCTGAAAAATAAAGTTGCATTTTATTTTACCTTTAAGAACATGAGTAAGATCTCTTATGGCATAAATTTTGATAATCAAAAACACTATAACAACATTATTTATTCTGGAAAATAAAGTTGCATTTTATTTTACCTTTAAGAACAGTGAACTGGCTTTAACGATAACATGAATGGCATTGTGAATTGTAAACCGCAGGTTAATTTAAAAGTGTTTAAAGTAGTTTGTCTCATGTTTCTTCTGATATGTATCTGTTAATTTTTTTGTTAAAAGTATTTGGTAATTGTTTTGGTGTTTGTTTTATTATATAGTTACAGTATCCGCACTCATATGAAGATGCCAAAGGAGATAACCACTCAAATAAGGTTTAACTTGTGCATTCTTTTTGGGTGAGATCAAGAGGCAAACACTTTTTTTAATGGTGTCATCTGAGGACGGTGCAGAATCAAACAAAAGTGGTTTACTCATCTTGCCCTAATATCAGCAATAACAAACATGTATGCAACTTCTCTCTTTCATTCCTTCTCTAAATAATAAACACTCTCAACAACTAACGTAGTTTCCACCGCAAACATTGTCCGTGCCTTGAAAGGCAACTGTTATTCACGTGCCTGAAACCAAACTCCGTATACAGTCTCACCAACTTCTATGCAACCATTCAAACAAAGACATGTTCCAAGTCTACCATTCTCACAATACGATCCAATGACAAAATCATCTTGAATGAACTCACAAAAGAAGACTTACTCATAGGGGCTCAAAGATTCAGGTTCGTTAGTATATAGCTGCGGAAGACGTATGACCCACTCTTGAGAAAGTGGAATCTCCCGATCCAACGAGAACCACACTTCATGTGCTTGAATGGTGTTTGATGAAGCAAAAGAGAAGTCTCCACATCTGAGTTCTTCGAACATGGGTGTAATAAGCATGATAAAAAGGGACCAATGAATGATTGTTCATGCTAGAAGCCACAACTGTACATATTAGCTTACATTCTGAAAATTTTAGATACAAGTTTCAACTTTTCTTTACATAGTTGTCTTTGTTCTTTGGTCAGTAATTTCTAATGAATTGGAGCCCCGTCATAGAACTTTTTCGCAGTCTTCTCAATAGTTTGTGTTTGTTTATTGGGTCTTATTGTTTTCGGGTCGTATGGGTCAGTCAATTATGAAATTTGAATCAGTTTGTATCAGCCAAT
Source organism: Hirschfeldia incana (assembly GCA_026261945.1). Lineage (NCBI taxonomy): Eukaryota > Viridiplantae > Streptophyta > Magnoliopsida > Brassicales > Brassicaceae > Hirschfeldia > Hirschfeldia incana. Next base: position 564,153 of record JABCMI010000105.1, read on the forward strand.
TATGTGTTGGCCATATCCTATTCTACATATAAATTAAAGTTATTAGCATAAATTAAACAAATTAAAAAAATTATAAAAGTTATGAATTTGAAAAGATATATTTCGAAAACATAAATAAAGTATTATTTTGCATCTTTTATTTATTTAAATAAATATTTATTATATATATATATATATATATATATAGGGAGAGTAACGTCTTTTGCCTCTTAATGAAAAAATATATTTTTGAAAATGTCTTTTTAATGAAGCTATACATGAATAATGGTACCAACAATGTGGTAAACATGAAAATTTCATTTTCTAAAAATGTATATTTTATGAAGGTTAACATGAATAATTGTACCAAATGATAAATTTGAAATTTCCTTTTAAAAATCATATTGAAATATTTCAACTATAATCACATGCATATTTGTTCTAAATTAATACAAAATAATTTAGAAGTTAATTTTTTATAATATAGAATCCGCGCGTAGCGCGGACACGGACCTAGTTAGATATGATACATGCTGAGACAGGAGTAGAATAACAAATTCAAAAACAGATGAAGAATATTTTAAATATTATATATGATACACCTTTTTCTTTATAGTATTAGATAATATATTTGGTATCGAAATATGGATAAATTTGATATATCGTTGATTCGAAACCATAGAAACAACTATGTGAAACCGACATTAGAGTTGTATTTAATTTGTTATATAGCAAATATTTTTACAACCATCGTTAAAAATTGGTCATCTTAGATTTTAGTTTTCACGGTTGAATCAGTATATTGAATTCAATATGGGAAAATATCTATAGCTTTAATTGGGGATAACCTCGACATACAATAAAGTACATTGATATTAATGATGCGACCAAGATTCAATTTAAAACTCGCAAAATATTTATTGAAGTAGATACTCTATAAAGAAGACATTTTGAAGAAAAAATAACTCCACAAAGATTTCATTTGAACTATGGGTTTTTTTTTTTTTTCATATATGCATTACGTATGTATCTGTATTTAACACTATAACTAGATTTTGATCCGCGTTTAAAAGCGCGAGTTTTTTTCTTATTAAAATCAAACAAAAAGTTATATATCGACCGACAATGCATTAATATTGGTTCTGATTCGAACCAAAGACAAAATACCTATTAAGTTTTTTCTTGGACCAACGGTCTCTGATAATCTGGATCTTACTCGAGATTCGATAGAGTACTCAAATTTTCTAAAATGTGCATTTTATAAAAAATGTACCCGAATGTCTACTCTCTCTTACTATAATCTATGTGCATTTTATAAAAGTTACATTTATTGTGTTTGGTAAGCCTTAACTTGACAGTGTTTTTGACAAATTTAGTTAATGGTATAGATCTATAAGATTTTTAATAGTGTTGAACTAATATTAAATATTTTTTAGTATAAATATTTTTCTTACAAAAATAATTTAAATAAATACATAATGATTTTTAATAAATATATCTGAATCTATTTTTTGGTATAGAAATATTATGGTTTCATAAAAAATGAGAAGCTTAGAATATTTAAATATATATCATTACATATGTGTTTGATATTTATATTTTCGTACCTATACTCGTTAGGCGTTAGTGATAGACTTATAATAGTGAGTTTTTTTCTAACATCTAATAGTGAGACTTTAGTGTTTAGCACGTGAAATTCTTGTATGATTAAACTAAGTCATAGCATTAAATGTTAGTGTCACGCCCCCAATCCTGAGAAGGATTGTCGGGACGGACCATGGTTCGAGGAAACGTACCGCCGGTCAGTAAGACCAAAGGCAAGCGTTTCATGGTCCAATTAAAGGGTTAAGTATGATAAGATTTAACCAAATAAGAGTGAGAATAAAAGAAGTCAGCTAGGACGAGTAAAACAGTAGCTGGCCAAAGCTACCGAGATGAATAACTGAGCTGTTCGAAGCTAAGTTAGTTCACTCCAGCTCGGGCAGTACTAAGTCAGCTCCACTAGCTGGACTACTTGCTCACTCAGCTGGGTCAGCTGGGAGCCAGCTCATCTCAGCTGGATGGACTGTTCGGGTTCCGGGACAGTGGTCCGGGTCCGGGCCGGTCTTGGTCCGGGTGGTCCGGCCATGTGGTCCATGGACCAGTGGGCTCTTGGGCAAGTCCGTGGGCATTGTCTAAGGGACTTGAGGAATGGTTTAGGCTTCAACCTGACCCAAGAAATGGGTCTGGGCTGGTGGCGGGCTGATTGGCCTGGTTACATGGTCCATAAGCATGTGGGCTCTTGTGGGCGGGTCATGGGCTGAGGTATGAAGCCTGGGCTTGGCCTGGACGAGGCCTGGATGTGTCTGGACGTGTCTAGAGGTGTCTAGAACCTTCCATGGGCGAACATGTGCAATCTGGACCGTTGGTTACAATCGATGGTCAAGATCTGTTCTAAAGAGCTGCATGGAAGGGATGTGTCTCTTTACACATGACCCCTCGTTTCCTATAAATAGGGGCACGCCCCACTCACTTTTCTCATCAAATTCCAGAGTAAAATACTCAGAGAAAAACGTAGAGAAAGAGAGAGAGAGAAAGATAGAGTTTCCGGCCAATAAAAGGCAGTTTTCGTGGTGGTTTAGTTTTCCGGCGACTCTGATCGTTTGGGAATCAACCTCTGGTCGAAATGGAAGATCAGAACAAGGGGAAGAACCCTGAGAACCCAGACGTGGTTCAGAAGGAAATGAGGCTTGTGGTGGTCAAGCCAAGGAACCGTGAAGACTCTATCAGTGAGAAGCTGTGCAGTGTGTGGTTAAACAATGCTAGGGAAGAACTAGTCATTGTTTATGAGACGGTTAACAAACTATGTATTGGATCACATGTTTAAGTTACACAAAGTAGAACTACATTTATATTTCCGCTGTACAATCTGATTATTTTGTTTATGAACCCCATATCTGAATATGACTTAGTAAATAAAAGATATAAAAATGAATCAAACAAGCAAAAATTATCCAAAGTAAGTCTGCGGATCCAGTTGGGCCGAGAGGCCAGGATCGGAGCTTACAGTTAGTATGATAAATTTGTAATCCATCCATTAGATGGAGGATATTATTGAAGTCATAATATCAATTTTTCATACCTTGTACACCGCTAATATATCTTTGCTTTTAATGTGAGTAATAAATAAAAGTAATATATAGTTAGAGAAATATAAGGAAGAAAAAAGTTTAAATCTAATTAAAAAGTCCAACAACTTTTTGTAAGTATATTTTTTTTTAAAATTCATTCTCTTTTAATAATATAGATATAATTAAAATTTGTGAATTTTGTCAATTTTTCATTTGATTGTTGTTGTATGTGGTGTTGACGCACATTTTTTTTTGTTTCTTCTTCTTTTTAATGTGTTTAGTTTATAAAATTTCAAACTTATGAGATTTCTTAAGTTTTTTGGTAATGTGTAAACATTCAAAACTTTATAAACATCAAAAATGCAAATTATTATTTTAATTATACTTTATAGTTATTATATTTTTAAAAAATATCATTTTGCTTTATAAAATGATATAAAGTATACATTGGTTTTATATTTACTTTAAACATACACCGGTTTTGCTTAGGTTAATTTATTGGTTTATTTCGTTTTTTTAAGTTGGCCCAACATACATAGTTATTTATGACATAATCCCAATAAAAAAATAGCGGGAAAAAAACAGAATACTTGACCACAAACTCTTTTAGTTAAAACAAAGTATGTTTGATTGCATATAACAAATCAGTACAATGTTCAATTGCATATACAGACCGGTAAGGAATCAGTATCTTTACTTGTCCTGGCTGATATACATCTCCCTAAGGATTTGTGTATATGTGTCTCAGAGATTTATTTAACATAAAGAAAATTCTATAAAGACACTGGGTCAAAAATCTTTACAGAAGGACGTAAAAGGTATGAGACTAAGCATTGGTTTATATATTGAAGCCTATTCCTGCCCCCATGCTTAACTTGAACCGTTGTTATCTCTCCAATATCAACTTGTCCAATAACATCTTTCTGAATAACAAAAAAAATCACTTTAATATAAAATCTTGCCAACGGAATAGATAGTAAAATGATCATCGTTTTGTATACATACCATTAAGAATCTGACCTGCACCCACTCGCATGATGCATGGAGTTTTTGACCCTGCAAAAAAAAGTAGTATTAGTTTCCGTTTTATTTGACATCACGCGTATTTTGAATTTGCTAAAATTTGACTTACAGTTTCGTCTGCAATGACTAACTCAAGAGTTCCCCATAATTTTGGTGGTTGGTTTCCAATAACGAAGAACACGGACACAAACACGCCAATTGTCTTTGTAAGGTCGAACATCATTGATAAAAACCATTTTTCTTGTGATAGACATGTTTTTGTGAAATGTGGATGGATAGTAAGTAATTTGTAGAGTCTTAAATATATAGATGGAAGGATCTAGGTTTAAGAAGTGATGTACCATATCTATATTTGTTTCAATTTTCTCTGCTATTAATTTCAAAGCTAAATCATCTATTTTGAGATATATGTTAAATCATTTTTAGATCTTGTTATAATTGCTTGCGATGTTTATGGTAATTAATTAAATGTATTGCTTGGAGAAATAAAAACGTGGGAAGAATGGTATTATTTTAACGAATAAAATAATATTCTGTTGCCAAGATTTCACGCGAGATATAAAGTAAGTCAAATTTTAGTTGTTTCCATATCTAAAATGACTTTGTCTAAGTTTTTTATAATCGCTTGGTTAAACGAACCAGTTGGTTAGCAGTTAAATGGGCTAAGTGAACCAATAATGTATATCTTATTTATTTCGATTGTTGTTTTGCTGTCTAAAATTAAGCAAAAGGACATTTATGAAGGAAGAAAAAAACACGACCAAAAGCTATACCTGTGTCCAAACATAATGATATCTCTTTTAAAGTTGCTATCAATGTTTCCAAACACTCCGATTTCGTACTTCTACTTTAATAATACTATCTTATTATATAAAGCTTAGTTTTCAAAGTTACTAATTAACATAATTGCGACACATGTCAATTATATATTTAAGATTCTGACATGTGTCAATAATATGATACAATAATCTTTCGTTTAGGATTTAAAAGATATTGAGGAAAGTAAAATTTCCATAACAACATAAGATCTTAGAAAAGTAAAAGTACAATTACATAGTTTTTTATATTATATTTGAAAGAAAATATTTGATAATAATTTTCATTGAAAAAAGTTCTAAATAAAAAATAATTGTAAAAAGCTATTTGAAAGTGATGTTTACAATTACATAGTCTTTTAAAATTATATTTTTTAAAACATTTGATAGTAATTTCTTCTTTTTTTTAAGTATAAAAATAATTATAAAAATCTGTTTGAAAGTAATTATTTTTTTAAATATATATATATATATATATATATATATATATATATATATATATATATATATATATATATATATATATATATATATCTTATTACTAGGTGATTTTCCCGTGCTCATGCACGGACATAATATTATATTAACTTAATTATACATATGATTTTAGATATTTTATATATAATAGGTTTTGTTGTTTTCATAGTCGATTTAGTTATCATTTATATATATATATATATATATATATATATTTTAAAAAAAAATCAACTATAATTTTTTTATTCTAAATATATTAATTTTTTGATTAGTTTTCTTATTTGCATTTAAGTTGATTGTTGTCTTAGATATTAGATATGTAGTAAAAATGTGCATTTATTTTAATATCTCTTAAAATATGCAGTAAAAATGTGTTTGTTTTTGAGAAATTATATTATTATATAAGTAAAATATAATTTATATTTTTTTGTAATTGTAAGATATTATACTCAAGTAAATATATGACAAATTAAATATATATATATATATTTTAAATACTAATTATAAATTATTTTCTGTCAATTAAACATATATCAGTTTATGTAACTTAGTTATTTTATGTAATCATCTAATAAAATAGATAGATATATAAAAATCATTTCTATTGTTTTGAAAATATATATTCATACTGTGTAAAATTATGTTTTAAAAGAGAAATACTTATTTTTTTCTAATATCAAGAGTATATGTGTGAACTTTTTTTTATGAAATCACATCTTATAGAAATATTTTTTCATCTAAGAATATATAGATATAAGAAAAATATTTTACTACTTCAAAAATATATTTTATGTTTTTTGAAAATATCTTTTAAATAAAATATTAGTATTTTGTGAACTTTCATTTTTTATGAAATCATATTATATATACATATATTTTCGTTTTAAAATTTTTTCTTATACTTTACAAACATTTTCTTTTTATTTATATTGTTATTTGGAAAATTTTAAAAAGAGAATAATAGTATTTAAATGTTTTTTAATTCATAAAGTGTATCAATGTAATCAACCATCGTGAGAGTTAACGTGAGCGCAACACATAGGAAACTGACTTCTAATATATTGTATGTTTTTAAAAAATATCTTTTAAATAAAATATTACTATTTTTTAAACTTTCTTTTTTATGAAATCAAATTGTATATACATATATTTTCGTTTAAAATTGTTTTTTTATATTTTACAAATATTTCCTTTTTATTTATATTGTTATTTGGAAAAAATTATAAAGAGAATAATAGTATTTAAATATTTTTGTATTCATTAAGGGTATCAATGTAATCATCCATCGTGAGAGTTAATGTGAGCGCGACACATAGAAAACTGACTTCTCAAATAATATTATCTTATTATATAAAGCTTAGTTTTCAAAGTTACTAATTAACATGATCGCGACACATGGCGATTATATATTTTAGATTGCGACATGTGTGCAATATATTTAACATTTATATACTGAGATTGATTTTCTTATTTTCCTATTTTAATATATAAAGCTAAAGATAATTTTCCTATTTTCTTACTCAATCTTGTTAAAATAATTATTTTCGTAATTATCCTTTTACATTGATTTTCCTATTTTCCTATCTTATTATATAAATAAAAGATAATCTTCTTACAAAAATTTTGTATAGATATTTTTTTAAAATAGTAACTTTCGTTTTATACAAATCCTATATACTAATTTTCCAACTCTCATAATAAAAAAAATATAATCTTATTAAAAAAATTTAATATATCAGAATCTGTATAAACAAACATACTAAGATAACAATTTTTTTTTTAAAAAATAACTAAATAGTATTTTTACATTTTAAAATATTTAAAAATATAATTGCAAAATATTATTTTATAGTAATTGTTTTTAATATTGTAACATGTGTTAGAATATCTCATGATTAAAAATACATATACTAAGAAAATAACAAACGAATTTTGAAAAATTAAATTTCAAAAGTATTTAATAGTAAATTTAATTTCTTTAAAAAAAATAATTTAATAGTAATTTTCTAGAAAATTTACTTTTTAAATCCTAAAGAAAAAATAAATTTGTAAAAGAACTTATTTAATACTAATTTTATTTTTCTAATATCCACAACAAAAGATAATTGTAAAAAAAATATTTGATATTAATTTTCCTTTTACAATTTTGATATTTGTTAAAATATCTCATAATTGATAAAATATATAACAAGTAAACAAAAATACTTTTTAAAGTAACTTAGAATTATTTAATGAGTCTTTCTCTACTTTTTCATTTTCAAAAACTTTAAACAAAAATTTGTCAATAATTTATTTAATTATAATTTCAGTTTACTAATTTTTTAATAGTAATTTTAATTTCTTTAATTCCTAATCAAAAATATTTGTAGAATCATTATTTCAAATATGTTTTATGAATAATTAATTTCCTATTTAAAAATCATAAACCAAAAGAAACAATAAATATTTGCACCAATATATGCTATTAAAATCAATAATTTTGTTTTCAAAATCATAAACCAAAAGAAATTATAAGTATTCATATATTTATCAATATATGTGATTAAACTCTCTTATATATTGTTAAGAGATACAAGAAAAATATATGTGAGCTTTTCTGCATGTTCTTTCACATCTTCGCATGTTATCCTTTTTGGTTGTCACATATTGAGAAAATAACTAGATATTCTGATCTTCACATAAAATTGATGTCGAATTTTTTAAATAATATAATTGTCATGATGTCGTACGATAGTTATTGTACAATTATACTTAGGTGTTTGTACATATAGATGTAGGGGTGGATATGGATCGAATATCCATGATTTTTGAGATATTTTGATCAGATCCATTTTGTCATAATACTTAAGTATTCGATCCAAAAAATTTTTTTGACCGAATATCCGATTGAATCCGTAAAAATAAATTAAAAATAAATAAAAATTCCAAAAATAAGATAAAATAATAATAATATTTTATTAAAAATAAAAATCTATTACTTTTAAAAATTCTAATAAACAACTTAATAAATTTAGCAAATAAAAATAGTATAAAATTTATATAAAATATAATATTTATAGAACTTATATATATGCATAAAATGTATCGAATCGGATATTCATTCTTAAAAGTATTAATATTTGTGATTTGCTTCATTTTGACTGATATTTTATATAAGTATTTACTTTGCTACGTAGAGTTACATATATTCAAAATTTATGTTTAAATCGAAACAGATAAAGAATCGAGTCAAAATTTATGGTTATTTTATCCAGCTTTATATAGATGTTATGTTGTTGTGCCTAAGTTAATGTGACTATTATACTTATGTGTACTGTTATAGATCCTCGAAGTTTGCAAGAAAATCTTTCAAACTGAAAAGATTTCAATTTTCTATAAGAGCTATATAATGACTATCAACAAGAGTTAATGTTAAGCTTAAAAAGTTAGTCTATTTGCCAAGTCCAGTCTTACAATTATACATCGAACTATCTACAGTCAATACAGCTAAAGAGCTTCAGATTTTAAAAACATAATGACAATAATGTTTTACAAAATATTATATAGAGGTTATAAAGTCACACCATGAATACTAATGTAAACAAATTTGATGTTTTCTTTAACAAGATATTCGATATTTAGCTAACTATCAATAAATCATATTGATTGGTGTTGTATAAAATTATATTTTGAATTGTGTTGTTTTTAATTTGTTTTAAACAATATAAACAATATAGAGAGTTCACAGTTCTATATGTTTCAATCAACTATAAACAATATTATTTTGAAAAATAATTAAAAATTAAGTATTTATTAAAAATAAAAATATCAATATACTATTGCAAACACCATGAATATTGAAACAGAAATATAAATCAAAATTTATAAACACATTATTGTTATTAAAATGTCACGAAGATATACAGAAAATCCAAGAATTAATGTGAAAAAAATATTTTCATTCTTTTATATGTTTTTGAAATTAAAATATCAAATAAAATCCGTGCGTTGCACGGATCCATATCTAGTAGATTATTAAATTTAAGTTGATAAAAATTAAAAGGTTCTTTTGACACGCCAACCAAGGCCAAAACTCAATTTAACTTTCAATGAAACTTCCAGTTACAACAATCCCATGTAAGACAGTTTCCATTTTTTAAATGGTGTGGAAACTGAATAATTCAGATATAGTTAATGCGAACTTCCAATCAATCTTCCTACTACAACAATCCAATTTCATACGCTTCCATTTTTTATATATGGAAAAGGTGTGGAAATTGAATAATTTCATATATACTTATGCGATGGAAACTGAAAACTAGAACTAAACTATTTGTTTTTAAGCAATATATTTTTGAGCTCTTTAAAATAGAACTAAAAGTATGAGAAAAAATGGACCATTTTCTCAAATGTTTATAGAACAAAAATTGATCTCATATACAGATACTCTTCATTAATCTTACATACTTTCTACTCTTCATAAATTAATAAAGATTATTTTTACCCTTACGTTAATTATATGTGTACCACTATCAAGGTTTATAACAAGGTAGTTATACCAAATTACGATAATATACTAGATTGCATATCTGCAATAGTATAATTTGTTATAGCTACACACAAATTTAGGTTTGAGAAATGTTTGACGTTTCTTAATTTTTTTTTCTTTACGTTTCTTGATTGTTGTTGAGGCTGTGTTATCCACAATTGAATTCTACGTTTATAATTCCATCTAAATGCGATTACTTGCACACACATGCACATCCAAACCCCAAATAACTCAGCAAAGTTACGACGACGAAACTTCGTGGTCCTTCCCATTTTTCCAACAAATAATCCCCTTTCGTACGCATTAATATTGTTTGCATTAGGAACAAGTGTGATAATAATAAAATAAAAAGTGCTTTACATCTTTGAATTATGTTTTTCAACTTTTTTTTTATAAATGGAAATGGTGCCGGTAGATCTAGAACGAAGTTTAATGAGGCAAACTTTAATTATCATTAGGGTTAAGCCGACCTACATACGGATGAGGAAATAAGAAAACACAATAAAAAAATCTTTCAAATTTAATATAATTTTTAAAAAAAACTTACTCACATTTGAAAATAATAGTAATCTTCAGTATTTGTTTTGTTTTTCTTGTTAGAAATTATATGCTTGTAGTTTTTACTTTTAATTAATATAATTATCTTATGAATTATTTTCTCATCTTATACATTTGTTATTGAATATGTCAATAATTTTTCTCTAGTAGCTAGTCCGCGATTTGCGCAGAAAATGTTTTAATTAGATATTGTATTTAACACTTATTTTTATTTTGAAATGCTTTATTATATACTATTTGTGAATTATTATTTTTAATTGATTTTTGATTTTATAATTTTCTATCATAACATTTTATTATGATATTAGACACTAGTCTCATTGCATAAACTAAAATTCATAAGATTAGTGATGCAGGGGCATCTACTACTTTGGCGCCAACCTAACTGATTTTCCTTTTTATGTTTAGTTTCCTTTTTCTTTTGGATTTTGTTTTATTTCATGTTTATCGATAGATAATTAGAAACCTTCTCCAAGACGGTTTGTGTCTTGAGAAGTAGCTATATAAGCAAGGCTTTATGCCTCTTGTTAGATACACTTAATTTGAATAAACTACAGAGCTATTTTGGCTTTTATCCTTATTGTGATTTGATTAAATTCATCATTCTAGGAAGTTTGGTCTCAAGGAGTTCATACAAACCTCTTGATTGAGCAAAGAACTGTCTCTTACAAGTCCTTCTTGTTTGATTGATCGTTCAACTAAACTTAACGCTGCGCCAGGTTGGTATCAGAGCCAGCACTACGCTCCTACGATTCAATGCCGCGTCCCAAGAAAGTTGCCGAACCGACGGAAGCAGAGGTCACACAGCAAGCTCTTGCCGACCTCCAAGCTCAAGTCGCGAATCTCGCAGCTGCTGTAGCGTCAATGAATACACAGCGTTCAGCCCCTCCGGTTCAACAGGCACGCAACACACGAGCAGATAATGTTGAAGACTCAGACGAAGACGACAATCCATTCGCTGTCCTTCAACGTGATCGAGCTCTCCGCACTACCAAACACAACGATCACTCTGATTCTGAAGAAGAAGACTCTGCAAATCGTTGGAAATCATCCTTTAAACTAGAGTTCCCTGAATTTGATGGATCCACTACTCCTGAAGAATTACTCGACTGGTTCGTAACCGTAGAGGAGATCCTCGAGTTTAAAGATATACCATTAGACCGTTGTGTCCCGTTACTTGCAATTCATTTTCGCGAACGAGCTGCAGCCTGGTGGTTTCAGAGCAAGAACACCCGCGCCTGTTTGGGAAAACCAAAGATTCTGTCATGGGATAAGCTTAAACGAGAGATGAAGAAAAATTTTCTTCCTTACAATTATGATCAGTTGATGTTCCAGAAGTTTCAGAACTTACGCCAAGGATCTCGAACCGTCGATGACTATGCAACTGATTTCTTCAAGATGTTAAATCGTGTTGACATTAAGGATTCCGAACAACAACTTGTGATGCGCTTTGTGGGAGGATTACGACAACAGATTCAATCCACACTAAACTTGTTTCGACCACAAACCATATCAGAAGCTCATCAACAGGCAATCACAGTGGAGGCTCAAACCCGGAACAATTATTCACCATGGAACAGCAACCGTCAGACCCGACAGAGCTCTCCTGCTTCTTCATCAACGTCACTACCTCCAACAGATACAACAACCGCAAAAACAGAGCCTCTAACCACCTCGACGGATGCTTCTCGACCACAAAGAGTCGGAGGAATTCGTTGTTTCTCTTGTGGTGAGCTCGGCCATCGCCAGTCAGCTTGTCCATCACGTAATCATCGTGGGTTACTCTTGGATCCTACAAATCGTGATGTAGAAGTTGTTTATGATGAGAGCCCAGATGACGAAACATAGGAACTGGAAGCAGATGTGGGTACCTTTTTAATGGTTAGACGCACTTGTTTAACTCCTAAAATCCCAGAAGAATTCCCTCAACGCAAAAACTTGTTTTCATCCCGCTGTACGATTAATGGAAAGGTCTGCACCTTTATCATCGACTCAGGCAGCAGTGAGAACGTAATTGCAGAATCTGTGGTTCCCAAGCTTGACCTCGTGATCGAGCCACATCCAGCGCCTTATAAGCTTGGTTGGTTACATCAGGGTAACGAACTCACTGTGACACAGAGAACTCTTGTACACTTCTCTGTCGGATGTGCCTATAAAGACCAGGTGTATTGTGATCTCGTCCCAATGGATGCATGTCATCTTTTGCTAGGAAGACCTTGGGAGTTTGATCGTCGTGTCACTCATGACGGCTTCCTCAACACGTATACCTTCCACTTCAAAGATCGTACGTTTACTCTCAAACCAATGATACCAGCTTCAATACACAGTTCACCAACGACATATACTTCACCAAACCCAGTCCTACTTCTACAAAAATCGGACTTCCGAACAGAATTACGTACAGCAGATCACATCATCCTGCTCATGCCAGTGCCTTCGTCGGTATTTGTGGGTAACGATGTTCCGGATGCCTACAAACCACTCTTGGCCGATTTTGCAGACGTCTTCCCCACGGACTTGCCGCCGCAACTTCCACCTCTTCGAGACATTCAACATCGTATCGATTTGATTCCTGACGCTGCTTTACCAAACCGCTCTCATTATAGGATGAGTCCTTCAGAACATGAAGAACTACGTCGACAAATAGAGGATTTGGTAGCAAAAGGATTTCTCCGCGAAAGTCTTAGCCCGTGCGCGGTTCCAGCATTGTTGATTCCAAAGAAAGATGGCTCTTGGCGTATGCGTGTTGACAGCCGTGCAATCAATAAAATCACTGTGCGCTACCGCTTTCTTATACCACGCCTTGATGATCTGCTTGATCAGATCGGCACAACAACAATATTTTCGAAACTAGACCTCAAAAGTGGTTATCATCAAATCCGTATCCGACCAGGGGATGAATGGAAAATAGCGTTTAAAACCAAAGAAGGTCTCTTTGAATGGCTGGTAATGCCTTTCGGTTTATCTAACGCCCCCAGCACTTTTATGCGCGTTATGAATCAAGCTCTGCGACCTTTCATCGGCAAATTTGTTGTCGTCTATTTTGATGACATTCTGGTGTTTAGTAAAACCAAAGAAGAGCATATTCAGCACCTTCGTGATGTTCTCTCAGTCCTCCGACGTGATCAACTCTATGCCACTCTAAAAAAATGCGAATTTGGCTCACCGCAGATTCATTTTCTTGAGTATATTGTGTCCTCACAAGGGTTAGCGGTCGATCCTTCCAAGGTTGCTGCAATTCAAACATGGCCCCAACCCACAACAATTTCGGAGATACGAAGCTTCCATGGCCTTGCGTCTTTTTATCGACGTTTTTGTTCCTCAATTCAGTAGCTTAATGGCGCCTATTACTGACTGTATTCGTACCAATTCTTTTGCATGGACGCCGGAAGCTTCATCCGCCTTCGCCAAAATCAAAAACAAGCTGAGTTCTGCACCAATCCTTGCGTTGCCGGACTTTAATACAGTCTTCGAACTCCATTCTGATGCATCTAAAACGAGTATTGGAGCTGTTTTAAGTCAAAATTCACGTCCCATTGCCTTCTTTAGCGAGAAATTGGCGGGTGCATGTTCAAGGTACAACGCTTATGACATAGAGTTCTACGCTGTCGTCCAAGCAACTAAACATTGGCGCCACTACCTATTTCACAAAGAGTTTGTCTTGTACACTGACCATGATGCCTTGAAGCACTTGCACAGCCAGAGCAAAGTGTCATCTCGCCATGCTTCGTGGATAGCCTATCTACAACAATTCACTTTCGTGATCAAACACACTGCGGGTACGTCCAACAGAGTTGCTGATGCCCTGAGTAGACGTCAACTTTTGCTTGCTGTCTTACATACTACCGTGACGGGTTTCTCTTCTTTGCTGGGCCAGTATGAAGATGATCCTTTTTTTGCACCGATTTATCAGTCGGCCATGACAGGTTTATCGCCTGACTACATGGTTCAGGATGGCTTTCTTTTTCGTGGGGATCGACTTTGTATTCCAGAAGGGAGCTTGCGGCTGCAGTTGATCTCGGAGATACATAATGAAGGACACGTGGGCCGTGATCGTACCCTTCAGTTAGTATCAACGTCATATTTCTGGCCTTCGTTACGCAAGGATGTAGCTCGGTTTGTGGAACGCTGTGTCACATGTCAGAAAGCAAAAGGTTCAGCTTCTAATGCAGGTTTATACTTGCCTTTGCCTGTTCCAACGCAGCCGTGGACTGATATTAGCATGGACTTTGTCCTTGGCCTTCCTCGTACACAACGTGGTTTTGATTCGATCTTTGTTGTCGTTGATCGTTTTTCCAAGATGGTTCATTTTATTCCATGCAAGAAGACGACGGATGCTGTTCAAGTAGCCATTTTATTTTTCCGGGAAATTTATCGCATTCACGGCTTGCCATCGTCCATCGTATCTGATCGGGATTCCCGCTTTCTCAGTCACATTTGGCGTTCTCTGTGGAAATTGCTTAATACAAGCCTTGATATGAGTTCAGCATATCACCCTCAAACCGATGGTCAAACTGAAGTTGTTAATCGTTCCCTTGGAAATCTTTTACGCTGCCTTGTTGGTGATGCTATCAAAACTTGGGATCAGCGTCTTCCTCAGGCTGAGTTTGCCCATAATCACACAGTCAATCGCAGTACGGGTTTTAGTCCTTTTCAGGTTAACTACAGCATTGTTCCTCGTGCTCCTTCAGACCTGTCCTTGTTACCAGATCGTACGAGGATTCATGGGGAAGCTTCTTCTTTTGTTGACGCTATTGCTGAGGTTCATGCGCAGACTGTGGCAAATTTATCTGCTTCAACGTCCAAATACAAAGCAGCAGCGGATGTTCATCGTCGACGGCTCATCTTTGACATTGGTGATTTGGTTTGGGCTGTGTTAACGCGTGATCGGATGCCGGCACATCTTTATAACAAGCTTCGTGCCAAGAAAGTCGGCCCTCTTAAAATTCTTGAGCGCATTAACGATAATGCATATCGAGTCGAGCTTCCTCCTCACATCCATACTTCGGATGTGTTTAATGTTAAGTATTTGTCGCCCTTTCTTCCTGCGGATGATGCTTCTGATTCGAGGTCGAATCCTTTACACCCCGGGGGACCTGATGCAGGGGCATCTACTACTTTGGCGCCAACCTAACTGATTTTCCTTTTTATGTTTAGCTTCCTTTTTCTTTTGGATTTTGTTTTATTTCATGTTTATCGATAGATAATTAGAAACCTTCTCCAAGACGGTTTGTGTCTTGAGAAGTAGCTATATAAGCAAGGCTTTATGCCTCTTGTTAGATACACTTAATTTGAATAAACTACAGAGCTATTTTGGCTTTTATCCTTATTGTGATTTGATTAAATTCATCATTTTAGGAAGTTTGGTCTCAAGGAGTTCATACAAACCTCTTGATTGAGCAAAGAACTGTCTCTTACAAGTCCTTCTTGTTCGATTGATCGTTCAACTAAACTTAACGCTGCGCCAATTAGTCATATAGTTTTTAAAGCTTTAGTGGAATTATGTTCATTCTAGAGGTGTAGATATTTTGTAGTGCAGATCTAGAGGTGTAGATGTATAGATCTTTTTATTTTTAAGAAATTTTTATTTATTTTTACTTTTTTATTATGTATTGTTGCTAAGTAAATATATGTGGATAAAATAACTGATGTAACTTTTTTTGTTAACTTGAGAATGAAATACTAATCATAAGGTATGTTATGGCTTAAATGTTTTGTTAATAAATTTGATATACATATTAAGAAGATGGTAAAGATGAGATAATTTTTTAGTTTTTTAAAAAATTATGAAATGTGTCAAAATTTGGCATAGCCTTTGATGATTTAACTCTTTAAGAAGAGAGCAAAAATTTATTGTTATAGATATTAATCAAAACTATGAACAAAATCATATATGCTTAATGCTACAGAAACTAAAAAGTTTGAAATTATTAGTGATAGTTATTTTAACTCTTTCAGAAATTAAATAGAGTAACCATATAGGGTGATCGAGTGGTGCGGTGAGCTGTGAAATGTGTTAAGCACTATAAGTTTGAAACATACCAAATTCATATTTATTCATTTGTATTGTCAGACGATACGGTATCTTTTTATTGCGAGCAATCGAACTTGTCTAGCACCAGTAGATAGGTCTCTAATTAGATTGATTAGTTAGATTTTGATCGTCTAATACGTGTACCTTTAAGGCAACAGACGTCGTTTAGACGTCGTTTACCGTCCATATGGATACAGAGCAACCACTATGGTTTACAGAGTCCACATGAGTCTGTAATCTTGTCGACAAAAAAAAAAAAAAAAAAAAAAAATACGTGTACCTTTGAATTATCAAGAAAAAAATAAACAATAGAAAAAGACTAACTGAATCCAAAAAATGTAAATAAAATGTTTGAATAAAGATTAAAAAAATTGTTGATCGATTATAAATAAAAAATAGTAAATTAACATTCAAGAGAACGTATATTTTGGTAGTAGGAATCTTTTTTTTTTTTTGGCGTAACAGGTAGTAGGAAACTAAAAGGAAAATAGATAGTGGGGTTATGGAACTTTTCCTACCATTTCTTTATGCATTCTCTCCGTCTCTCCGTCAATTGTCAATGGGATTATTTTACATCATATAATATTTGCACACAGATTTGGAGATCATTTTTCTATCAAAGAAAGCTCCTCTTTTTTTCCACCTTCCTACGTGCTTGACAAATTAAGTTCTAACCCCAAAAGTCGTCTTTTTTTTATAGTTATTTAAGGAGTTGCCAGAGCTCCAAACTTTGGGTCTTCTAACGAACGATCACAGGAGAAAACTTTGGGTTCAAGCTTCTCTCTTCTTCTTTCCTCACCTCTTTTCTGTATAGAAAATTTTTAAGTTGTCTTTTGAAAAAATAACTCACTAAAAGGTTGATGCTTTGTGGCTTTTCGTTAAAATGTTTTAGCTTTTTGATGAAATGGGTTTGATGCTTTTCATACGTTGACTTGGAGACGATCAAAATCTTGTCTTTTGTTGTCCTTCTACTACTTGTTGATTTTTCACTGATGATTGTTGACTTTTGTTAGATGTGTTGGTTTGGGCATGGAACTGTTGTAACTTGTGTTGCATCATAGCCTTTATTTTTAATTTAAGTACTAAGCAAATGCTATTTATTTTCCAGCTTTGGGGGTATTCGATCGAGAAGATGGGTTTTGATGAGGCCTTGGCTTGGTACTGCAAACCAGTTGCAGAAGGATTTTGGGGGAAAACAGTGGACGGTGCCTTTGGCACCTACACGCCATGCACCATTGACTCATTAGTGATGCTTGTTTCTCAATTTGTGCTTCTTGT
This sequence comes from Hirschfeldia incana, assembly GCA_026261945.1. Taxonomy (NCBI): domain Eukaryota; kingdom Viridiplantae; phylum Streptophyta; class Magnoliopsida; order Brassicales; family Brassicaceae; genus Hirschfeldia; species Hirschfeldia incana. The sequence continues at coordinate 581,955 of JABCMI010000105.1, forward strand.
TCTGTGTTTGTACCGGATATGGATCATCTTCCGCAACTCCAAAGCTGAGCTTTATGTTTTGAGGAACAAGTACTATAACTGTGTGCTAGGGATTTTGGCTTCTTACTCTGCTGTTGAGCCTGTACTCAGACTGGTATTGCGGATTTCACTCTTTGGCATGGATGAAGACACGGCTTACCCTCCTCCCTTTGAGGTTTATTAAGAATGAACTCATCATATACGACCCATCCTTACTTGATGTGATGATTCTTAGTGTTATTCAACGGCATGCAGGTTGCATCTTTAATCGTTGAGGCATCCGCTTGGCTCTCCATGCTTGTTTTGATTTGGTTAGAAACCAAACGATACGTCAAAGAGTTCAGATGGTACGTGAGATTTGGTGTTGTTTATGTTTTGGTTGCTGATGCTGTGCTCCTGGACCTTGTGTTACCACCTCTCAACAACTCACTAAATAGGTTTGGTATTTGTATTATCATCTCATATTAAAGGAACTCAACTGAGTTTGATTTGACGTTTAAAATTCAAAGAGTTTGTTTTATATATTAAAAAAGAAATTAGAAGTAATAAGGTTTCATAGCTCTGAGACTTTTCAATATAATGTTTCCTCTATTTGCTATTGCAGAACTGCACTGTATCTCTTTATCAGTTCAAGATGTTCCCAGGTTGGTATAAGGTTACAAATTTATTGTACTGGAAAACTTACATACAAAAGTTATCAGTCTTTATATAAAAAGAGTTGAGATATGTTATCAATCAAATGATTAGCCTGCCTCACTGATTATGCATTTTATTTGTTTTCTGTTTCAGGTTCTATTTGGAGTTATGCTTCTTGTTTACATTCCGGAACTAGATCCATACCCCGGTTACCATACTCTAAACGATGACTCATTAGACAATGTTGAATATGATGTCCTCCCTGAGGGAGAGAACATATGTCCCGAGCGACGTGCCGGCTTCTTTACAGGTAAGGTAGCTCCCTTAATTTGATAAAAAATGAAATTTGTTGAATGGGCTCATTCTATTTGGTCTACTGATTATGAGTTCTTCTTATCTTAGGAATATTCTTTGACTGGATCACGCCGCTTATGCAGTTAGGCTACAGAAAAACCTTAAATGAGAAGGATGTTTGGCAATTAGATAAATGGGACCAAACAGAAACTTTGATCAAAAGGTACAACATTAAGTGTTTGCTGCTTTTCCTTCTGTTAGGATCTCTTCTTGTTTTTTTTCTTGGTAGAATGTTCTGCAAAGTTTAAAAGAACATTTTTATTCATTGAATGAGTTATTTGATAGATTTCAAAGATCATGGACTGAAGAATCACGGAGAAGCAAGCCATGGCTTCTCCGAGCACTGAATAAAAGCCTTGGTGGAAGGTAAAGTCTGATAATCTTTTCACCATTGTTTACTTTTAAAGCCACACGTTATCATCAATACCGGCAAAATAGCTTTTGTTTTTCTATCTTTGTAGGTTCTGGTTTGGTGGTATTTTTAAGGTAAAGATACTCGTTGTTCTGCCTCTCGGTTTGGTTAATATAAGATACCAGAAAAGCTCTTGATTTTTTTTACTATGTGGATCCACAGTAATGTTCAGTTATGTAGTTGGCAACATTCAAGCAATTATTATAACATATCATGTTCTAGCGTGTTGTAGATTGGACATGATCTTTCTCAATTTGTTGGACCGCTTATACTGAGCCAGTTATTGCGGGTAAGCTTTGTTTCTACCCAAGCGAAGGCATTATATATCTTGCAATATTTAGGGACCAGGACTAGCTCAATCTACCTTAAGCAAAATCTTTGATCACTTTGTGCAGGCAATGCAAGAAGATGATCCATCTTGGGTTGGCTATGTCTATGCTTTCTTAATTTTCGTTGGAGTGGTATGTATATTTCCATTTATATTTTCCTAAAATGTCATGTTTGGTTTTCTCACACTGTAGTTATTTCTTGTTGAAACCTCAGACACTAGGTGTGCTTTGTCAATCTCAGTACTTTCAGCATGTTGGACGTGCGGCATTTAGGTTGAGATCAACTATGGTAAAAAGTTTGTGGAAACTTCTATTACACTCATTTTAGTTATTATGTACATTCTCCAACAGATCATGCTAATTTCCTTGTAGGTTGCAGCTGTATTCCGCAAATCTTTAAGACTAACTCATGAAGCTCGCAAGAATTTTACATCTGGAAAGGTCACAAATATGATAACTGCAGATGCTAGTGCACTTCAGGTAGACTTAGGTTCTCTACTTTGCACAACTAATGGATTTGGAACTGCTGCTAACATAGTCCCTCCCAATTTTTTTTTGCCAGCTAATAGTAGAACAGCTCCATGGCTTATGGTCAGCTCCCTTCCGCATCATTATGTCGATTATTCTTCTCTATCAACAACTAGGAGTTGCTTCCCTTTTCGGTTCATTGATTCTGTTTCTCCTAATTCCTCTCCAGGTATGGAGCTTCATTATGTTCGTTTGCCTATTTTTTGAATTGCATATAAACTCCTATCTACTCTGTTTCTTAAATAAACAGACTCTGGTTATAAACAAAATGCGGAAACTAACTAAAGAAGGACTCCAATGGACTGACAAAAGAGTCGGTATCACAAATGAAATTTTGGCATCGATGGATACCGTAAAGTATAATAAATATTCATGGTTATTCCTTTTTCAGCTTTTCTAAATGTCACATTCTTTAAGCAGTTGTTCTACAATTTTGTTGGGACTTTGTTAGATGCTATGCATGGGAAAAGAGCTTTGAGTCGCGTATTGAAGGAATTAGAAACGTAGAGCTCTCATGGTTTCGCAAAGCTCAATTACTATCAGCTGTATGACTCCTTATCTTTGATTTTTGTATTGCTTGTTATTACTTTTACACATAGGGCTTGGTTTTAGAATAAACCCATTTTGTCTGAGTGCAGAAAGGAGATATGTCTTTTCATTTTCAATGTTTTCTCCTCTTGCAGTTTAATAGTTTTATACTGAACAGTACTCCAGTAGTTGTGACTGTGGTTTCATTTGGGGTTTTTGTTCTGCTGGGAGGAGATTTGACACCAGCAAGGGCATTCTCATCTCTTTCTCTCTTCTCAGTTCTAAGATCTCCTCTCAACATGCTACCAAATCTACTTAGTCAGGTTATTATTACAATCATGCCCTCCTCAACATATAATTTCATATATACCTTGTGTCATTACCTAATCAAAACCGTTCTATATTAAATGTGCCATGGATTTGCTAGGTTATTGATCAGTTATATTCTCTTTGCTAAATCTTCTCTTAGGCTGTCAACGCAAATGTTTCACTACAACGCATTGAGGACCTACTTCTCAGTGAAGAGAGAGCACTAGCACAGAACCTACCTCTTCAACCAGGAGCTCCAGCCATTTCAATTAAAAATGGATACTTTTCATGGGACTCAAAGGTGAATCTCTCTAAATATTCCCTCTTGTTTAGATTATCTTGAGATGAAACAACAGTACATAACTTTCTGAAAGGTTCATTGTGCATGTTTTTCTAGACAACAAAGCCCACATTATCCAATATCAATTTGGAGATACCAGTAGGAAGCTTGGTTGCCATTGTAGGTGGAACCGGAGAAGGCAAGACATCACTTGTCTCGGCAATGTTGGGAGAGCTATCTCATGGTGAAACCTCAAACGTTGTTATTAGAGGCTCCGTAGCTTATGTTCCTCAAGTTTCATGGATCTTCAACGCCACTGTGAGTCACCCTTCACTTCCCACTGGCTCTGGAAACAAATATTACAGCATTGGCTTTTCATCTATGTATTGCAGGTGCGTGAAAACATTATATTTGGGTCAGATTTCGAACCGGAAAGATATTGGAGGGCTATTGACGTGACTGCCTTACAACAAGATCTTGATTTGCTTCCGGTTAAGTGGGATGAAAAGGCTTTACATAACAAGCACTTTGGTATGACATTTCTTAGTAACTTGCTGGCTTTGGCTTATTCAGGGACGTGATCTTACAGAGATTGGAGAACGTGGGGTGAATATCAGTGGAGGGCAGAAGCAGAGAGTCTCAATGGCTAGGGCAGTCTACTCTAATTCAGATGTGTATATATTCGACGATCCTTTGAGTGCTTTAGATGCTCATGTTGCTCAGCAGGTATTTATTTATTTCTTACTTATGGTTGATCCCTGAGTGTTCTATGACCAAACTATATCTTTGTAACAGGTCTTTGATGGTTGCATGAAGGAAGAGCTGAAGGGCAAAACGAGGATTCTTATCACAAATCAGTTGCATCTTCTTCCTAAGATGGATAGAATTATTTTAGTCTCCGAGGGAATGATTAAAGAGGAAGGAACCTTTGAAGAGCTGTCAGGAAAAGGTAGTTTGTTCCAGAGATTGATGGAGAATGCTGGTAAAATGGATGCAACCCAAGAGATGGACAAAGTTTACGACGAGAAGATCTCGGAAGATCCTACTGTCAATGTTGAGATACAACTAGGCAGTACCAAGAAAGGAGAAATTGGAAGATCCGTGCTTGTCAAGCAAGAAGAAAAAGAGTCTGGCATCATTAGTTGGAATGTTGTGATGAGGTACTAGTTAGCTCAGCTTTAATACAAAGAGAAAATGTCTCAAGGTGCTTTCTCCTTTTTCAGGTATAAAAATGCAGTAGGCGGTTTATGGGTAGTTTTGATTCTCTTGGCATGCTATTTAACAACTGAACTTCTACGAGTTACAAGCTGCACATGGCTAACTTTTTGGACTGACCAAAGCAGTTCCAAGAGTTACAGCACCGGTTTCTACATTGTAATGTTTGCTCTTTTCGGATTTGGTCAGGTTTGTGTTTCCTGACAAAGACTTGAGATACGTAGTTTGTTACACAAAATCTAACGTTTATAAAACGGTCGTTGATTTAGGTTGCTGTGACGTTTATCAACTCATTTTGGCTTCTGACATCAAGTCTACATGCGGCCAAAATACTCCATGACGCAATGCTCAACTCTATCCTGAGAGCTCCTATGCTCTTCTTCGACACAAACCCAACTGGTCGTGTGATAAACAGGTTCTCTAAAGATATGGGTGATATAGATAGAACTGTCGCCAACCTAATGAACATGTTCATGAGCCAGCTGTGGCAACTCCTCTCGACGTTTGCTCTTATAGGTGCCGTCAGTACCATTTCACTCTGGTCAATAATGCCACTCCTCATTCTCTTTTATGCTGCATACCTCTACTATCAGAACACGTCCCGTGAAGTAAGACGTATGGATTCTGTTTCAAGATCACCTATCTATGCTCAATTCGGAGAAGCGCTGAATGGTTTGTCAAGCATCCGAGCCTATAAAGCCTATGATCGGATGGCCAAGATTAATGGAAGATCCGTGGACAACAACATAAGGTTCACTCTTGCTAGTACCACATGTAACCGTTGGCTCACTATAAGGTTAGAGACTCTTGGAGGTGTCATGATCTGGTTAACCGCAACTTTTGCGGTTATGAGGAGCAGTAACCAAGCTGGTTTTGCAGCAACGATGGGTCTTCTTCTTAGCTACGCTCTGAATATCACTACTCTGATGAGTGGTGTTCTAAGGCAAGCTAGCAAAGCAGAGAACAGCTTGAACTCTGTTGAGAGAGTCGGTAACTACATTGATCTTCCTTCTGAGGGTTCAGAGATAATAGAGAGCAACCGTCCAGTGCCTGGCTGGCCTTCGAAAGGGTCTATCAAGTTTGAAGACGTTCACCTGCGTTACAGGCCAGGCCTGCCTATTGTGTTACATGGACTCTCCTTTTCCGTCTCTCCTAATGAGAAAGTAGGAGTGGTGGGAAGAACTGGTGCAGGAAAGTCTTCTGTTCTGAATGCTTTGTTTAGGATTGTGGAAGTGGAAAAGGGAAGAATCATGATTGATGATTGTGACGTGGCTAAGTTTGGACTGACGGATCTGCGGAGAGTCCTGAGTATTATACCACAATCTCCAGTTCTTTTCTCAGGTTTGTGTGTAGTAGGTTTTAGGACAGCATTGAAAGTATGTTCCTGAGAGTGTTATCTTTTCTTCTTGTTAGGGACGGTGAGATTCAACATTGACCCATTTGATGAGCACAATGATGCTGACCTCTGGGAGGCTTTACAAAGAGCACATATGAAAGATGTTATCGCCAGGAATCCTTTAGGACTAGATACTGAGGTATACTAGTAGTTTAAGGAGTTCTTTGTTATGGAGATGATTTTGATCAAATTGTCAACTCACTTTGAATCTTCTGTGAAGGTCTCTGAGGGAGGTGAGAATTTCAGCGTGGGGCAAAGGCAACTGTTGAGTCTAGTGCGTGCGTTGCTAAGAAGATCCAAGATCCTTGTTCTAGATGAAGCAACTGCATCTGTTGATGTCAGAACAGATACTCTGATACAGAGGACCATCCGTGAGGAATTCAAGTCTTGCACAATGCTTGTAATCGCTCACAGGTTGAATACCATCATCGACTGTGACAAGATCCTTGTGCTTAGTTCTGGTCAGGTAAATGTCAAAACATTATATTACGTGAGAAACAGAAAATAGGATTCTGATACAGCTTGACAACATCCTTGTGTGACTTTAAAAAAAATGTGTAAATTGTCTTATAAGGCTTTGGAGTATGATAGTCCACAAGAACTGCTATCAAGAGAGACAAGCGCCTTCTTTGGGATGGTTCATAGCACTGGACTAGCAAATGCTCAGCACCTTCGCAACTTGGTTTTCGGTGGGGAAGTGAACGGACGGAGACAAGATGGATAATAATTGTTACTTTGCATGATGATGGAAATGGCGTCATTATCATTTACCATGACCAATACACGTTAGAAAAAAGCACCGGACATGGGAACATTGAAGAAACCTTTGAACGGGTTTTGTGCATAACAAATAACTGTAATGAAGTATTTATTACCTACCAAGTGTTCATATGTAGAAAGACTTCGTAGAACTAATGGCCTGCAAAATAAAATAAAATAAGTCGTGTTCATAGATTAAGTATTCTGAGATGTGAATCTCACTTCACCTCACAACAACCATAACATGTAAATTAAGATGTGGTCGTCACTCTACGCAGTTTTTAGATGTACACGGAAAAAGGAGTATGCATAGTTAACAAAAGATCTCAGTTTGATGAACTTATCGTTGTGTTTCTTGTAATACACGAAAGTTAATGTCCATTTATATTGTAGAATAAGTAGGAGGCTACCACTTCTTTGAGAAATATAGAATGTTTGGCTTCTTAATTAGAATGTGATATCCACAATTAAATTCAAGTTTCTAGTCTCCATATAAACCACATACACATAAAGCTACAAAAGATGAGTTGAAAATGCAAAATTGTTCCTTTGTTCTTTAGGGCTTTACATAAAATTCTCTTGGTAATATATGTGCAATGACTTCATAAAAAAACAAATGATCTGCACAACTATGACAATGGGATATTGACTATGACATTCTACTTCTTTCCCCATAACTGAGAATCTCTTGATCATGTTTTGGGAAACGTCGGTGATAAAAACAATAGTTTGGCTTGCCTATCAAACATCTGTTGTAGTCTAGCTGGTTAGGATATTCGGCTCTCTCCCGAGAGACCCGGGTTCGTGTACCGGCAACTGAGAATTTTTTGTTTTCCCTCTTGCGTGGAGATTATTACTTTTTTTTTACTTCTTCCTTTTGGGCTCCTCGCTTAGCCAAAATTAAAGTATTGAGGTAAAAAAGCGTGACGCTAGCGAAAGCCGAGGCGCGTTGTGAGTTTATTTTCACGTGTTGGCTTTTAGTGACTTTCACGCCTAAAAGGCAAGCAAACTATGCAACTAATGATTTTGTTCGGACTTTGTAAATCGTTTCTTTTTCACACCTTTTTGTTTGGACGACGCCGAGGTCAATTATCATCACGTAATTTACTTTTACAATCATAATAGAGTGAACACTTAGTGCCTTCGCGTATACCCAATTAGACACGTTCAAAACAAAATCCTGATTTCACTCGTCCATAATTTAAACTTATAAATTTTCTGTGGTATATCCTCTATTCATATATATATTAAGTGACATGTTTTCGTACATGTAATAATATGTTCACACCCAGGACCTCGTAGTCCAGTGGTACCAACATCTTGGGGAGGGAGGTCGGCTGTTCGACTTGCGGGGAGGGGGAGGCGTGCCCAGAGCCGTAAAAGATACAGGCAAAGGCTGACGTCGGGCCTAGGTGGTGGATTGCCCGAAGGGTGGTCAACACCTGGTTAAACAAAAAAAAAAAAAATAATATGTTCACGTAGAAATAAATTAGTTATAGTATAAAATTTTCATTTGTATTGACAAGAATTAAAAAAAATGGGGTTGACTTGTGTGTGTGTTGGGGTGAGTGTAAAGCTGCAAAAGCAGGAGGATTTCTTTATTGACATGGCCACAGAAAATGAAAAACAACAAAATAAAAAGATAGCACCAAAGTTCAAGAATTCAAGAATCCTAAGAAATAAGAATAATGAACAAACTTCGTGGTTTAGGTCTGGATCATTGAACAATATTGCATGCGTAAATTTTCGTTTTCTTCGTCCTCTAACCCTGTCTTAGTTATTTCTGTACCAAAAAAAAAAAACCGCATGATGATTGTTTGAATGATTTGTAACTTTTTGTTATCTGAGGAACGGAGATGTTGGGCAAAAATATTGGGTGGGACTATAGCCAAGATATATAATCTTGGGCTTGTAAACTCTTTTTATTTTTCTTTTTATTTTTCATTATATATAAATATAAGCCTTTGGTCAAAAAAAAAAAGAACCAAGATGTTAACACAGAGCTAATACAATTTCTTAAAATGTAATGCTCTACATAACATGATAGTTTTATACTGATAAAATATTCTTTAACAATTTATTTATAATACACCATAATATTTCAGATATAACATGTTAATGACCAATATAACATCACCTTATATAGTTATATTTAGATGAGAAATATCTTTCTGTACACAAAAATAAAGGAAACTTATATATTTTATTTTCGTGGTATACCCTCAATGATTTGTGAAGCGCAAGAACCGTAAACTCTTTGCTATAATTTCGACTAAGACCACCAAATTCTCAATAGTTATAGGATCAAAGACTCTAAACATAGAACACTAAAAACACTATAAAAACAAACAAATAGTTCCATTTCGATTCAAATCATTCAATTAATTTCTCACAAAAAAAATAATTTTCTTTTAAAAAAAAAACAAAAAGATAAAAAATAATGGCAAGAGTTCATATGTTGTTATGCTTCGCCCTTCTATTTGCATCTGTAACCCTTTTTGACGTGGCTTCAGCTTTTCTGAAGCTAAAGCCATCTTTACCTAAGATTGAAGATCCGAAGACGGTGGGTGATGTGGAAGAATACACTGTTCAAGTAGTGATGGTATTTGTGGGGGACCTCGAGAAAGAATGTCCTAAAACAAGCAAATTCAAAGCGTTCTTCGACAAACTCAGAGGATTTGCCAAATATGTTTGCCCACTAAAAATATTTGGCAAAAAAGATGATGCCGACATGAAGGCTAAAGAAGCAGGCATCCTCAAATCCATCGCCTCTTTTGCTATTGGAAGGGTAAGTGAATGAGGTTATTATATATAATTAGTGCCATTTTTTCCATATATACGCTCAAATAAAATTTGTGTTTATTTTTCGTATATTTTTTTCATAATATCTTACCGAAAAATTGTCGCATAAAATCATATGATGCCTTAAGTGATCGGCCCGAGGCTAATAAACAATTTTTGTTTTCTTCATCATGCATATGTAATAATAGATAAAGAGTGAAATTCAAGAAGAGAAAAAGGAAGCTGTCGAAACCTTTAAGTTTATGAAATCCTTGGCTGGTAGAATTTTGGGTGGCCGCAAGAAAGAAGAGAAAGCAACCACGACACTAACGCCTGAACAGCTGAAAGAAATCAAAGATGGGATCCTGAAGTGGCAGACTGTGATTGTCAAGATCACAAACACTATGGTAGTTAGTAGCACAACAACAAACAACCAAAGCTCTGAGAGCGAAAGCACCACCACCACTGGAGGCTCTTCGAGTCCAAGTGACTCTGGTAGCTCTACTGGAAGTCCATCAAACAAGCCATCAGCCGGTTCAGACTCTGGAGCTGGAAGTCCATCAGACAAGCCATCAGCTGGTTCAAACTCTGGAGATGGAAGTCCATCAGACAAGCCATCAGCCGGTTCAAACTCTGGAGCTGGAACTCCATCAGACAAGCCATCAGCTGGTTCAAACTCTGAAGATGGAAGTTCATCAGACAAGCCATCAGCTGGTTCAAACTCTGAAGATGAAAGTTCATCAGACAAGCCATCAGCCGGTTCAAACTCTGGAGCTGGAACTCCATCAGACAAGCCATCAGCCCGTTCAAATTCTGGAGCTGGAAGTCCATCAAAAAAGCCATCAGCCGGTTCAGACTCTGGAGCTGGAAGTCCATCAGACAAGCCATCCGCTGGTTCAAATTCTGAAGGTGGAAGTCCATCAAACAAGCCATCAGCTGGTTCAAACTCTGAAGATGAAACTCCCTCTACGGATACAAAGAACCAATCTCAAGAGACCACAAACACTGCTTCAAGTGCAAGTTCTAGCCAGACCAAAGAGATCACAGTGACAGAAATCGAGACTCAGACTTCTCAACAAGTTATGACATTCTTAATGAACCTAGAGAAGAAGAGTCCACAGAAGGAGGAGTACAAACAATTTTTCGAGAAACTAAAGAGTACCATGACAGGAAAGGTTTCTTCTCCAAAGAAAAAGGGAGGTTTGTTCTCAATGATCAAAGGTGCTGTTGGAAAAATAGGTGATGCCATGCAATTTATTCGTTCGAGAATTGGAAACAAATCAGCAGAAGTACGTTTCCAAATTTATATATATATTTCATCTAGAATATTAATATAACCAAACTTCTATACATATTACTAATATTTGTTTTCTTGGTAATATCGATAGGTAAAGAAGTCAATGGAAACTTACCAAGCAGAAGTGATAAAGAATATGGAAGAGTTAGATGCAATCTACGCTAAAATTGTAACCCAAAATCAAAACAAGAAAGGAGGAGCATTGACCTGCACACCAGAACAACAAGCACAGATTAAAACGACAATCACCAAGTGGGAACAAGTCACAACCCAATTCGTTGAGGTTGCTATTAAGAGCGAAACTTCGACATCTACTTCTACTTCTACATCATCCTCCACGGGAACAACCCAGGCAAATTGAACTGAAGCTAAGGTGTAACTTCACCAAGATGGCAAAACTAGTAACCAATAGCTAATAATTTAGAGATTTTTATTTTTTTATTGCAAATAAAACAGATTCCGGTGTAGGCTAGCAATATATCTATTGACCGACCTATGCAAAAGAATAACTATGTATAAGTACATATAGATTTTAAGCATTCTATATGCTAACATCCAAAAATGATGATTAATGAAAGAAAAATTTTGAGATAATTTTTACCCTATTTTCTAATGAATTTAGCCGTAATATATACGACAAAGAAAGCCATAATATACTTTGACCCAAAAAAGCCATAATATATATTTATTTACTTTTGGTTACAAAACTCAAAAAAATAAAAGCGTTCTACTTTTTTCATTAGGAAATATATGTTCCCAAAAGACGTCATTGATTGTCAAAATCAAAACTGCTCAGACGACAATACTACGCGACTGAAGCATCTAGTCCATGACTAGTATGGTCATAGACCATAGTATGGTCTTTTACATAGCCACATCTGCATAATTATAAAAAAATAATTAGTATGGTCTCAAACTAGTTAGAATTCTTTAGATTCATCATTACAACATGTGGTTTATTATGGAGTCAATAGTTAAAGCCCGGACAAAACTTAAAAAATGAGAATGGTGTTAGTTTTACTTTAACTCGTCGCAAGAGTAGAAACAGACAAATTAATGCATGAAATACTCATTGATTAATCAATGTATAAAATTCTCTGGTGAGAGTTGATGCAAAAATTTAAACCAACGATATCATAACCAGGATGGAATCATGGAAGTCAAACATCACTTGGCCAAGCTGCTTATGGCCACGTCAGGAGGGTTGAACGAGAAAAATCTTCGGACAACGAAGCTTCAGCCACATGCTTCGTTAGATAGATAATATGGACAAAATCTCATTTCATTCCGCTTGGCCACCGGAGCTAGCGTTAAATCGTAAAAATACATGGGTTGCCGTCGGTCTCAAAGAGATTAATCTTTGGGCCTAAAAAGTCTTTGGGATCACCCCTTGGTTAATCAAAAAAAAATCTCATTCCATTCGTCACTAATAGTGGAGGAATATTTTGTTAATTAAATGTCTTTCATGATTTCGAAGTTCTTATATATGCATGTCTATTTACAATTATGTTTCTATATATTTTTTTATTATTCTATTTCTCACTTCATTTCATAGTAAATTTAGAGTGGAATTGAAAACACTTATGTAATTATATCTCTTGTATATGTAGAGAATCAACAAATTTGTACTCCTGTGATGAGAAGGTGTCTATTAGATATTTTTCTTTTTTAAAATAACTAGAGGTTTTTCCGGGCTACGTCCGGGTTCGGAAAAATATATTACTATATAATATTTAAATAATAGTTATTTATTAAAAATATACTTTCTAGTGAATTTAAATGATTGAAACTTAAATTTAAATTTCTAAAAAACTTACTATTTGCAATCTAAATACTTATTTAACTGACTATATATGAATTTTCTTGATGCCACGTGCCATATTTTATATTACAAATACATATTTTCTTGTTAATTTTGTATTTTAATAAATTTCATATGAACTGTTCATGATTTCTTAAAAAAAGTACTCTGAGAGTGGAGAAACTTGTAGTAAAAATGAAGATTATGTCCATACCTACCGATGGCAAAGGGGCACAACCATTTTACCACAAAATCCCATAGTCTTCAAGATCGTGTGGACTTCTGTATATAAAAGCGTTTATTATTTAATTTATTATTGAATATTTTTCTGAAAATAATTTATTTAAATGGTATTTGAATTGACAATGAATCTATTTATATTTCTTTAATAAAAAGTTGATCTATCAGACATGTTGGAATGTTAATGTTGTTATAAGTAGTTAATACTTCATGATTTCCATTATTTTTTTAACACCATTAGCTTTCTTTCTACTATGTTCTTTTAAATTTTTTGCATTGTTATCTACACATTTACAGTGTTTTCTGTCTCATTTCATTCTAGTTCATTAAATTTGGTTGCAACTGAACCTATTTACACTATGAGGTCTAGGGTGCTTATGTGATCCCTGGAGTACTAAATCTTCTTTAGGTAGTGGGGAAGCATATCTTTTTCTTTAAACTCTGAATGACTTGTATTAAAAAAAGTAGGAACTTCCAAAATAGTGGCATCTGAAGAAAACCCACAAAGAAATAAAGGAAAATACCCTACATGGACCAAACTAAAGCTTAAATGTAAAGAAAGAGATCATAAATAGCACAAAAGTGGTGCAGATCCTCCAAGTAAATAGCACTGCATGTACGCATAAAGTTCAAGGAAATGCCAAGTATTGAGTCACCCAAGATAGGAGTCGCTTCATGGAGCCATTGATTGAGCCAAAACGGTGGTCCTCTAGCTACATGAAATTGCAGCCGATGGTCCTGAGTAAAACTGTTCGCAATTGCACTGGAGCATCTAAGCTAAAAAAAACATCAAAGTCACTCAAAAAAAATCAAACATCAATGAAAATCAATTTGGCCTTTTGACTCGCAAACATCTTTCACAAATATAAATCACGAACTGAGAGATCTAAGTGAATCAGTTGCAACCAAGAGATCAGGAAACTAAATTCAAGCACTCATGTGTATACCAACATGAGACTTTCAGGTAACAGAAGCATGTACTCATTATATAAAAGAAGATCAACTATACCGAGTCCTGCAAGCAACAGAAGAGTCTGTTTTAATAAACGAAATCATATATTTGAAGGTTTTCATATAAAAAGAAACGAAAAGCTGGGTTCTAGATTTAAAAAAAAAAACTGAAAGCAAGGAAATATATTTGAAATAATCCTTACCAATTCATCGAGGAGGAGAATCGTGATCCCCATAAACTCTTCATTCTTGTTGATATTGCGGGAATCAAAAAAGCGGATGAGGTGGAGAGAGTCAAAAGTGGAGTACGCGTCGACGGCGTTAGAGACTGGAGCACCTGATGAAGAAATTTTGTAACGAAGAAAAAATGGAAGAGAAAAGTTAAGAGGCATATGAGAACTCACCTTAGCTGATGGGCTTGGTTGGACTGGAAGAGGAGAACGCCGCTTCGCCTTTTGCTTTCTCCGACTTAGGATCACCGGAAATCGTCGATTCTCCGTAGGAACTCATTGCAATATACTAATGTGAAGAGACAACCAAGTTTGATCGAAAAAAACTCGGATTAATAGTTTAAAGAGAAACAGAGTGAGAGAATAGAATACATAAATGGAGTGTGTATTGATTGATAGTAGATCTGATCGTGAAACAAAATTGAAGAAGAGGAAGAGGAAAGAACCTAATGACTGAGTGGATAATACTGATGAAATCCAAATATCCTGAGAAAGGCGGATGAAACAGGTGACTTCCCTTTTGGTTTCATCGCCATGGATTGAGTGATAAGAGAATAGATTTATAAATAGACAAATGGATAGGAAAGTGAAAGAAATCAATTTAATGAGATCAAGCAAAGGGTTGATTAGAAGAATTTGTGGCGAAGTTATTCCTTGAAACGAATATGGAGAGAAAAGCAATCGAAGATGTGGAAGTCGAAAGGTGGGAGAAGAACAGAGGCAGGGCTACGACATCTTTTTTTTTTATCAAGAGGGTTACAACATCTAAAATATCTATCAGGCAAGGAATGAATTTGGGCTTTAAACCGAAAACCGAACACGCAGAAAACAGACGAAGCCCATACAAACTAAATCGATGATGACATGGATAAATGCCGCAACACTATTGGTCAAATATTTAATCCTACGTGGACATGCTTAGAGGCTTTGTTATTCCCCTTTTAGTATAGTATAGATTTGGTGTATCTTGGCCTCCAACGAAGTAGATTCAAACTAACAACAAATGTTATCAACATATGTTATTAGTTAGAATATGCTTCGATTACCGGGAGAACAAGGATGTTAGATTTTACCCCGATACTATACATTTCACCATTCAGGTTTAATTGTTATTGAAAATAACAAATGTTTTAGTTTTCAGTAAGGACATGAATCCAACTTTCTTTATCAAAAAATCATATATGTAGAATGTTATGTTTAAGGAGATGAATCCAACTCTCTTTATCAAAAAAATCATATATGTAGAATGTTATGTTTAATCAGTGGTGAAAAAGATAGCAAGATAAGCCATGTAGAATATAATTTAATTTCTGACCAGCTAGAAAAATCCTCGACTACAGCAGTAACAGTAGTACCGTTATCAGATAACTTAAAATGTGCAAAACTATTTTAAAATCACTCGCACTGTTACACCCACTTCTCAAACCTTCGTTACTTGAATGACAGTTCAATGTAGGGTCTTCTAATATTGTAAAACAAAATGAATGATATAGTATGATAGGATTGATCACTATGATTTACTGATTATAGGACATTAATGACCATGAACTCTAATCCAGTGTTAATGTGAGTTAGTGTTTTAACTGTTACAAAAGTTGTCGTTATACCCTTTATTTAAGTCGTATATATGCAAGTGTGATTTTTCATTAAATACTTTTGATAAAAACACATTCAGTTAATAAGCACTAAAAATATATTAATGCATGCATCGTATATGATTTAATAACATTAAGAAAAAGTTGTTTTACAAAAAAAAAACATTAAGAAAAAGTTATTACAAGCAAATAATTGTTCAAAAAAGAAAATTAAAAAAAATACAATGATTTTCATACGGAGAGTGAACAATACTCCCTCTGTTTCTGAATAAGTGTCATTCAGATATTTTTTACGCAGATTAAGAAACCATTTAATTTTGCATGTTTTCCATATAAAAACACTATTACCCATACACTTACTTTTATTTCAACCAATAAAAAAATAATCTGCAGATTAAAATCAATAAATTCTGCATCGAAAACATAAAACGACACTTATTTTGCAACGAAAAATTTCCTCTACAATGACACTTATTAAGAAACGGAGGGAGTACAAAATAACCTTGCTCGCACGCCAAAGATTAATGGGAAAGATTGGATTCTTTGAGTAGAGATTAGGACATAACCCACACAATTTAATTACAAAACAAAAGTATTTGCTAAGTTCGAGATTCAACACAATGAGTGTGTTTGAAGACACAAAAGACCCCACATGAATATATTTTCTTACTTATTAATCTCCAAATCTCGAGATTCAAATGTCCTCCATCCTTTTTATTTCACTATGGATTAAAATAATTTTGTAAGAATATTAAAAGCAACCAATACAGAAATAAATCAACTAACTCAATTTTCTATTTTTCGTCATTTATTAAATTTTCCTTTTCTTTCTTATTACAATAAAGAAAATGTAAGGATGGTCCCCCATAATATTCTCGTATAAAAGCTCTATAGAAGAGAGTTGGTAACTTCTCCGCTTAGCTGTTCTTTGTCTAGCTGTGTTTCTCGCTTCTTTCTTTTGTTTGGGGGAAAACGTCTTGAATTTGGTGTTGGAGATAAGTTTATTTATTAGTGGTTTTGGTCAAAAGGGATCTCTTTTATTACACACATCGGTCTGATTCCTTTTGAGGGTTGTTTAGGTTTTTAATTGGTGGAAAGTTATTGTGAGCTTACTGAATGAATATGAAGCTTAAGTGTTTGTTGAAATGTCTATGGAGTCAAATTGATCTGACCTGGTGTTAAGGGATTGATCCAAAAGTCTCTTTCTTTCTGAGAAATTAGCAGTTTTTACTTTTTGTTAGGTTTGGTTTGGTTGGGCTGTACTTAGGGGGTTTTGAGTTTGGGGGGAGGCTTAGTTATTTGTAGTTTCTTTGTTGAGGTGGGGAAGTATGGCTTGCATGAAGCTGGGATCCAAATCTGATGCTTTCCAGAGACAAGGCCAAGCTTGGTATATATTCACCTTCTTGATTTTTTTTCCTTCTAGATGGCTCAGCCTTTGACTGAATTTGAGACCTTTGGTCTCTGCATTACTGAGTCAAAGCTTATTCCTTTGTCTGACTTTGTCTTCTTCATTTGTTTTGCTAATTGCAGGTTTTGCACAACTGGACTGCCGAGTGATATTGTCGTTGAAGTTGGAGACATGTCTTTCCATCTCCACAAGGTAATTTTGATTAGCTTAAACAAAAAGACAACACCTCTCTTCTTGTAATAGTAATTTTAATTATCATCTTAAACAAAGAACAACACTCTCTTCTTGTAATAGTGTTAAGTTGCCTTTATCCGTAATGAATATAGTCTTCTAGAGAATGTTATGATGCCCTTCTTTGGCAATGAAGAAATCTTTACCGCTTATGTATCAGACATGAGTTTGTTTTGCAACTGTACTGCCTTATTTGCTGAAAGAAGTCTCTCTTTCTTTTGGTTCCTACCAAATCTTGTCAAATTCTACCTCTGAGAAAGAATGTTTTATTTTACTTGCAGTTTTCTTATTAGCTTTTTGATATTTGATTCTATGCAGTTTCCTCTGCTCTCTAGAAGTGGAGTGATGGAAAGAAGAATCGCAGAAGCATCCAAAGAAGGAGGCGATGATAACTGTCTCATCAAGATTTCCGATCTTCCCGGCGGAGACAAAACCTTTGAACTAGTCGCCAAGTTCTGCTACGGCGTGAAGCTCGAGCTCACCGCTTCCAACGTCGTATACCTCAGATGCGCCGCCGAGCATCTCGACATGACCGAAGAGTACGGAGAAGGAAACCTTGTTTCTCAAACCGAAACATTCTTCAACCAAGTTGTCCTCAAAAGCTGGAAAGACTCACTAAAAGCCCTTCAAAGCTGCTGCTGCGACGACCACGAGGTGCTCGAGTACGCTGACGAGTTGAACATCACCAAGAAATGCATCGAGTCACTAGCCGCGAGAGCTTCCACAGACCCAAACCTCTTCGGATGGC